>ML779072.1:786289-854887 GCA_009831015.1 Picea engelmannii | reverse complement strand
TGATGGCATATTCAGATGCAGATTGGGCCAATTGTATAGATGAGAGAAAGAGCACTAGTGGAGGTGCATTCTTCTTGGGTGATTCGTTAGTTGCATGGCTAAGCAAGAAGCAAATATCTATAGCTTTGTCTACCACAGAAGCAAAATACATTGCAACTGCTGCATGTTGTACTTAGGTAATATGGATGATAGAAGCTCTTGCGGACTTGAAGGTAACATATGAAGAACCCATTCCTCTTCACTGTGATAATACTAGTACCATTAGTGTTTCCAAGAATCCAGTTCTTCATTCCAAGACAAAGCATATACCTCTGAAGTATCATTTCTTAAAAGATCAGGTTGCCAACAAAGTGGTACAGTTGCAGTACATTCCCTCCACGGAGCAGATTGCTGATCTATTTACCAAACCATTACCCAAGGCACAGTTTGAATACCTTAGATAGAAGATGGGTGTCCTACCCTTCTCTAACTAACCTTTGCACTTTGTCAGGGGGAGCGTGTTCTTAACAGCTCGCCTGAAAAGACATTTTGGTCTTTATACCAGTATTGAATATATGAGTGTAGCCGTGTTGAGGTTGGTCATGAGCAACAAAGATGGACAGTTTTATAAGAAGTGTTCTTGAAGTAATTGACAGGAGGAGATGTGTACAAGACAGAGCATAGATGATTGATTAGAGGAGCGCAGGTCCGAAGGATCTTTTCATAAGAAGCCTGGTTACTGAACATGGTAAAATGGCAGCAAGCGAAAATACATAGAGATCAGAGCCGATCCCTTTTTTTCCTGGTATTACCGTTGAGTGCATGAATTCAGGGGGAGCTTGAGGAGAACAGTTTAACCCTTTTCCCTTGATGTCAAAGGGGGAGAAAGGAAAGACATATTGCCATCAATGCCAAAGGGGGAGATTGTTGGAAATATGGCTATAGCAGAGATGACGCAGACAGTCATGGTTATCATTGATGGAAATCGGTTGGTTATGGAGCACGCACAAGAGATGCTGGAATTGATGGAAATTGGTTGGTTATGGAGCACGCACAACAGAATCTGAAACACAGATGCTGAAACACAAATGCTGAAACACAAATGCTGAAACACAAATGCTAAAACACAAATGCTGGAACACAGATGATGAAACACAAATGCTGTAACACAGATGTTGAAACACAAGTGTTGGAACACAAATGCTGGAACATAGAAACTAGAACACAGATGCTGAAACACATATGCTGAAACACAAATGCTGGAACACAGATGCTGAAACACAGATGCAGAAACAAAATGCTGAAACAGAGATGGAACTTATGATGAAACGCAGTGCTGTAACAGCTGAAACACAGTAATGTTACATATGCTGAAACACAGCGCTGGGATGAAACACAGTGCTGGAAACTATGCTGAAACAGCGCTGGATCTTTACTGATAAAACCGCACGCCTTAGCCACGACATTTGTTGCATGATGTGGCATGCGTAGAGGACGCATGCAAAGAGCCAGTTCAGAAAATCGGGGAGAATGCTGGCATGCGAAAAGCAGAAGAAAGAATGAAAGAAAGGGAAACTGCAGTTGGAGTTGAGAAAAGCGGAAGGACTTTCAGTCTAAAAATAGACTAGCAGTTAAGAAAGGAGGAACACAACGTTGCATGATGTGGCATGCGTAGAGAAGGCATGCAAAGTGCCATTTCAGAAAATCAGGGAGAATGCTAGCATGCGAAAAGCAGAAGAAAGAATGGAAGAAAGGGAAACTGCAGTTGGAGTTGAGAAAAGCGGAAGGAATTTCAGTCTAAAAATAGACTGGCAGTTAAGACAGGAGGAACATATCGTTGCATGATGTGGCATGCGTAGAGGAGGCATGCAAAGAGCTAGTTCAAAAAATCAGGGAGAATGCTGGCATGCGAAAAGCAGAAGAAAGAATGAAAGAAAGGGAAACTATAGTTGGAGTTGAGAAAAGAGGAAGGACTTTCAGTCTAAAAATAGACTGGCAGTTAAGACAGGAGGAACACAGCGTTGCATGATGTGGCATGAGTAGAGGAGGCATGCAAAGAGCCAGTTTAGAAAATCAGGGAGAATGCTGGCATGCGAAAAGCAGAAGAAAGAATGGAAGAAAGGGAAACTGCAGTTGGAGTTGAGAAACGCAAGAAAAACCTCTGCATGTGGTGATTCTATATAATGTGCTGGAACAGAGATAAGTTTTTTGGTTGTTGAAAATGAGACAGAGAGAGAGCTCTGCAGGTGAGAAAAGGAAGAGGAGAATCTGAGCGACATAGAAGAAGCTGAGAATGGGCTGTAGAGGATGGTGAAGAAGAGCAGCAGATCAGAGACAGTGAAGAACGCAGAGTAGATCAGCAAAAAGGGTAAGAAATCTATATCAGAATGAACAAGTTGATTTAAGCAATATTTATTTTGGAAAATAAGGGTGGTAGGGTGGTGCTAGGGAGACATATATCTCTTTCTCTGCAAGTGGGTGCTTGTAGAATCTGAAGGTTGGTTCCTTCACTCAGTTGGTGCTGAAGGAAAAAGGAAGTCGGTGCTTCCACGCAGTGGGTGCTGGGATTCTGTGGGAGTTGGTGCTCTGAGCCAGTTGGTGCTGGAAATCAGAGGATGTAGCCTCTATGAGTTGGTGCTCATAAAAGATGAGATGTAACGCAGTTGGAGCTTGCTTAACATCTTAAGAAGATGAGGTTTTTTCCCTGGTTGGGTTTCCTCTTGAAAAATCTATGTCTCATACTTGTGAGTGAAAGCTATGTGTGATTTCTATTCTTTATGTTTTATGTTTATAACTCTGAACTTCATAGTAAAGACTCACTGCTACTAAGATTAATGATTCAAAGTTAAAAACAAGAGAGATTGTTGATAATCTACACTAACGGATTCACCCCCCCCCCTCTCAGTTAGTTCATACCTGTAACAAAGAGTTCCCCAATCGGTGAAGTGTCTGGAAATAACTATACTTCCAACTTAAGATATGGGATCTGGCATTTTATAGGAAAGACGACTTCCAACTCGTAAACAAGTTGAAAAGGTGAGAAACCAGTGGAAGTATTTACAGACATTTGGTAGGCCCACAATGCCAAGTATAACATCAAATGCCAATTTGACTTGGCCGAATTGATCATTCTTTGTAGAATGGTCTTGAGTGACTTATTCCTAGCTTCCACCTGACCATTCACTTGTGGGTAATAAGGTGATGAGTGTTCTTGTCTCAAACCTAGATTTGACATTAACTCTAACATCATTTTATTCTGAAAGTGACTTCCATGGTCAATGACAATCTCCTTCGGGACATTGAACCTTGATATTATCTGATTAAAAAAGAAAAGAGTTGTTGTCTCTCCATCATCCTTGAACGTTGAGATAGGTTTGACCCACTTGGTGAAGTAGTCTACTGCTACGATGATAGAACGGTGCCCCCTGGATGAAGGGGTGTGGCATGTGGTATAATCAATCCCCCACTTGATGGAGGGGCCAATTGTGATGATGAGAAACATGGGAGTAGGATGTGCCCTCATCTTCCATGAGAATATCTCACACGGTTGGCACCTCTTGGCCGATTCAACGCAATATTTGATTAACGTTGGCCAATAGTAATCGGCTCGTAGAATATTTTGGGTTATTTCCAACCCAGACAAATGACCACCACATGCTCTAGTGTGGCAGTCGTTAAGCACAAGTTCCACTTCTTCATGGGTGAGACATCGACGAAGGATGCAATCTATACCTCGATGATACAAAGTGTCTTTGAGAATAAGATAGTTTTTGGCCTGATGGCGTATGCGTCGACGCTCATCACGAGAAGCAGAGGCAGGGCACTTCAAGGTATGGATATAGTCTAGTATATATCCATACCAAGGGTTTGAAGATGCGATCAAAAACATATCTCCTTTAATAGGCAACTCTTTGGGTATAACATCACCTTACTAGAATGGAAGTTCTGAGATGATTTCCACAAAGACCAGTGAATTTTTAGATTTTGTAGACACAAAATCCAAGTCAAATTCCTGGAGGATAACTATCCCTCTACTGATTTTTCCACCGATGACACATCGTGTCAACACATGTTAGACTGGATTCACAACAACAATGACGGTGGTCTTTTGAAATAGGATATAGTGACGGAACCGTTGGACAACATGAACTGCTGCCAACACAAGTTTCTCAACGTGGGAGTAGTTGAGTTCTAGTCCATCTAGGCCTCGAATTAGGTAGTAAATCACATGCTCTTCAAGTAGATCATTCTCTTGAACCAATACCATGTCGATGGTCAACTCTGTAGTGACCAAGTAGAATAAGAAATATTTATTATAATTGGGTGGATGAAGCAGGGGGGCATATGTGAGGGAGCATTTCAACGCTTCGAAAGAGCGTTGAGTGGCTTCGTCCCAATGGAAAAGAAAACCCTTCTTTAGTAGACACATGAACCCTTTTGTCATCTCGACATATTTTTTGATGAAATTCCATAAAAAGTTCCCTTTTCCCTGTAAACTATGAAGTTGTGATGTAGGAGCATCGTAAGTAGCTAGCAAAGAAAGCGCAAAAGAGGAGGACATCTGGATATACACCAACGCAAATTTTGAAAATGTTTTGAATTTGAATGAATGGACATTAATGTAATAGCTAGGAGAGTGTATTCACATTTATGTTTTGGATATTGTAAACAGATCTTGAGCATTTCTTTCATCTGTCAGTTATGGAGGCATTTAAGTGTAATGAATGTAAAGTAGGTAGCTTTAAAATTTGATTAGATAGCTTCGAGCTGTAAGAGGGAAAACTTGTAAAAGACACCCTCATTTTTGTATCATTGTATCATTCTGTAAGTTGCAGAGCAAGAGAATGAGAGAACATAAGAAAAAATATTTTAGGATTGTATAAGGAGATAGCTTTTTCTATTGAACCCATGTATAGGAGCACTGGGATTAATATAAAATTTCTTTAATTCCATTTCATGGTGTTGTGGTGGTAGATGTTTACATCTATTTTTAATGGTATGTTTATAGTATTTCTTATGTTCTCTGTTACGCATTTGTTTCAATGCTATGTGTGTGTATGCTCTTGATTTCATGTTGAATTTATGAAGTTTGTGAGAGAAGAAGTATGAGTTTCAATTATTTCTCGTCTTGAGAATTCTTGCAAGGAGTGCAATGAAGGTCCGCATAGAGTGCATTGATGAGGTTCTGAGCTTTATCTCAGAAACATTCAGGAGGGTTACATGTGTTCTCATACTAGCATAAGTGTAGGTATAGCACAGAGTCGTGCAAGGAGTGCGCAAGCGAGTGAAAGTATTAGACTTTTCCAACCAAGGAGAAAGGTTGAAGAATTGTTGTTGCAAAGAAGTGTGTAGAGTTGAAGAGTGAAATAACCAAGGGTTATTGTGAGTGTCACAAGGAGTGCATGCAGGAAACCTTTTAAAGCCTTGAACCTGTAGTAGAGGTCAAGCTTAGGAAGGATATATCATTCAAGAATTTGAGTGAAGAAAGAATCCTGAAGTCACCTCATAGAAGTCGAGTTTAGGAGAAGAAGATGCCAAGGCATTTCAGGAGTCTTTGGGGAATTTGAACAGACGGTTGAAATTCTCAGAGGGAGAATCACCGAAGTTTCATGGGATTTTGGATCTTGCATACCAGTGGGGATATTAAGGCTAAGTGTATTTCATAACTCATAAGATTAGGAGGAATAGTGGTCGTTGGATCTGGATCAAAGAGAGTCACGGATCTCACGCCTATAATTCATTTTTCAGAATTTGGGGCGTGAAAGAAGTTGTGACTTGGAGTCGAGAATTGCAAACTCCCGATTCGTGAACTCCTGATCAAATCAGGACCATCAGATCACAAGAAGCCTAGAGTTGTCCATTGTGGTGAGGAGTCATCATGATTTCGCATATCAGTGAAAGGTGTTGCTGCATTTCAAATCATTGATAAGTGAAATTTTGAAGTGTCAAATTGTTTGGCCCCAGGTTCTATTTGGAGGCCACATCAGGAAATGTCAAGGGAGAAGTCAAAGAGTCATTATCCTTTCAGGGTTTCATAGATTTTCAAGTTAGAGGTACTCACATTTGGTTTTACGAAGTCGCGAAACTTGAAGTAACCTTCCGGGTCAAGGTTCTGGTCATATCAGCAATCACGTGGGTGAGAGTTGGCGCTTAGTGCTTGCTTGCATAGGCGTAACTCATAAGGACCTGTGGATACACACTTGTGTGTGTGGAATATTTTTTGCAGGGAGATCAAGAAGTCAATTCAGACTCGATAGAATATTAAGAATGATCCTAGACCAGGAGGTCATGTAGAACCTGCTGAGGTAGGGGTGCTGCGTCAGAGTGGTATCAGAGCATAGATTTTAAATTCTGCGGGGAACAAATTGAAACAATGCCACCAAGAAGGAGAGAGAGACCAATGCCTAATCCAGCTATGGAAAGGGAAATGAGAGAACTCTATGCTTGATTAGATGCTATGGAGATATCACAAAGGTAGACAGATGACGTTGGAGACGTCCGTGTAGCTGAAAGAGAAAATGAGGCTGGGGCTGAAAAGGAAGTTGTAGCTGAAGATGCTGCAGAAGAATGTCTATTCAGAGCTATTGTGAGAATAGGGGCCAGAGAAAAAAAGGACATTCCAATGTACGAAGGAAACTTAGACGTTGAGGAGCTGCTAGATTGGTTTAGAGCTCTAGACAAATATTTCGACTATGAGGATGTGGAGGAGGATAAGAAATTCAAACATGCCATCACTAGACTTAAAGGGCATGCAACACTATGGTGGGATGAATTGCAGGCTGACATGAATTGCAAAGGAAATCAAAGAATCAAAAGATGGGATAGAATGGTTGCAAAGATGAAATCCAAATTTATACCCAGGGACTACCAAATTAATCTGTTTCGAAGAATGCAAAAGTTGAGACAGAAAGGAATGACAGTGAAAGAATACACTGAGGAGTTCTACAAATTAAAAATTATAGAAGGTCATTGTGAAAATGATGATGAAAAGGTCTCTAGATACCTTAATGGCTTGATATATGATCTTTAGGATGAAATAATCATGGTGACAATTAGAAATGTGGAAGATGCTTATCAGATTGCTCTAAAGGATGAAGAGAAATTGGCTCGAAAACAATGTCAAAGAGGTAGAGGTCTTAGTCAGAACAGAGACAAATAAATTACCTAGGACAAAACTCAGAAGCCTAAAGAGGAAGAGAAGAAACATCATACTCACCCAGAAAGAGGAGGAAGCTGACAGGGAAGGCAGTATGCCAACATAAATACTTTTCCATGAGAAAGAGGAAGAGGAAGAGGCAGAGGAGGTGAGATAAAGTGTTTTGTATGTGGAAAGGTTGGACATAAGTCTTATGAATGTCCTGACAGAAAACGAGATGGAGGAGGCGAAGTTCACATTTCATAAGCGCATAGGAGAAATGTTGAGGTAGAAGATGCAGAGGGTGGAAGATCCTTAATGATGCGAAAAATTCTCTTGAATCTAGAGAAAGAAGTAGAGAATACAATCCAAAGAAACATTTTTTTAGAACTGCTTGCAAGACCAAGGACAAGGTATGCAAGGTAATAGTGGACAATGGAAGCACATATAATATAGTATCCACAGAAATGGTGGAAAAGATGGAATTGGAGACAATTGCACATCCGAGCCCATACAAAGTCTCTTGGTTTCATAAAGGACATCAGGTAACTGTCAATAAACAATTTTTAGTTGAGTTTAAGATAAGAGGTTATAAGGATGAAATTTTATGTGATGTTATTCCCATGGATTTATGTCATCTTTTATTGGGGAGATCGTGGCAATATGATAGAAATGTTGTCCATGATGGGAGAAAGAACACATACACCTTTGAGAAGAATGGTAGGACACACATGTTGCTACCAATTAAAGACAAGGAGGTACAAACAGAGACAAGCAATACTATACTTCTCATGAGTGGGAAGGAGCTTCTCGAGGAAGTCAAGAAAGAAGAAGACATGCAATTTGTTGTCATAAGAAAACCTAGAGTCATGTTAACTAGTACCAAATTAGATTAGAAAGGTCATGAGTCTTAGTTAATCTCTTTTCAGACTCATTGGAAAAAATAGAAAAGATCGCCGAGTGAACTTGTCTTTTTCACACTCGAAAATTGTATTTGAAAAGACGTCTATTTAGCACAAGTTTACCCCTTTTTCACACCAAGTAGACTACAAGACATAAAAAAGGATATTTTTTGGCATTAATTTGTGATTGCATCTCATTCCCTTGCTTGCAGTATTGAGCCTTTAGTCATTTCTCGCTTTTCATTATAAATCGTTGCCTAAACAGTTTTGCATCCTCAACCAAGCAGAGCCTTGTTTATTTCCTTCGCAATTTGACACCCTATACCCTGGAGGAAACATCACCCTGAGTGTCCATCTCCCATATGCATTTCCCTACATTAAGCATAGGTACGTTCCATTGTTGGAACTAGTATTTCTTATTTGCGACACTCGTTTACTCCTATGTATCATATCATTCATTTGTTATGAAAAAACAAAAAAAGATGGGTGGGAAGGGAGTACTATATTATAATTGGCAGCAGTTGTGTTGCCTTTGAACAGAGAAAAAAATTACTGAGTCCTTGTGTCATCATAATTTTGGGTTTAGCATGGCCTTAGGAAGATGATCTCGTTACAGAGTTTTCTCTACTGACTAGATACTCTTCCAGTCCCTATAGAGAACGCTATTGATGCCTCCTGCATCTAATTGCCACATCATTGATTCTATGTTTTCGGAGTCTACCATATGTCTCATGCTCGTGTTCAAAGGAATTCTATCAACCTGCGTCGTCCACTCCTCATAAATCTCGACTTTGCATGTCGTCCATACCCTCAATTTGTCTCAGAATCTCATGATACTATAGTCTTATCATGCACCCTGGCCCTAGTTTCATCATTGGCAGGTCACCTTGAACCCAACAATCAACATTTCATCATTGGTCGTTGACTGGGTGGTTTCCCTTGTGTTCGAAAAAAATACATATATTCACACTTTTGGATTCGTGCAGTGTATTGGATGCCATTAGCCTTATTGGTGGTTTCCTCGCCTTTGTCAGCAATTTTTCATCATTGGCTATTATTCAAAGGGTCTTTTTCGTATACCACTTGCACTTAGTACACGTGAAATATGCACAGGTTCGTTGGTTTGTGAACGTGTTATTCGTCCAATATCCACCAAATCATGAAGCTCCTTCTTTGTTCCTCATGCTGACTGATGAGAGATACCTTAATGCTCTCCTTTCAATGGGTCTCTTTCCATCAACTTCAACTCATTTATTCTGGATATGAGACCTAGAATTTTATGAGTACCTTGAGGCTTGCAGTCATTAGTGGTAGGCTCTCTTGCCATTGACAGATGGGAATACATCAATGTCTCTTGATCAGGGAATTTCACAAGTGTTCGATACCAACTCCTTTATTCACACTTGTAGAAATGTACTCGGTGCCTTGATACCTACTTTCATTATTGGTAGGTTGTCCCATGTTTGTTAATGGTATACCTCAATGACTAATAATCAAACGATGTCTCATTATGTTCGACCTCAACTCCTTTTTTCACATGATATAGATTGAGGTAGGCCTCTATCTTGTCTTGCACATTATTTTATATAACATATGATGGAATTGAGTTGATTTCTATAGTCATACCTATCTGTTGTGGTTTACCCTTGGCCATAGAGAGTTTTTCCCTCATAACAATGATCCTACTACCACGCATGTGGAGGAGGAACAAAGCCCGACACAGAAGGTTAGGAAGCTGGAGGAGGACACACAAAGAATATAATATGATGCATCCAGGGGAAAAGGGATGCAAAAAGATGAATAGGCCACAGATTCAGTGCAGTAGGGCCTAGAGCCAGAAGCAGGGCATGAGAAAGAGTGTTAGGGCATACCATAGGTCAGGGTGTTGTCCTTGCAAGGGAAGAAGAGGGTGTGAGTTGAGAGAAATGCGCAAGGAATATTGCACACATAGGTAGGATTGGAAATCATGATGCCAAAGACCCCCGAGGGAGTGAAGGATAAGGATGATATGGTGGGAGGATTAAATACCATCAAATATTATGATCATGACATAGTAGATGCAATCAAATTCCCATATTTGGAGCCACAAAACTATTTGGAGAACATAGGAGACAACCCATCAGGCGCACCACTATTGGATTCTTTGTAGTGGATCTTGGGGCTCTACAACACAGGAATAATGAATTTTCTGGATATACTGCACTTCAAGTGTGGTAAACACATCAATGGATGTGTGAAGCAAATACTAGATACGCTGCATGGAGGAATTCTATGTATGAATAGGCTAGTTCCTATCAATGTGGATTTGATTGCAATAATCACGGGGCTACCCATGGATGGGGAGACGCTAGAGAAATTCTTAGAGGAAAAAACAAAAGAAAAATCTATATCCAATGAAATCAAGGAAAAGTATGGCATGGAAAGAGGTAATAGGGGAATCAGGATCAGTGACATCAATGATCTTGCAACGAGATTTGCGATAAGGATGTTAGGTTGAAAATTAATGCGCAATTGTAGCAAGGAAGAAGTACTGGCATGAGTGGTAGAAGCTACAGTGCAATGTGCAAAGGGGAGCTCGATGAGATGGGGCCCTTATATACTTAATTTTTTCTTAGAGGATTTCAACGACACGCATGATTGGGGCTCTGAGTTCCACTACTCATGGTTACTCATCCTGATTGCATTCATAGGATGGAAAGAACCAACATACAGTCTATTCCTATAGAGGACATGAAAGTATGGCGCAACCCACTACACGTCTCTTTGAAGAAGAACATACCCAAAGACAAATAAAATAAACAATGATGTATTCCATCTGTACTTGATGGAGATCTAGAAAAGGTTGGCAGACACATGGAGGATTTCCCCAGAAAATGTTCAAGAGTTTGGACAGATAGAAAATTTCCAAGCATCATGCCATAGCATGTGGCTATAGGAAAATAGGGATCCAACCAAGGAGTGGCTACATTTGAGTTACTGCGCCATGATGTAGGACATCCAGATGGAGTTCAAGGAGTGGTATGAGGAGTGGAAAGTGCCAATGATCCCAAAAAGAGAGCCAACAATACAAACTTAGACACAGGGTAGAACAGTCCCCGTGCAACAGACAAGAAGGAATGGCACTAGTAAGAATAAGAAGACGACACAAGGTCCAGTGGGGACAAGAATCCCCATACAGAATAAAATTAGGACACAAAATAAATTAGAGCATGGTTCTACAAAGAACCCACTGTGCACATCACATGCACAAAGGGAAATAACAGAGTAGGTGTGCACAGAAGGAATAAGAACAGAGACACAAGAGAAACCTATGGAGGAAGAAATTGAGAAGGATGAGGACATGGATACACATATGTCACATGCATTTGATCCATTAGATGTGCGAAATAAGAGAACACGGGAGAAAGCAAGTGGCTCCAGAAAGAAAGTGAAGGACCACATAACTCAAATGAAAACATCACTGGCATCAAATGATGTGGAGTTGATAGCCACCATAGTCGAAGATCGACTTTTGGAAGTATGGGAGAATGTCGATAATCACAGGGCATTGATTTTGGAGCAGATACAGGAAGTGAAAACTACACTGGAGCAGTTGAAGTTCAGGGCAGAGCAACAACGAAAAGATAAACCAGCACATACTAGAGAAGGAACAATTGTTGGAGAGATAGTGCAGATCATAGTGCATGGGAGTGTAAAATTCATCATAACACCTAAGATTCTATTTGTTGATGAGGAGATAGCACATAAACCCTTAAAATACATTGAGACATTGAACTTGGATTTTTCCAAGATTCCAACAAAGGTATTGTATAGATTACAAGTTAGCATCGCGCAAGAGATTTAGTCCATGAAAAGGTATGATGCAATGAAATTACAGTTGGCGTGGGAAGACAACACCTCAATCAAGGAGGAATTGATCCAAGGAAAGAAAGTAGATAGCGTAGAAAAAAGTGGATGATATGGAGAAACAAATAAATTTAGTATTTTAAGCCATCTCAGACAGGGTAGAATTAGAGAGTGCATCTTCGAAAGAGAATATAAGGAAAATAACACAGGCTATGGAGCAGTATAAGGAACAGATCAAGGATCTGGAGGAGAGTACAGTACCTAATACTCCAGAAGTCAGAGTGAAAAGAGATTAGGATGCAACAACATCTGCAGAGAACATCACACAAAATATACATAGAATGACAAAGTTGTGGGAAAAGAGCGCCCAATTGTGGACACATCTTTTAGAGGATGGGAGCCTATAAGAGATGTAAGGAAAGGAAGACAAATTGCATGCAAAAATGGAATATGTAAAGAATCGAAAAAATAAAATGTCACTTCCAGATAATATCAAGACAGCTACAGAGATCATGAGCCTACAGGCAAAGGAAAAAGCGGTGCATGCACAAAATATGGCGAGACAGGCTCAGTTGGAGTCCTTGCAGGAGAAGGTGGAGTAGTTGGTTGGGGAAATTGAAGAAACAAAATTGAGCATAGAGAAGATCGGATTGGAGGCGGGACATATATTAATACCTCCAATCACCATGCAAGTGGTAGAGAACATGAAAGAGAAGAGAATCCAAGCACAGGAGCAATTCCAAGAGATAACATATATGTACGAAGCACTGGCACAGGAAGTGAAAGATGTTGGAGTCCATGAGTGACTCGAGATGAGTCATGATGTCAGTGTTGGGTGCTTATTGGAGAAGACCAATTTTGGGGAAAATAGAAGAATTTTTGAAGGAATTAAAGAAGCACTAGAAAATAGGGGAGTACGTCGGGAATAAAGGAAAAACAATGCCGAAAAAAAAGGAAAAAGCAGCGACGAGAAAAGAAATTGCAAAGTGGAAAAACTGTTGCAAAGCAGTTCGAAAGTGGACAAGAACCAACTTGGAGAAACATTTGGATCAAGGACCAACCAATATTAAGTCAAGGAGAAAGTGGACAAATGTAACTTGCTTAGGGTTAGGGTTCTTGTAAGGGCTTTTTCCCAGTTTTGTATAAGTAGAATGTAGTAGGGCGATGAGAGGGTTGTTGTCCTTTTGGCTAGACATATGTATTGTTGAGATTGTATTAGGTCTTATTGGATTGAGTATAATATCTTGTTGAGAGACTTTAGAAATATGTGGAGATATAATCTAATGGAGGAAGAATTGTATAGTGCACAACACTGGATTTGCAGAGAATATGAATAAAGGTCCAAAGCGAAAAATCTTTGTGGACGTAGCCCCAAGGGGGTAAACCATGGTATATCTGTGTTTTATGTGAAATGTATATAGTGTTCATGATTGGTTTTACTTTACTGAGTTTTTATGATGATTATGTTGGTTTTTAAAGGAATGAACACTGGTAGTCAAAATAAGCTAATGGAATCTATAGAATCACACTAAATAAATGAATGTTATAACTAGTGGTTAGATCAGAATATTGTGTTACAATAGATAAATGCTTGTCATTGAAAACATGCAATTATGATGGTTAATAAATTCCTATTAGAATAGTCATGGAAGTGGTCTTGAGTGATATCTAATGAGGGTTTAAAGGTTAACAATGTGTAGGTTAAATGACTCTGAGAGAAACACATCCCATCCCTGGGCTGCAGAAATCTAAGTCCTATGGTCACCCATAGAAGTCGTCTTGGGTGAGACTGCACAATGCACTCTGTGCATTGTGTTTCCTTCTGGTATCTGGAAGGGCCGATGGTAGAAGGTTTTGTTGGTAATATTGTAGTTAGAACCTGGGTCATCCCGTAGTAAACCCAACAAAATCCTTCAGGACACCCTGACACTAGTGAAAATTGGGCTTATACTCGCACTGATGCATTACACTTCATTAACCACACTGTTATTTAAACAATATATAAAATTTAACCTAGAGGTGCACCAATTTTAATCAATCACCCCGAGGCGTACCCAAAATATAAAGCCATAGTGAGCACCTTCGTTGGTGCATTTATATATGTCCACATCGACATTGTTCAAGATAGTGCTTTATGATAAATTACCAAAAAAACAAAGTGTTTCATACTTCAAAACACCCCAACACTATTGTAAAATGAGCTTATAACCACACATGTTCATTACACTTCATTAACTACAATGTTATCTCAACTATTTGTAAAATTTAACCTAGTAGTGCACCTAGTTTAATCAATTTACCCAGGGTGTACCTGAGACATAACACCCCAGAGACTCAATGTTTAAATGCACTTCCATACTATATAATAAAATTATATGCACTGAATAAATCACACCGGTGTCATTGGATATTATGGCCCAGTGAACCTAAATTTACCAAAGCACACCAAAGTAGGGTAAAGTGAAAAAAATAACAAACTAATTTTAATTGTTACAGTGCATCATGTGCTTCCAAACTCTCACGCCAACATCAGTGCTCACCTTTCTTCCTAAGAGGCCATGTTTCTGGTGCTTGTTGGACAGTTGGTTTTCATTGATGTCAACCCTTAGAGAGTGATTTGGAGATTGATGTCTGTTATCACCTATTATGTTCTACAATTTTTTTATCTCTCATCTCTTATTTTCTTCATTTAAAATATTTTTATAAGTTATAAATCTTCATTATTGTGTTGTTAAAGTTTCAAAATATTTATCATGGGGGTCAAAATAATGTTATATTGAGAGGAATGAGCTATACTTAGTCTTGTAAAAGGGGTTAGGAGGAGTTATGTAGATGTTTGTATGATTGTCTCATGACATCATTAGTTTTAAATATTTCCATCATAGTCATATGTCATTTCATAACTTATGTCTCATGATTACCAAAGTTACATAACAAATTTCAAGTCCACTCCATTCAAAAAATTCGAAAGGATAATTTTTTCAAGGCGCTACAGGAACTTCCACTTGTCCCTAATTTTCATGATTATGAGTATTGTTGGAGGAGTTTGAAGATGTGGATCGTCCTACCTGGAAGAATGAAAGACTCAAGGCAGTTATCGAGTACCCAATAAACATCACAACATGAAAAGGTGGTGGTACTGTCACATGTTCATATATTTTATCCAGGATGTCACATGGATGGGATTTTTTAAAACAGTTCTTTTAACCTAGCATACTATTTGTTACTCTAGTTTCACATTGTAGATGGTCAATTTAAATTTCCTCCATATATCTAGCAAATCCTGTATCTATCTCCACATAGCAGGCATATCTCACTCCTACAACAAGGAATCCAGTCTTCTGGTCGTGACATTAGATATGGGTCAAAGTGGACACGTAAAAAGAAAGGAACTTGAAGGACCTGAGATTATGGAGGCATACGAAAAAAATAGACATATCTTCGACCAGACTGGTTGGTATATGTATTGCACCAAATTATATCGTTATCACTATGGTGTAGCTTAGTAATTTTATAAAGGATTTTATAGACATACGGTTCGGATTGCTAATTTGATAATACAAGTTACAAAGGAGTCAATAACAACAGCCTGTAATCTCCCCGTTGATGGTGAAAAATGGTTCAAGAAAAAATTAATCATAGGTGGGGATGTCAATCAATTCCTGAAACCAGAGCAAGAGATCCCAATTGGGCCAAGGAAATTCCTAGTGGAGGATATTTGATGAATTGGTGGATGCCTTGCTGATGCTCAAATGCTATATCACATGTGAAGGATGTTATTCTACCGTGTTCTTGTTTCATCTATGATTCCTCCTTCATTTGTCAAGAATTTAAAGGATGAGCCTATCATATTATTTCTTGATGGACCTAAATAAAATGGCCATGAAAATTCAAGAAAATGCCAAGACTCCCCTACATGGTATCTATCATCAAGTTTTAATCAAGGTACTCATTATAGAAAAGCTAGAGAAAAAACAAGGGACATGGGATCAATTTTTTATCCAGACGGGGTTTAAAAGTTGACTGATAAAATTGTTTATCCAACGCAAGGATCTTCATCAAGAACAAGTACACCTATTGTTTTAAGGAATAATAAAAGGAAGACCATTTTGAAGATTTCATATGAACAAGTTGAGACTACTCCAACTAGTTTTCAAACAGGTGAAGGATCTTCTCATGCGTTGGGTGGAGGTAGGGGCCCTTTCCCTCATGCACATAAGGTTTATATCAAAGAGAGTAAAAGGTTAGAATAACCTATGATGTTGAATGAGATTCAAGAACCCGAGATAGTAGAGGCACATTCAAATATTGTACAATCTAAAGAACCCATTCCAAAGATTGTTCCTCCTAGATCTAGTTCTTATGAAGATGATGTTTATAGATATAAAATTATGATAAGGAAAAGTAGTACTAGGCTACAAAGAAAATTCATATTGAAATACAAAGCCATGTATAACCCTACAATCAAATAAAAGGTTATATTAATCGATGAGGAACATATAAGTTGTAATGTGGAGCCATAAACAAGCAAGAAGGTTTCTAAAATCAGAACTGAGAAGAAGAAACCGAAGAAAGAGGATCTAGTCGAAAAAAAGAAGGCTACTACAGGAAAAGACTGAGTTTCTGCAAGAAAATAAAGTATATAGAGAAAGAAGGGACCAAAAACTTTGACCAGATCCGAAGATGGTAAAAAAAGGAAAATGAAAACTCGTTATAAGACAAAGAAACCAAGAGGTAACAATTTGGATCTGTTAGTTGAGGCAGCTAAATCTGTCTTACAGAGACAAGTTTCAATTTGAGAAATCAAGTGTTTATGAAAAACCCAATTTTTTACTAAAGGATAATGGATGCTTGAAGAAATCCTTTTGTTTTCATGAATTTAATGTGTTATTGTTGAGTCTCCATTTTGACACTTCTAATGCCCTATATTACCCTCTATCTGAGCATATTTTACCTATGCTATGAGTACATACTTGACTGTTTCCTCCATAAATACACTTGATAAACTTGTTCATGTGCATGGAGAGGTAACTTATGATTAAGGCATGATTTCTTTAGTTTACTTGAGTTAATTCAATTAAATGTTTGATTTTGTATGGTCATAATCATTTGAATCTTAAGTAGTTTTGATCCGGTACCTCATTATTCTGGTACTACAGCTATAGCACATTCTGGTACTACAACTACAACATGATCCAGTACCAAGTCCATTACGATACCAAAATATCCACCTATTCTGGTACTATCCGCTCATTATTATTCTAGTACCCACACAACATGGCATCCGGTACTAGCATAACTCAACATTGCATCTGGTACCAACAAACTCTGTGCTATTCTGATACCAAGTCTCTCTCCCATTCTGGTACTACCCATGTGCCTAATCTGGTACTCAGGGTTGTGACTGTGTGTATCTGGTACCAAACCCCTATTTCCAGAATTCACCTATTGAACGAGTACGCTGATGGAGATTCCAATAAGTCAGTTGGATTGAAGTGTCTAAAGATTTTTTCGAGATCATGATAGACTTCATCACTCATTCACTTTGTGTCATGAGGATGAAGTCCATCCCTAGAGATTCGATGTGAAATACCAATTGCAATATTTTAAAAAGTATTTGATACTTATCCTTAGATCTTGATAGTATCCACTCACATTATTTATAAGGGATGTTGTGTAGGTGATAGAATAAGATGGATGTAATGAATCAAGTAGCAAGAATCAAATGATACATATTGTCTTAATGTATGAGATGATGAACTTCTGATTCAATTTACAAGTTGAAGAAATATAAATGATCTATTGTGCAATTCCTGAGTATGATTAGAACATTTTAGTCTGTTATCTTTTTAGAGGTACCTTGTTGGTTCGAAAAGGGGACACCTTCCCAACCAAGGTAAACATCTATGTACATGCTTTGTGTGATTGTGTGAGTATTTAACAGGTATGCATTGTCAATGGTTTCAAATACATTTTGAAGTTAAACATAGAATCACTTGCTTCTAAATTAGTGTGAGTAATTGGATATTAGACATAATAGATAGTTTCCTTTTCTACTGTTGCAGGTTGACATTTAATTGATGAAAGTTTGATGTGTGGTATTGTTAAGTAAATGTTATTATTTTGAGTTTGTGATTGTGGCGTTCTCAGTGGTGCATGAACCATAGGACTTTATCTCTTATAATCATGCTCTATAATGAAGTCTCTCAGTCATGTTGGTTGTTCCCTATGCTAAAGAAGGTTTTCTTGAATAGAATAGAGTTGCGATTGATTTATGTTTAAGAGTAGTTAAAGTTGACTGCTAATTATTGTTTTCGATTTCTAAAGGGAAAAAGATATTAAGTTCATCTTTCCATTTCATAATCCTGGAATGAACAGACCTGTCCCCTAAGAAAGAAACTTTTGATTGACTATTTCCTTGAGAATTGTTTTTATCAGTTTTATCTTCTAAGTTTAAAGTCATGTGAATCATTCATAAATTCTAGAAATAGAGTATTATGTTATTAATTATTTCCTGCTTGAGCTATATACAACAGACATAAGTAGGTTACCTGTTCTCGACACATATACTGTAACAACTCATTTGATTACGAATCCCGGATTGACATATAAATCAGTGTAATATATTGAACATATTTATACACCAACATTTTGGCACCATTGTCGGGGAGTTGTAAATGGTAATAGGTATAATTCTGAATTTTTAATTGGTTTGATGAGTTTGGAATGGATTTAAGGACAATATGAGGGTGGAGAGAATATGGTAGGATGAGAGGTAAGAACCTACTGCTCCAAAGTCACGTTGGCATCTTACTTTTGATAGTTAGAAGTTTGTGTTTTTGTATTGGAATTTATTTTATGAGTAGGTATAGGGATAATAAAGGTATATTTATTTCTTCCAAAATTTCAGAAAAATTAGAAAAACAAACAACAACACCCCCCCCCCCCACACACACTATTTCATCTAAAATTCGTGCAGGAAAAATTCTCAAAGGATAAATCTCAAAGGCGGTAATTGAAACATCAACCAAAGGCACTAAATATGAAGTCATTGTTCAGATCGAAAGAATAATACAACAATAAAGAGAGGAAGCACTAGCAATCCCATCAGAAGGAGGAGCTAGAAAAGAAACAGAGGTAGTGACAGAGGAATATGCATCTACCATTGGGGAACCACATAAGGCATTGGAACAATTAGATATACCAAACAACCTAGTGGTTGAACTATCACTTAGTGGAGAGACATCACCACCACATTACAAATTGTTTGGAGATATGGCAGAAGAGGAAGGAAATATAGCTAATGAAATAGATACATTTGGATTCCCAATACTAGACATCACCATAGACGTTTCTATGAAGAATATTCCATTGTCCTCACTGCCTCAATTCCATGGTATGTCAACAAAAGATACTGATTCATTTTTGTTCAAATTTCATATACTATGTAGAAGTTATAATTACACTGATAATGCACAAAAATTAAAACTCTTTCCAGCTACACTAAAAGATTCATCACTAAGGTGGTTTATGAGCCTAGGAGAACACACTATATTATCTTGGGATGGTATGAAGGAGACCTTCCTCCAGAAATATCAAGATTACTGTAGACCTAGGGATGCTAGGAATGACATATTTAAAATGCAACAATCTGAGGAAGAGAGCTTGGAATATTACCTAGAGAGGTTCCTATACAACTACCAAAAGACTAAGAAATTTTCCTTAGACACATCCGCAGTTAGGACTATATTCCTAAAGGGTGTGAGGGATGATTGCATTGAAGTATTAAATCTCATGAGATCTGGATATGTGTACCAAAATCCATTTGTAGACATAATAGAGTATTGTAAAAGATACTCCCACAGTCAAGCCAAAACAGGAAAAAGTGTAAGGGATCCTACAAACAAAATTGTTAAACCCACATCAGAAGGTGTTACTAGGATTGAATTGGGGAATCTACTAGAAAAATTCAAAACAGACATCCTAAACACCAACAGTTCCCTAGTTAATACCATCAAAATTAAAAGGAAACAAGAAGAAGAAAATGTTTCTTTGGCAATTTTCTGTCATCGGTGTAGGCAAAAGCATCCTAAAAAGAAATGCCCCCTTAATTTTATTGAAATATTTGGACTCTATACAGAGGATCACCCTACCAATGAGTTCCCTTCTTTACCTAGACTTAAATACATTTTGAAGGGAGGAGGAGAACCTCATGAAACATCCTACCCCCCTAAGAGGCCATGGAGACAACAAAATCTGTTATTGGATAAATCGGTAGGTGCAGACACTAACTGATCTCTCTAGATCCACCTAGATCTAGAACAAAACACACCAGAAAATCATGCTTTCCTTAAGTTTTATATATTGAATTTACTAACTAAAGAGGGATTGGTGACATACTGTTTAAACGCCACTTCCTCTTGCCATCGCCATCCTAGCTCCGTTCCAACGCTCATATAATGATGAACCTGCAAAAGAACGCAACCAACCAAAGTGATAGTAATAGCATAAGCTCAATATAAACCTATGTATGTGATCAAGGAATCATATAATAAAACACAACAATATTTATAGGAAAGAATCATATTACTATATCATATTAAATGTGAAAGAGAGATTACAACCATGGACTTGAAGCCGTAAGGTCCCTTCCAACTGTCCTTCATTCCCCACACACTTCCACTCCAAGAATTCGGAGAGCATCGATCTGATAATATTCACAATCTATCTTGATAAAGGAAAAACTCAAAGACACTCCAACCAAGCTAATAATTTCAAGCCAAATCCAACTTAGCCCTTCTCCATGAGAGCTCCTCTCTTTTTATAAGCTGAAGAGGATAAGGTGAGGAGGTTAGGATGATCCCACTAAATCATCAAAGTGATTAATATCCAAACCATTCATATGCCACCGCACCATGGAAGTTTCTCCCTCTAGAAGATTCGAGAAAATGCTCATTTTTCCCACGTGTAATCATTCTCACACCCTGCCTATAAAGTAGACTGTGAACTCCTCATGACCTAGCTATGATGCAGCCTACGAGAATCAGGAATTCTCGCACCCTAGCCATAGTGCATCATGTGAAAATCATATTTAATAGGGTTTTCATAAAGGAAAATGCAACTTCTTTTCTCAGGAAAAGTACTTCTCCCTTCTTTCTTTAGGAACTCAGGCCACTAACCCCTCTGAAGACTATAGATAGGTTTACATCATTAATGGTCATAGGGATGACAAAAATAATATGTAACAGAGATCCCCCCAAAGTATGAAGTTGGAACAAAGTGATAGCTGAAATACTTTGTCGAGTGTGTGTAGGGAACAAGGAACAGTCAGTCAGAAACCTACCAACAAACAAGGAAATATAGTACAATAATATATCATCACTGAGGTAGACATTCCCATACTCATAATCCAAATTAATCAAAGCATACATGCTGACATGCAAAGATCCATGTGTCATGGCCACCAAACATACATTGTGGATCCATGCCAATATGACTCAAATATGAACATAGCCACCAAAAATACACTGTGGATCTATGTGTTAAAGACTCAAATTTGAACATAGCCATGAGACATACAATGTGGATATATGTAATAGTACACTGAATATACTCCAACGCAACTTGGATATGTCAGAAAAATATCTAGGGTCTTCATTTCCACCACTCTATAGTATGAATGTAACTATGTGAATACATGTGTTGAAGTAGAACATGGTAGAAACCACTTGATTACTGGTCATTAGTGTATACCATTAACAAGTGCGAGGGAAATCACCATTAATGTTAATGACTCCCAAGGTACACTAGTACAATCCAAGGAATGTGAATTAATGAGTTGAAGTTGAACACTCGACAGAATCTCCTGATCAGGGGTTAATAATGAAAACCCATTGTCGAAAGAGAGGAAAACTTCCATTGAGGCATGCAATTTCCAAGGTACCAATTAGTTTCTAAGTCTAATTCCTAGATAATGAGTTGAAGTTGATAGGAAAATACTTGTCACAGGAGGGCCTTAATGTATCCCACATCAATGACACGAAACAAGTAACAAGATTTGATGTAGATTAGAGTAACAAGTGATTCAGGACTAACTCAGGGATGGCCGATGCAATAGAAGGCTTTAAGGACTACAGAAATGGCCAACGCAATAGAAATCCTTTTGGGTTGAAATTCTCTTTGAAATATTGATGACACGAAAACTGTCTTGGAAACACTGACTCAACCATAGGGATCATAGACCAATTTGTAATTTTATAAAGGAGTATGATCAAGAGACAAGTGGATTTTCCAACCTAGACACAAAGCAAGTGAAAGGGTGACATATTCAAAGGTGACTCTTCCATAGAATACAGGTTTAGACACATTTCTTTCCCAATTTTTTCCCCCACCATTTCTGGCGACTACCTCCTTATTTTTACGCAAGTTTGAGGAGGATAAAATATGCTTGTAATGTAAGCTCATCCTTCAAACAATTCCCTCGGAGTATGTTTAGCGAACCCTAGGAAGGAGTGGTTCAGTCCCATTTGGGACTTTCGATGTTTATTTTATGAGTCCAAAGAAAGAAAACTCAGGGTTTTTTCATGTTTTGGGAGTCTGAAAAACACTTAAAGAGAACTCTCCCAGTTCCTTTTTCGTAAATTAGTTCGACGAGACCAAAAAAGTGATAAACTATTGCTGACCGAATATTTTATTCAAATACTTTTACGAGCGTGGAAAGAACAAGATCGCTTGGAAATCTTTTCATGTTTAGAGAGTCTGAAAAGAGCTTAAAGGGAAATCCAGGTGGTTCCTTTTTCATATAACCTTTACGAGTCCCCAAAAGTGATAAAAGTATACTTGGTTACATTCTCATTGATTTATGAGCATGAGAAAGAACAAAGACTAAGCTTGGTAACTTATTCTCATGTATTTACGAGCATGAGAAAGAACAAAGACTAGGCTTGGGATTGTTTTCATTTTTACGCAAGCTTTAAAACGAAACTCAAGGATTTTTCATGTTTTGAGAGTCTGAAAAACACTTAAAGAGAATTCTCCTAGTTCCTTTTTCATAAATTAGTTTGAAGAGACCGAAAAAGTGATAAACTATCACTCACCGAACTTTTTCTTCAAATAATTTTACGAGCATGGAAAGAACAAGATCGCTCGGCAATATTTTCATGTTTAGAGAGTCTGAAAAGAGCTTAAAGCGAACTCCAGGGGGTTCATTTTTCATATAACCTTTACGAGTCCAAAAAAGTGATAAAAGTATACTCGGTTACATTCTCATTGATTTATGAGTATGAGAAAGAACAAAACCTAAGATCGGTAACTTATTCTCATGTATTTACGAGCATGAGAAAGAACAAAGACTAAGCTCGAGATTGTTTTCATTTTTACACAAGCTTTAAAACAAAACAAAACTATGCTTGGACCTGGTTTCATTTTTACACAAGCTTGAACCGGAGGAAACTATGCTTGAGGTAAGTGATTTCATTTTTACACAAGCTTGAACCATAGAAAACTATGCTTGGACTTCCCAATGCATAACACATGGATGGTTGGTACTTAGACCCTAGCTTAAGAAACTAGCGGCTCTACTTTAGCATGAAGTCCAGAGGCTGGAAGTATTTCCCTCCAAGCTTCATTTCATCCAATGACAAAGACAGAGGAAATGGAGCTTCAAATACTAGACGAAGGACTTGACTCAAACAAAGAGGGGAAAAACTATTTCATTTTTTAACGAGATTGACATAGAAACAAGAACTATGCTCGTAACCTCTGTTTCATTTTTTAATGAGGTTGCCACAGAGACGAAAAAAAATATTCTCATAAGTGGTTTCATTTTTTGATGAGCTTGAAATCAAAAAAACATGCTCAAAGACCTCTATTTCATTTTTTAACGAGGTTTCCTCAGAGACACAAAAACTATCCTCAGAGTCTTCTTGATCATGGATTCCAATAGGACAATTCTCCAGAAGGAGACCATGTCAAGGGACAAAACTTGGTCATGGATTCCAAGAGTTCTTCATTGGAAGGAAGAAACACACTCTGGAAGGACACCATGTTGAGGGTCGTGACAGGAGTAAAGAGATCAAGATCTAACAACCCTATCAAAGAGATCACCATCTCAACTACTGGATCTAAGTCATCAAAAGTGGAAGCCATGGATGACAATGCCACATAATTGACTTGTGGCGGGGGCGATACCGTCTGCATATAAGAACCATTTAGGGAGGTAATCCAGTTAGGATCGATGAATGAAATCTAATCAAAAGTCACAATCCTTCCATCGTGAGGGAAATATATCACACGAAAAAGAGTGGAAACAATAGCTTTCATGGCATAGACATAATCCTTCCCAATAAGTAAAGCGAAATCCAAGGGATCTTGGACTACCATGACATCAACGAAAACAATTTTCTCTCCCAAAGTTACAGGAAACTGAGGAAGGGTCCCTAAAGGTTGACTAGTTATTATGTTAAAATATAACAAATTTTGTGTAACCGGTGCAAGCGAAGGATAACCCAAAGCTTGCCAAGCAATAGAGGACAAAATACTAACAAACGAACGTTCATCTATCAGTGTTTGAGGAATGTCCTGACCACAAACCTGTACTGTAATCTGGAAAGGAATGTGAGAGGGAAGACGAGGTCCAATTAGCATACCCCAATTAAAAAGGATGACTTCATTACTCGGAGGAGGTTCCACAGGAGAAGGAGGAATTTCCCCCGGCACAGTATATTTTGTGTCAATGAGAAAAACATGAGCAGTATCGGTTTTACTCTCTAGTGGGAGAGTAGGATCAACTGATGATGAGATCAGATCGACCACTTGGGTTGCATTCTCCAAGGGGAGAATGGGGTCGTCAGGCGGAAATGGATCAACCACTTGGGTGACTCTCTCTAATGAGAGAGTGGGATCGACTGAGGATGGGATTGGATCGATCGCATTAGTTTCACTCTCTGAGGAGAGAGTGGGATTGACTGAGGATGGTATCGGATCAACCACTTTGTCAACTGGTTCAACTAAGGATGTGACCATATTGATGACATGATCAACCGGATTGATCGATGAAGGGACCAGAGTGATCATGCCATCAACAATAAGGGGGTTCAGAGAAAGCTTACGGTAAGCAGCTGGAAGTTGAGGCTATGAAATAGTCATGTCTTACAGTAATTTTGAGGCTTTGTCCATACGAGAACAAAGGTGAGTGAGATGACTCCCTTTGCATAACATACACGAGAACTTGACTCTACTTTTCTTCTTCCCAACCTTATCATGATTGGTTGATGGGGGGTCATTAGCATGTTGTTCATAGGCTAATGACATGGGTTGGCGAGGGTGTGTAGACCATGCTTCTATAACCTTGGATAGACTAGGGAAATCCTTAAGAAGATGGCTACCCTTACAAAGCTTGTAAGGGTACTCGGGCTTACGGGTTGTTTGGGTGATCTTGACATCATCAACACTCCCAGCACGATCAACAGTAACTGGTTGTTTTCCAACATGTTTGACAGTGGTTGGAAGCTTTGACCCTTGTTTATCTTTCTTCTTCTTAATCTTCCTTTTCTTCTTCTTCTTATTCACCGGGTTACTAGCTTCAGAACTTTCACTCGACGAAGAATATGAAATAGAAGGTGACCTTGCAAGCGAAGAAGGCAAAGAAGACCTTACTGGTGAAGAAGGTGAAGGATCAACATGAGTTTGATGATCATGGGGGGAAGTTCTTGTGACTGAAGCACTAACTGCATTCAGGATTACCTGAGTGGAAAACAACCATATCGGTAATCCAATTGTGAGACTTGGAAGGCTCAAAGTAGTAATATGAGGAGGACCAATGTTTCCATAAGAAGGAAAAATAAAAGGTTCCTCTGGAGCAGGGGTTCCTTCATTGGTCATTCTGGGAACTGACGCCATTAAATAAATATCCAATCTAGAGTCCCCTAAGGAAAACAAATAGCAAACGCTAAAAATCTAGTAAGCAACCAAGCAAACAAAACCTTCTCACAATGAATGCACTAGTTGGTGATGAAATCCAACGTCGCGGGAACAATGTAAGAAGGGGTTTAGATAGAGAAGGTGGAAAAGTTACGTTGACGACCTACTTAACAGACTTGCACCCTAGTGCAAGATCCCACACATAATCGTGGGTATACCCTCCAAGGAGCCCGAGTGAGTTTGGCCAACATCGATTCCAAGTACCGTGAAGACTTGCCCCTCCACCGTAACCTTCTGTAAAGACCCTAAAGAGATAGGCCACTAAGTTTACCAATCACTACAGTGATGCCTGGGGAAATAGTTGACAGTTTGATCCATGTGCAAGGGCAAGGTATCTAGCCTGAAATCAACTTGAAAGGCTTCCACTCATCATTCTGGGTATACCTCTCAAGAGACCCCCATAATACATGAAATCGCTACACCAAGACCAACAAAGCAGGGTGAGTAACTCTGCCAATCTCAATGCGACCTCGTGATTGACCCTTGTGTGAGAAGGGCTTCCCAAGACAAAATGAAGTAAGTGGATTTAACTCTCCCTATCATGAGATACTATGTTTGTTTATATCTTTGGAAAGTTATCTTTCACACCTATTCCAAAATCCTACAACAAATCTAATGTAGGTTTGCTACCAGAAAATATAAAAATGTCTAATCAATTTTTAGAAGCACTTTATTTTTAAGGTTGTTGTTACTTAAAAGGAAAATGGCGTGAACAAAATGGTGTTTTGACGGACTCAAAAGTTATGCAAAGAGATGAAGATGCAATCTTTTCATTTCGATGAAAGCTATGCTACAAGAAGGAGAAAACATTTATCATTCCTAGATGCACAATGTACCAAAATCTTAAACTCATCAATATCAAGATTCTCAAGAAATGAGAAAAAGTTATTGTACACCAATGCACGATTCATGGTCCCCCCCGGGCATGAGGGGGAAATTTTTTCAGAATTTAGGACCAAAAAATGCCAAGAATCATGCAATTTCGCTACTTCAAATGCAAGGATGCCCCCAATCTAATATAAAGCAAGAAATTAAATATTTTTGTTTCAAAAATTTCACTAAAATCAATAATGAACTTTGTTAAAACAAAGAAACCCAAACTAAAAGTTTTCTATTAAAGTGAACTATTCAAAAGAAATCTGATCTTTCCCTAAACAATTCTAAAGAAAACCCATGCTTTGTAATTGAAAGTCACTCAAAGCAAGAGACTAATCCTTCAAAACCAAAAAAAGAAAAGATGGCTAAAAGAAACTCAAACAATGTCAAGCAGACTGTAAATAGATCAATATAGGCTCCAAAAGTTCAATCCAACTGATCAAAGAAAAAATGGGCATCAAAAATATAGGAAGACCTAATCCAAAACTTTTACAAACGACTTCGCAACCTAGTAGTGGGGTACAGTGCGAGAATTAGGGATTCTCGCAGTCTATATACAGGGAGGGTGCGACAAGGTCGCACTAAACTGAACAGTAGGGTGTGAACATCAATGATTCTCGCAGGCCACAGAGAGGTACAGTGCGAGAAGGTTTGTAATCAAGAAAAATTTGGAAAAAGGACAAAAATTTTGAGTGAACTTTCAGATCCAGAGAGTTTGGATGGATCTCCCACAGACTCAGAGACCATAAATAAAGAAATCAAAGCAAGGGAAACTAGACTAACTAGGAAACAATATGTTCCCCAGTACAGTCATCAATTTCGTTATTGGATAAATCGGTAGGTGCGGACACTAAATGATCTCCCTACATCCACCTAGATCTAGAACAAAACATACCATAACATTATGCTTTCCTTAAGTTTTAGATATTGAATTTACTAACTAAAGAGGGATTGGTGACGTATCATTTAAACACCACTTCCTCTCACCATCTCCATCCTAGCTCCATTCCAACACTCATACAATGATGAACCTGCAAAAGAACGCAACCAACCAAAGTGAAATTAATAGCATAAACTCAATATAAACCTATGTATGTGATCAAGGAATCATACAATAAAACACAACTAGCTTTATAGGAAATAATCATATTAATGCATCATGTTAAATGTGAAAGAGAGATTACAACCATGGCTTTGATGTCATAAGGTCCCTTCCATCTGTCCTTCATTCCCCACACACTTCCACTCCAAGAATTATGAGAGCATCAATATGATAATATTCACAATCTATCTTGACAAAGGAAAAACTCAAAGACACTCCAACCAAGCTAATAATTCCAAGCCAAATCCAACTTATCCCTTCTCCATGAGAGTTCCTCTCCTTTTATAATCTAAAGAGGATAAGGTGAGGAGGTTAGGATGATCCCATTAAATCATCAAAGTGAGTAATATCCAAACCATTCGGATGCCACCTCACCATGGAAGTTTCTCCTTCTAGAAGATTCGAGAAAACGCTTGTTTTTCCCACGTGTAAGCATTCTTGCACCCTGCCTATAGAGCCGAAAACAAACTCCTTGCAACCTAGCTATGATGCAGCCGGCGAGAATCAAGCATTCTCACACCCTATCCATAGTGCAACATGAAAAAATAATCTTTAATAGGGTTTTCATAAAGGAAAATGCAACTTCTTTTCTCAAGAAAAGTACTTCTCCCTTCTTTCTTCAGGAACTTAGGCCACTGACCCCTTTGAAGACTACAAATAGGTTTACATCATTAATGGTCATAGGGATGATGAAAATAATGTGTAACAAAATCCCAATATGTTTGTAGACCCTACAACACAATATTTACAAAAACAATGCATACCTCCCATGTATTACCGTCAATGGTCACCACAACAGCCACAAATCCAACCTTGGAAACAAGGATAGAGATGGCTTGCATATGGGAATGTTACCTTTTAGCTAGAAAAATTTTCTACCTACCCACAATACCCTTCCAATATTTTTCAGTTGCTCACAAGATTTAACCCTCCTGCTCTTCCTCCACCTCCACAGTTGCAACAACAACTTGCACTGCCTATGAATCCAAATCTGCAGCAACAAATACAAGTTGCACCTTTCCCAAACCCTCCTTGACCTACCCCTATTCCTGCACAACCCATCCCTAATCCAAATAATAGACCTACACAACCTGTACAAAACCTTGAAGTACAAACCTTCCCTACTTATTTCATAACTCCTGCTCCATTCAATGGAATTGAATTAATATCAGGGAGGGTTGTAAATAAAAAACAACCTAATGTGATTATTCAAGAAGAAGAACAAGTAGATAATCATGCAGTTCAAGAAGAAGAACAAATAGATATTCAAACAGTTCAAAGAGAAGAACAAATGGATAATCAATTAAAGCAAGAAAGAAACACCCCTCTGTAACAAGAAACTCCTCCTCACAATTCTCATGTAGCAAAAACACCTCAGAAAATGAAACCTCCTCCTTATCTAGAAAGGTTACTTGTGAAGAAATATGAGGAACCTCTAGGACATAATCTAGAGAATGAACTTATAAATATATGTGTAAAGATTCTCCTACTTCAAGCCATCAAGGATATACCTATTTATGCTAAAATTGTAAGGGATATTTGCATTAAAAATCTAGGGAGGAAGAGGAAGGATCCTTGTTTAATACAGGTGGTTGGACAATTGTCAGAGTTTATAACAGAAATACCATCCAAATATAGTGATCTGGGTAATCTAGTGATAGCCATAGAATTCTCGGTGTTTCTTTTCCAAACACACTGATTGATCTAGGGGAAGAAATAAATGTTATGTCAGTTCACACTATGAAAACACTGCAACTAAATCACCTAATACCAACACAAACATTGTTGGAGCTTGGAGACAAATCAATCATCACCCTAATAGGAAGTTTAGACAATATAACAGTTACCTTGGCTTCTTGGGAATACCCTATGGATTTCTTAGTGATTCATGCCAAATGATCCAAAACAAGACATGCAGTAGTACTTGGCTGACATTGGTTGGCCACTGCTGATGCATTTATTAGTTTTCAGCCTAGAGAGGTGACAATTTCCAATGGCACTCAAAGTCAAAAGCTTATTCCTTTTCTCCCTGCCCAACCAGCCACTGAAGTTCCTTTCTGGTTGGAGAATTCCTATGGGGAGGAGGAATTCACTCAGTCCTTTTTGACACTTGAACAGGTAAAAGGAGTTCAAGATAAAACTAAAGAACAAATTTTAAGTCTATTCTTGGGTGAGTCAGCATGCATTGAATATCCTCAATATTTTCCTAAATATACACATATCTTTAGCTCTGAATTCCAAGAAATTTGGCACCCTTCCACCTCTATAGTAGCCACCATTTCAAAAATAGATGAAGGAAAAGAATCGGATGTTCAGGATGTTGAAATCAGTCCTATAAAATATTTCTATATAAATGCTAGCTTATAAACAGATCAACAACAAATGTTGATACAAATGATTCAAGGGCAATCAGGTGCTTTTGCATGGGATTACTAGGACATGAAAGGGATCCATCCAGACACTTGTATGCATCATATTTACTCTAATGATCAAATCAAACTTTTTAGGCAACCCCAAAGAAGAATGAAGCCAACCTTGAAGTACATAGTGAAAGAAGAACTCCAGAAACTCCTACAATCCAATTTCATATATCATATATCAGATAGCAAGTGGGTCTCCCCATTAGTTATCATCCCTAACAAGAATGGTAAATGGAGTATTTGTGTGGACTTTCGATAATTAAATAAGGATACCTACATAGATTAATTTCCTTCACCTTTCATAGACCAGGTCTTAGACACTTTTTCTGGGAAGAGGTATTTTTATTTCTTAGATGGATTTAGTGGTTACAATTAAATCCAAATTTCACCAGAAGAACAGGATAAAACCACATTTACCTACCCCTGGGGGACCTATGCCTATAGGGTTCTTCCTTTTGGTTTATGTAATTCCCCTACTACTTTTCAAAGGGTTTTCTTGGCCATTTTCTTTTATTTGACCCATAACTATGTGGAAGTCTATTTCACAGTGTATAGGGATGATTTCCAACAAGCATTGGACAATTTGGAGAAAGTATTGGTTAGGTGTAAATAAACCAACCTTTCACTCAGTCATGAAAATGTTGGACAACTGAGAGGGGAGGGTGAATCAGTTGTTACCGTGATTAAACAATTATGCTTCTTTTAAAATCTTTACAAGGCACTCAATGATGATCACAATAATGCAGTGAAATAAACAATGGCACATTCAACATCAGTCACATATATGAGAAACACAAAGACATATATTTCCCAAGGAAACCCATACAGGGTAAAAACCTCTTCTTCTTTATATGATAAGTATTATTTACATTATTTACATTATCATACATATGAGCACCAACTCATTGTGAGGCTAGAACCTCTATTTTGCAAGCTGCAACTTGCTGAGAGTACCAACTCTCTTTTTTTCTCTAGGACCCACTAGAAGGAAGCATCAACTCCCTGGTTTCTCTAGCACCACTTAGAAGGAAGCACCAACTCCCTAGTTTCTCTAGCACCAACTAGAGTGAAGCACCAACTCCCTCTGTTCAAGCACCCACTTGAACCTCTAAGGACACCAGTCCTCCCTAGAACCTCCCAACCACCCTGGATTATGAATATGAACTACTAAAACCTATTTCAGTGATATAGTGTTCAATAGAATCTTACCAGTCTCATCACTGTTTTGCAAGATTTTTCTACTGATACATCCTCACTGTCTTCCAGCATGCATCCGCAACCCATTTTGTTCTTTTGCTTTTTATGCTCTGTGCGCCATGTCCATTCGTTGCACAATTCTTCTTTTGTTCTATTCAGCTGCTACACTCTGATCCTTCTTCATGCATGAATCACCTTCAGCAACAACATCCATAGAAACTCTAGCAGCAACAACAACCCAATCTCTTCTTTGTACCATGTATTTATAGCTTCTATGCACCTTGTGCATGTAATATTCACCATTCCTCTGCATGCTCATACCATGCCAATTTCCTCCACATCTCAAGTTCTCTTCCTGATCATCATCGCAACTCTTCATCTTCTCTGGTGGTTCCCACCACGCGTCCAGCATCACTGGGTGTTCTGCTGAGATTCCTTAGCCTCTCTAGCAATTGAGACTCTTCGTCTTCTCTGGCATAGTCGAGCGTATCCTTTATTTTTCAGTTATAGACTTCAATGCTCATCCACCTATCAATCCCTCTAAGAATCGTCTTCCTTTACTTGACGAAGCTTCGAGACTCTTCATCTCCTCTAGTGATCACACAGAGGTCTATTTGAATTCTCTGGTAGAGACCATCGATGGTTTCTAGCAGTTACACTGTGAGGAGCAATATTAGCCCTCCGATTATGCTCAAATTCACCTGCATCGTTGGATTGGCTGCATGCGATCTTGCATTCATTTTGGAATTTTGGCATTCGACAATTCGACATTCGGGTGACCAAGTGTCTCGACACTCCCAGTCGTGATCCTCGAAAAGGAGCTTGGTTGCTCTAGCTCTTTCCTCCATCTCTCACCGATGTGACCAAGGGTTGTGACCACAACCTTTATTCAACAACTGCATTTGGTAATTTCATGTTTCGGCACTTCGACACTCCTATGGTTATGTTTCTTGCCTCTCCAAGTCGTGATTCGTGAAACTCTGAAATGGAGTCGGATCAACGGTCCAGAATCTTGGTGTATTGACAGTCGAGATCTCATCATGATTTCGCATCTTGCGATTCCTATGATGGAGGTTATCATCACTCAAAGTTACGATAGGTGAAGCCCCGAGATGGAGCTTAGATTAATGATTTAAAATCTTGGTGTATTGACGGTCCATATTTCATCATGAGTTTGCATCTCGTGATTTCTGTGATGGAGGGTCTTGTCACTCCAAGTCGCGATAGGCAAAGCTCCGAGATGGAGATCAGATCGATGGTTCACGTTCTTGGTGATCTGACGGTCCTGATCTTTTCATGATCTTGCATCTTGTTGTTCCTTAGATGGAGGTTCTCATCACTCCAAGTCACGATAGGTGAGACTCCAAGATGGAGCTGGATCAATGGTCCATAACAAACCTCTATCTGACGGCTAAGATAGTTTCGCGATTTCGCATATCACAAATTCGAGAGGTTAGGGAACCCCGTTCCTTTCACTTTCCAGTCAACAACATGACAATATTTCACCATGTTTCCTACGATTCGACGATCCAAATCTGACCTTGATTCAATGGCTCAGATCATATCGTGATTTCGGAATTCTTGTTGCAAAGTGTTTCGACACTCCAACTTCTGGTATCTGAAACCCTGATAGCCAAAACTATGAAATAGAGTTGGACCATCGGTTCAATCTTTCACTTTACAGAATTTTCAGGTTCTTCCTGATCCAACGATGGTCAAACCCTGCGCTCGGATCTAACCCCAGAGATCTTTCCTCCATATTTTCTCTCCTCCATTCTAGATTCAGATCTGACAGTCATCGGGAATTTTGAATGGGATCCAATGATCAATGTCACTTCTCTGCCTGAGATTATGCATCCTCCTTACTTAGAAAAATTTCTAAGTGTCAAAGACCTCGACCTTTGATCCACCTGAGATCTTGAGTACGCTATCTCTCTTGAGATTTGGAAATGATTTAACCTCATCCCTGGTGCACACCTACGCACTGGGTGTGAATCTGCGCTAATCCTCCTTAGCTTACGTTGTTCCTGTTTTTCCATCAATGATAAGCACACATTGTTTGTAAAACATGCCAACAATATCCCCCTTTGGCATTGATGGAAACAAAGGCACCCCTGTTCTTTTCTCCCCCTTTGACATCAATGTCAAAGAAAACACTCTCCCCCTAAGTTGTTGCATTAATTTTAGGAGGTATCAGATATGCAACCAATACAGGACTCCCCCTAACAGGATGCACTCTCTTAGATGTGAGACAGTATGACACCCAGCTTATATCTAAGATATTCAAATGGTGTCTTGGCTAGGGGTTTAGTAAAGATGTCTGTAATTTGTTCTGTAGTGGGAATGTAATGGACCTGAACAATCTGATTGGTGTCCTACTCTCTCATAAAATGATATTTTATGGGAATATGCTTGGTCTTGGAGTGGAAGACAATATTTTTAGACACACTGATGGAACTAGTGTTATCACAATGACCTGGGATCGGTGCAGTGTACTTTACCTCCAAGTCTGCAAGTGTTTGAAAAATCCATAATACCTGAGTGCAACAGGTAGCAACAGTAATTTACTCTACCTCTGTGGTTGATAAAGAAATGGAACCTTTCTTTTTACTAAGCCAGGCTACTAAGGAGTCACCCAGGAAGAATGCTCCTCCACTGGTGCTTTTTCTCTCATCAACACAATTTTCCCAATCTGCATCTGAATAAGCAGTCAGCTGAAGATTTTCATTTCTGGGATACCACAGACCATAAGTCATTGTTTCTTTCAAATACCTGAATATCCTTTTAACAAATTGCAAATGACTCTGTTTAGGTGCAGCCTGATATCTTCCTACCATTCCTACAACATGCATTATGTATGGGCGAGATGTTGTGGTGTACAACAGGCTGCCTATCATTGATCGATATGAACTTTGATCAACATCAGGTGAATCATCATCCTTTCTTAATTTACATCCAGTTACCATAGGTGTACCCACAGGTTTAGAATCTTCCATTTGAAACCTTTTCATCATTTCTCTTAGATATTTTTCTTGAGAAATGAACATCCCTTCGTACCTCTGAGTAATTTGCAGACCAAGAAAAAATGACAGTTCTCCTATCATAGACATTTCAAATTCAGACTCCATGGAAGAATCAAACCATTGTACCAATGAATCCTTATTACATCCAAAGATGATGTCATCTACACAGACCAATATGATGAGAAAATCATTATCCTCTGTTTTAATATACAGATTGTTGTCAGTTTTTCCTCTCTTGAACCCTTTGTCTTTGAGATACATATCCAGTCTGTGATACCAGGCTTGAGGGGCTTGTTTTAAACCATATAAAGATTTCTTCATCTTGCATACTAAGTTAGGGTTATAAGATAGTTTGAAGCCCTCTGGTTTTTCCATATAGACTTCTTCACTTAAATTTCCATTTAGAAAGGCTGACTTGACATCCATTTGGTAGACTTTAAACCTTTTATGACAAGCATAGGCAAGAAACATTCTGATAGCTTCTAATCTGGCTACAGGCACAAATGTTTCATCAAAATCCATTCCTTCTATCTAAGTATAGCCTTTACAGACTAACCTTGCTTTATTCCTGATAACTTGTCCTTGCTCATTCAACTTATTCTTAAAGATCCATTTGGAGCCAATGACATTTTTACCTTCAGGTCTTTGAACCATCTCCCACGTATTGTTTTTCTCAATCTGATCAAGTTCTTCATTCATTGCTTTAACCCAATGGTCATCTTTGTTGGCTTCATTAAAATTCTTGGGTTCCATCATGGATATGAAGGCTATATGAGATTGTTCGGTGTTTTTGATTATCTTTCTCCTTGTTTGTACACCTTTGTCTTTTTCTCCAATTATCTGACTTGCAGGATGATTCTTTTGAATGATTTTGGAGGAGGAATTTGTAGTGGACTGCTGATTTGAGTCTGTCTAAGTGTCTAAGTCTTCATCTAATTTAGAGTCTTCATTTTTTGATTCTTGGACCTGTTCATCTTCACCTTTAGCTGTGTCTTCTATAGAAGACTCATTACTATACACCTCTCTTGCTGGGATTCCTTCATCAATTTTTACATCAATAGAGTCAACCATTTTATGCAGCCTCTTATTATAGCATCTATATCCTTTACTGTTTGTAGCATACCCTAAGATCTGAGAACATTACTTCTTTGTTCTACAGATTCAGATCTGACATCTTTTACCTTACTCGACCTGGGCAGTTGATTGTCTTCCTTTGTTTCTGCAGGATTGTTATTGTCATTAGTTGTACTTTTGAAAAACTTGATGGGTTCTTCATTTCCTGGCTTACCACTACTTGATCCATCTTCATACCCCAAGCCAATTTTCAGCTTTGGATTCCTTTGCTAATTCATAATGGAGGCCAATCCTTCCGAGGCTTTGATACTTGACAAATTCTGATTATACAAGGCTTGAAACTTTTCCATTTATTTACTCATTTTCACTACTTCTTGTTCTAATGATTCACATCTTGCCTTCTTTTCTGATAGTTGTTGTTTCAAAATATCTTCAATTTTATTTGCCTCTTCCAATTCTACTTTTAGTAGGACAAGGTATTCATCAGGTTCTTTACTGTTTTTCTCGAACTGTATCAACAATTGTCTTTGCTTTCTGTTCTTGATTCTTAGTCTATCAATCTCTTTCAGTGCACTGATTAGTTCTCCTTCCATGTCAACCACATCTTCTTCTTCATCATTCCATGTGATTTTATTATCATAATCCTCTTTGGCCATAAGTATGAAGTTATTTATTTTATCTTCAATAGAGGAGTCATTTTCTTCATCATATGAAGGATCATCACCATTGTTTACACACAAACTTTTCTTCTTAAAGTTTTTCTCTTTAAAGAAATTTTTTTGTTTGTACTTCTCCTCATCATCACTTGTCTGATCCTTTCCTTTGTGGGGACATTTATTTGAAAAATGACCTATCCTACCATAGTTGAAACATTTGAAAGACAATTTACCTTTGTATTTGCCTGATCCCTTCTTCAGTCTCTTCACAATTTTTTCTTCAATTTCATCGGGCTCAGAATCCTCATTCTTGTCTACTTTAAATGATGCTTCTTTGGAGGTAGGTTTATATTTAACTATTCTCATTTCATATGCAGTCAATGTTCCTAGCAGTTGATCAAATTCCAAGGTTTTTAGATCATTAAGTTCTTCTATAGCAGAGACCTTCGGGTTGAACCTATCTAGGAGAGTTCTCAAGATTTTCTGAACTAAAGACGGTTCAACAATTGTTTCACCAAGAGCCTTCATTGCATTTACCATTTCTTCTACTCTTAGAAATTATTTTCCAACAGTTTCATCTTCCGTCATCTTCAGCTGTTCAAACTGTATTATGTAGGTTTGAAGCTTTGCATCCTTTACCTTCTCATTACCCTCATAGCTGCTAATGTGTTTGTCCAACATTTCTTTGGCAGTTCCTAGGTGCATAACTTTTATGAATTTTTATTCTGCAAGCCCACTCAGGATAAAATTTATAGCCTTAGCATTGAAGCTAAATTCTAGTTTGTCATCCTTATTAGCTAGAACAACTGGCTTTACATAACTAGTTGTTGTAGGAAAATCTCCCTGCGGACAGGTAGATCTCCTCAAAGATCTAGACTCTTAACTCTAAGACAGAAAGTGCTTATCATGGTCACTGACTTCCTTTTAGATCCAGGTGGACTAGTGTGTGAGAAGGAAGGCAAAGAGAAGTACCTTTAATCGACGTTTGTCCCTACACGCTCTGAGTTGAGGTCCAATCTTTCGCTCCTCGATGAATCCTGTAGACAAAAAAAGTATGACCACTTCCTACTCTATCAAGGTTAGCCCTAAATAGATATATCTAATAAAGAGACAAATTCATGTGAGATTGAACATGAATTAGAAAGAAACTGGCCAAGCAAATCATATTAATGAGGAAAAAACATTACTTACAGCCATAGATGAATTGAAGCAGTTCTGCCAAGTCCTCCTTGTCTATCCCTTGCTCAAAAGATCCACAGTCTGAATGAAGATAGCTTCACCAATTTCTCCCTATGAGATCATAGGTCTCATGCTTCAAATCCTTCTATGTTCTAGCATCACTTATGAGATCATAAGTCTGGTGTAATTCTCCATTTCCATCCCCTTTCACCATGAGAAAGCTTTCTTATATAGCCTTGGAGAGGCTTTAACCACTTCAGATATCCTTGGGGAAGTTGAGGATTTTCCTCCTTCAGTTGAGGATCTGCCCTAAGATCATGGCTTGATTGAGGATTCAAACTCAACTAACCTCCAAGAATGAATGGATCCTTCCCCCATTCATCTCAACCACTTAACCACTGCCTAGAATAGGCAACGCTCCCTCAAAAGGGCCATCAGAGCGCTATAGCGCTCCCTAGTAGGATTTAGGGGGGCACCAACGCCCCTAAACACACCAGATATCCTCTAAAAGGGACAAAGAATCTTTATAACACTCCCAACCAGTGTAAGGGGGGGCGCCAACACTCCCATAAGAGATATAGGGGAGCGCTCCCCTCCAAAAACCTAGTTTTTTTAGTGTTTTAAGATGGCAAAATGTTTATGACTTCAGCTAAGCATTCCTCCTCTTCCAAATCAAGTGTTTGATGTGTGTTAAGTGTCTTCTTGATGTTGTTTACAATCACAACATAGGAATCATGGAAGTATGCTTCCTTGACACTTGCGACACTTGTGAGCGAAATGAGACACTATCAAAGTGAGTATTTTTTATGTGTAACAGATTGCCCCCCAAAGTATGAAGTTAGAAGATGAGAATTGATAACTAAAATTCTTTTTAGACTTTCAAGAAAGGGTGTAGATGCGGAGAACCTGACAAAAGATACACACAAACATCCAACAAATGTTATGACATGTTTCAAAACCCAAGGCAGGCATACCTATGCTTGGGTGATCAAGACTTGCAAGATATGGCCGCCATAAAATACATTGGGGATCCATAATTGTATTTATAAAAAGGTATAGCCACTGAAAATACACTATGGATCTATACTCCTATGACCTGAACTGATCATAGCCATGAAGATTACACAGTGGATCTATGAGATGACATGACATAGACACAACCAATACAAAGTGGATCTATGTAACAATATATGTGTCATTTGTTCAATAGAAAGTCCGTCACAACCTGGGAAAAGTACATATCAGAGTGATCACTTAACCCAGGGTCTTCTTACCGATCTCGATGTAGTACGAATCCAACCATGTGAATAGATGTCCTGATGTCGAACATGGCAGAAACCACTTGATTACTGGTCAATGATGTAAACCATTAACAAGCGCGAGGGAGATCATCATTAATGTCAATGATTCCAAAGGTACCCTAGTACATTCCAACGAATGTGAAAGGATGAGATGGAGTCGAACATCCATGGAATCATTCGATCAGAGGTCAATGATGTAAACCTACTGTCGAACATGAGGAGGCCTTCCATTGAGGCATGCAGGTCCCAAAGTACTAACTAGTTTCTAAGTCTAGTTCCTGGATAATGTGTTGAAGTCGATATGAATAGACTCATCGAAGGAGGGCCTTAATGTATCCCCCATCAATGAAATGAAATAGAAATAGAGATGTAATTGGTAGATCAAATGAACATGGACTGACATGGGTATTGAGACAAGATATTTTTGATGACTGACTCTCAAGACAGATACTTCCCTTGAACACTGAGGCACAACAATAGAAACTTGACATGGAACAAAACTTGATGATGCAATGGATGTTTTGACTTTCGTTGGGTGACCCAAAGGAGTAAAAGAAACTCTAAGGATTGGTTCAATGCAGAGGTTCAAGCGGATTAAAATGTGTGCAAATACAAAGTGTCATGTTCAAGGGTGACTCTACGAGTTACTTGGTAATGTTCTCAAAAACACTACTTGGCTTGCTTCTTTCAATTTTTCCCCCATCCAGATAGACGAGTACCTCTTTTTAATTTAACGAACTTGAGGATGGTAACACATGCTCGATATAACTCACCTTCGGTAAGTTCCTCTTCCTTTGTTTAATGAACTGGAAGAAGTAAGGGTTTGGTCCCGTATGGGCCTGTCAATGTTTGCTTTAACGAGTCCAAAGACAGAAAACTCGAAGGTTTTTCATGATTATAGAGTCTAGAAAAACACTTAAAAGAGAACTCTCTCAGTTCCTTTTTTGTAAAGTAGTCAGATGAGACTGAAAAAGAGATAAACTATCACTCAGCAGACATTTTCTTCAAATACTTTAACGAGTGTGAAGAGAACAAGGTCGTTCGGTAATTTTTTCATGTTTAGAGAGTCTGAAAAGAACTTAAAGATGACTCCAAGGTTGTCCTTTTTCGTAATGTTAGTCTCGTGAGGCCGAAAAAGAGATAAATTATCACTCGAAAGACACCCTTTCAAACCTTTTAACGAATGGGAAAGGAAGCAAGATCATTCGACAATCTTTTCATGTTTAGAGAGTCTGAAAAGAGCTTAAAGAAGACTCCAGAGGGTTCCTTTTTCATGTATCCATATAGGTCCGAAAAAGAGATAAAATTTTACCCGGATGCATTCTCATGTATTTACGAGCACGGGAAAGAACAAAGACTAAGCTCAAAACTTTGCCCCCGGCTTGAAAGCTAGTGGCTCGAGTCCAGAATGATCATCAAAGGCTGGAGACACGCCCCCCAAGCTTCAATTCATTCACCGACTTTGAGGTTGTCACCAATTTCTGTGCTAGATAGAGAAAAAGGATACAGGTGGATAAAATGAAGGCTAAAAAACGAGACCTAACGAAAGACTCGACTCAACATCTACGAGATCTGACAAAAGGAACTTGAAGGGAGAGGTGATTGTTTCATTTTTTAACGTGCTTGACATAGGAAAATAACTATGCTCAAGGTTTAAGGTTTGATCCCCAGATTGCTATTTCATTTTTTAACGAGCTTGCTACAGAGAAGAAAACTATGCTCAAAGCCACTATTTCATTTTTTAATGAGCTTGCCACAGAGAATAAATACTATGCTCGTTGCTTCTTCTTGATCATGGCTTCCAAGAGGATAATGCTCTAGAAGGATACCATGTCAAGGGACAAAGCTCAGTCATGGCCTCCAGGAGATCTTCGATGGATGGAAGATAATCACTCAGGAAGGAACACATGTTGGGGGTCGCGATAGGATTAAGGAGATCAGGCTCCAATAACCCTATCGAAGAAATCACCATGTCAACTACTGGATCCAAATCATTGGGAGTTGAGGTCATGGGAGACAATGCCACATAATTGACATGCAGCGGGGGCGATACTGTCGTCATATAAGAACCACTTAGGGAGGTAACCCAATAAGGGCTGATGAATGAAAGTTGATCAATAGTCACAATTCTTCCATTGTGAGGGAAAGATATCACACGAAAAAGAGTGGATACAATAGCTTTCATGGCATAGACATAATCCCACCCAAGGAGTAAAGCGAAATCCAAGGGGTCTTGGATTACCATAATATCAATAAAGACAATTTTCCCTCCCAAAGTTACACGAAACTGAGGAAGGATCCCTAACGGTTGACTGGTTCTTCTATTAAAATCCAATAGATTCTGTGTAATCGGCACAAGCTGAGGACAACCCAAAGCATGCCAAGCAACAGAGGACAAAATACTAACAGATGCACCTTCATCTATCAATGTTTGAGGAACGTCCTGACCACAAACCTGTACTGTAATCTGAAAAGGAATGTGAGAGGGAAGACGAGGTCTAGTTAGCACACCCCAATAAAAAAGGATGGTCTCATTACTTGGAGGGGGTTTCACAGGAGAATGAGGAATGCCCCCCAACATGGTAGAGTATGTATTAACGAGAAAAACATGGGCAGTATCGGGTTTACTCTCTATAGGGAGAGTAGGATCGACCAATGGTGGACTTGGCTCGACCACTTTGGCACTCTTCAAAGAAAGAGTGGGATTGACTGAGGATGTGACCAGAGCAACCACTTTGGCACTGTTCGGATGAAGGGTGGGACTGACCGACGAAGGGACTGGATCAGTCACTTGGGCACTCTTTGGCTGAAGAGTGGGATCGACCGATGAAGGAACCAGATCGACCACTTTGGTTTCATTCTCCAAGGGAAGAATGGGGTCGACGGGTGGAAACGGATAGATCACTTTGGTGTCACCCTCTAACGGGAGAGTGGGATTGATCGAGGATGAAAAAAAATCGACCACTTGGGTTACACTCTTTTGATGAAGAGTGGGGATAATCGATGATGGAACCACATCAGTTGTTGGGGTTTGTGGTTAAATCGAGGAGGAAACTAGATTGACCACCTGATCAACCAGACTGACCGAGGATGGAACCGGATTGACCAGTCCATCAACCGACGATGGGTTGGGGGAAAGCTTATGATAACCTTTTGGAAGTTGATTTTTTTCCAAAAAGAGAAGAAGCCTCATCTATACGAGGACAAAGGTGAGAGTAATGATCACCTTTACATAACATGCAAGGGAACATGACATTTTTCTTCTTATTACCAACCTGAACATCACTAGTTGATGGGGTATCATCGACATGACCGATAGAGGTCGATGACATGGAGGACCACATTTCTAAGACCTGGGTAAGACCAGGGAAATCCCTTAGAAAGTGGTCACCCTTACATAGGCTGCAAGTGAATTTGGGTTTTGGATTATTCCTTTTAATCTTATTGACCTCATCAACACTCCCAGTACTATTAATAGAAGTTGGTTGCTTAGAACCAACATTTGATGTTGTTGGGGTTTTGGTCCTTTCCGGGCTCTTCTTCTTTCTCTCTTTTTGTTTCTTCTTCTTCTGATCAACCTGGCTACTTGCTTTAGAGATTTCACTAGGTGAAGAAGGAGAAATGGAAATGGAAGGAGACTTAATGGGCAAAGAAGGAGAAAAGTCAACGTGAGGTTGATGTGTGGGTGATGTATTGACATCTAAATCATTAGGTGCAGCTGAAACATTGGGAGGATTCGAGATTACCGGAGTAGGGAACAACCAAACTGGTAATCCGATGGTGAGTCCTAGAAGACTCAGTGTGGCAACATACAAAGGACCAAAGTTTCCAAACGAAGGAAAGGTATAAGGTTCCCCAGGAGAAGGGGTTTCTCCACTGGTACTCTCAGGATTCGATGCCACTAACACTGACTCGACCTAAGGTCCACTAAGTAAAACAAACAACACATGCTATGAATCTAAGAAGCAATAAATCAAACAAACCTTCCTACGATGAAACCACTAGTTGGTGATGAAATCCAACGTCCCAGGATCAAAGTAGAAAGGGGTGGGGATAGAGCGGGTAGATCAGTTACGTTGGCAACCTGCTTAATGAACTTATGCCTTGGTGCAAGCTTCCATGCAACAATTGTGGATTTACCCTCCAAGGAGCCCGAGTGAGTTTGACGAACGTATGTTCCAGGTACAATGACACTTCCCTTCATCGTCACCTTGTGTGAGACCCTAAAGATTGTGGCTACTAAGGTCACCAATTCGTAGTCAGCCCCTGGGAAAGTACATTCGACAGTCCAATCAAAACATATGGGAAGGATAACAAGTCTGAAATCAACCTAAAGGATCCCACACATAATCGTGGGTATACCTCTAAGTGACCCCCATTATATGATCCGACCAATACAAACAGTTGAACCATGGAGGGATAATCTCCATAACTCAGCCGAATGTGACCTCGTGCATAACCCCTGTGTGAGAGGGGGGTCCCAACAAGCTAATACGACAATTGGATTTTACTCTCCCTACCGCAAGATACTAAGTTTGTTCGATATCTTTGGAAAGTTATCCTTTCAACCTATTCCAAAGCCCTACACCTTAAACTAATGTAGGTTTGCTAACAAAGATGTAAAAAGTCTGATAGATTTTAGTTAAGCATTGATTTTAATGGTTGTTGTTTACTCAGAGGGTGTACGAAAGTGAAACTAATGGAATGATGACTTGATTCCCAAAAACACGCATGAAATATGATAAGCAATCGTTTCTTTTCAGTGAACACCTATTTAAGGGAAAGAGGAAGAGGCGTTTTCACTATCAAACACTCGATAAGGAATGCCCTCAATCAATTTTGTTCTCAATCAAATCTAATATGATGCTACAACATTTCAGAAATGCAAACTAATATGAAAACTAATCATTAAGACGTACTTTTGTCGTTTTCATGCGAATGATGATCAATTCAATGAAAAACTTGCCCTACCAACTACCCTTTCAGATCAAGGAGATTCAGACAAGCACAAGAAACACACCCTTTTGCAATCAAACAAGAGAAACAAAACCAAAAATGAAAAAGGAAGGAGAAAGAGATTGGATCAGATGACCTTAAAGAACCAAATGAGAAGAGTTACAGACTTCCAATGTCCTTCAGTAGAGTTCCCGCTCAGTCGGATAGGAGAGAAGAAAGCGGTCGATTGGTTTCAAGCTCTCAACAAAAAAAACTCAAAAATGATGAAGAAGGATACAAAATCTGAATAAAAAGGTGTTTACTTCTCAGGAGGAAGCATGTCAAAGGTCAAAACAAGAATCATTAAATCACAAAGCATCTCAGCAAGTAAGAAATAGGGTTTTTAACCTCAAAAAATGCAATTTTCTAAAGGGATTTTGTGCAAAAAGGGGTTGGCGTTCTAGTGTAAGGGACACCAGGGCATTATAACACTCTTTCAAACACCTTAAAGGAGTGTTGGCACTCTGCTAATATGGGTATAGGGGCGCCAGGCTCAAAAAACTCACAAAAATGTCCAAAAAACCAAAATTTCAATCAAACTGTGACAGTCAAGTTGAGTGTGATGGGGTAAAGAGTCAATCAGAAAGTGCAATCAGATAAATGGGGTGAACAAGGCCTGAAAACAACCAGACTGTAAGACAAGGTTTCTGAGGAAAAAATCAAAAACGAAAAGTTCTAATTCGATCCCCAGCGGAGTCGCCAGTTTCTGTTGTAGGAAAATCTCCCTGCGGACAGGTAGATCTCCTCAAAGAGATAAACTCTTAACTCTAAGACAGAAAGTGATTATCATGGTCACTGACTTCCTTTTATATCTAGGTGGACTAGTGTGTGAGAAGGAAGGAGAAGAGAAGTAACTTTAATTGACGTTTGTCCCTACACGCTCCGAGTTGAGCTCCAATCTTTCGCTCCTCGATGAATCCTGTAGACAAAAAAAGTACGACCACTTCCTACTCTATCAAGGTTAGCCCTAAATAGATCTATCTACTAAAGAGACAAATTCATGTGATATTGAACATGAATTAGAAAGAAACAGGCCAAGCAAATCATATTAATGAGGACAAAACATTACTTACAGCCATAGATGAATTGTAGCAGTTCTGCCAAGTCCTCCTTGTCTATCCCTTGCTCAAAAGATCCATGGTCTGAATGAAGATAGCTTCAAAAATTTCTCCCTATGAGATCATAGGTCTCATGCTTCAAATATTTCTCTATTCTAGCATCACTTATGAGATCATAAGTCTAGTGTAATTCTCCATTTCCATCCCCTTTCACCATGAGAAAGCTTGCTTATATAGCCTTGGAGAGGCTTTAACCACTTGATATATCCTTGGGGAAGTTGAGGATTTGCCTCCTTCAGTTGAGGATCTGCCCTAAGATTATGGCTTGATTAAGGATTCGAACTCAACTGACCTCCAAGAATGAATGGATCCTTCCCCCATGCATCTCAACCACTTAACCACTGCCCAGAATAGGCAGTGCTCCCTCAAAAGTGCCATCAGATCATTGTAGCACTCCCTAATAGGCTTTAGGGGGGCACCAGTGCCCCTAAACACACCAGCGCTCCTCTAAAAGGGCCACAAAAGCTTTATAACACTCCCAAGCAATGTAAGGGGGGGCGCCAACACTCCCAGAAGAGGTATAGGGGAGCACTCCCCTTCAAAAACCTAGTTTTTTGAGTGTTTTCAGATGGAAAAAAGTTCATGACTTCAACTAAGCATTCCTCCTCTTCCAAATCAAGTGTTTGATGTGCGTTAAGTGTCTTCTTGATGTTGTTTATAGTCACAACATAGGAATCATGGCAGTATGCTTCCTTGACACTTGTGACACTTGTGACCTTTGTAATGACGACACTTGTGACACTATCAAAGTGATTATTTTTGATGTGTAACACTAGTATCTACCACATCCTAGATATCTGCACCTAACGAAATTATGTAAGTTCTCATTCTAACTTTCCAGAAGGCAAAGTTTGTTCCATTGAACAGAGGGGCCTTATTGGTTGAATTTCCTTCATTGCTTCACATGTTTAAGCTCTAGGATCTACCCTTAATAAAAGGGGATGGCTACGATACCAATTGTTGGACAACTGAGAGGGGGGGGGGGTGAATTAGTTGTTACCATGCTTAAACAATTATGCTTCTTTTAAAATCTTTACAAGGCACTCAATGATGACCACAATAATGTAGGGAAATAAACAATGGCACATTCAACATCAGTCACATATATGAGAAACATAGAGACAGATATTTCCCAAGAAAAACCATACAGGGTAAACACCTCTTCTTATTTATATGATAAGTATTATTTACATTCTTTACATTATCATACATATGAGCACCAACTCATTGTGAGGCTACAACCTTTGTTTTGCAAGCTGCAACTTGTTGAGAGTACCAACTCTCTATTTTTCTCTAGGACCCACTAGAAGGAAGAACCAACTCCCTGGTTTCTCTAGCACCAACTAGAAGGAAGCACCAACTCCCTGGTTTCTCTAGCACCAACTCCCCGTGTTCAAGCACGCACTTGAACCTCTCAGGACACCAGTCCTCCCTAGCACCTCCCAACCACCCTAGATTATGAATATGAAATACTGAAACCTATTTAAGTGATATAGTGTTCAATAAAAACTTACCAGTCTCATCACTGTTCTACAAGATTTTGCTACTCAGACTTCTTCACTGTCTTCCAGCATGCATCCGTAGCCCATTCTGTTCTTCTGCTTTTTATGCTCTGTGCGCCATGTCCATTCGCTGCACAGTTCTTCTTCTGTTCTATTCAGCTGCTGCACTCTGATCCTTCTTCATGCATGAATCACCTTCAACAACAACATCCACAACAACTCCAGCAGCAACAACAACCCAATCTCTTCTCTGTGCCATGTATTTATAGATTCTGTGCACCTTGTGCATGCAATATTCACCATTCCTCTGCATGCTCATACCACGCCAATTTCTTCCACATCTCAAGTGCTCTTCCTGATCATCATCACAACTCTTCATCTTCTCTGGTGGTTCGCACCACTTGTCCAACATCACTGGGTGTTCTGCTGAGATTCCTCAGCCTCTCTGGCAGTTGAGACTCTTCGTCTTCTCTGGCATAGTCGAGCTTATCCTTTATTTTTCAGTTACATACTTCAATGATCATCCACCTATCAATCCCTCTAAGAATCATCTTCCTTCACTGGATGAATCTTGGAGACTCTTCATTTCCTCTGGCGATCACACAGAGGTCTCTTCGAATTATTTGGCAGAGACCATCAATGGTTTCTAGCAGTTACACTGCGAGGAGAAATATTAGCTCTCCGATTATGCTCAAATTTACCTACACTGTTGGATTGGCACCATGTGATATTTCATTCATTTCGGCATTTCGGCATTCGACAATTCAACATTCGGGTGACCAAGTGTCTCGACACTCCTAGTCGCAATCCACGAAAAGGAGCTTGGTTTCTCTAGATCTTTCCTCCATCTCTCACCAATGTGACCAAGGGCTATGAACACAACCTTTATTCAACAACTGCATTTGGTAATTTCGTGTTTCGGCACTTCGTCACTCCTGTGGTTATGTTTCTTTCCTCTCCAAGTCACGATTCATGAAACTTCAAAATGGAGTCAGATCAACGGTCCAGAATCTTGGTGTATTGACGGTCTAGATCTCATCGTGAGTTTGCATCTCGCGATTCCTGTGATGGAGGTTCTTGTCACTCCAATTCGTGATAGGAGAAGCCCTGATATGGAGCTTAGATCAACAGTTCAAAATCTTGGTGTATTAACGGTCCAGATCTCATCGTGAGTTTGCATCTCGCGATTCCTATGATGGAGGGTCTTGTCACTCCAAGTCGCGATAGGCAAAGCTACGAGATAAAGCTCAGATCGACGATTCATGTTCTTATTGATTCGACGGTCTTGATATTTTCACGATATCACATCTCATTGTTCCTTAGATGGAGGTTCTCATCACTCCAAGTCATGATAGGTGAGACTCTGATATGGAGCTGGATCAATGGTCCAGAACAAACCTCGATCTGATGGCTAAGATAGTTTCGCGATTTCGCATATCGTGAATTTGAGAGGTTAGGGAACCCCATTCCTTTGACTTTCCAGTTAGCAACATGATGATCTTTCGCCATGTGTCCTATGATTTGATGGTCCAGATCTGATCTTGATTCAACAGCTCAGATCATATCGTGATTTCGACATTCTTGTTGCAAAGTGTTTCGACACTCCAACTTTCGATATCTGAAACCTCGATAGCCAAAACTCTGAAATGGAGTTGGACCACCACTTCAATATTGCACTTTAAATAATGTACAGGTTCTTCCTGATCCAATGATATTCAGACCCTATGCTCAGATCTAACACCAGAGATCTGTCCTCCATTTTTGCGCTCCTCCTGTCTGGATTCAAATCTGACGATCATCGGGAATTTTGAATGGGATCCAACCATGAATGTCTCTTCTCTACCCGAGCTTACACATCCTCCTTACTTAGAAAAATTTCTAAGTGTGAAAGGCCTCGACCTTTGATCCGCCTAATATCCTGAGTGCGCTATCTCTCTTGAGCTTTGGCAATGAATTAACCTCGTCCCTGGTGCACACCTACGCACTACGTGCAACTCCGTGCTAATCCTCCTTAGCTTACGCTGTTCCTATTTTTCCATCGATGCACACACTGTTCTTGCCATCAATGACAAGCACACACTTTCTATAAAACATGCCAACAAAAAATTCTAGAATGATTCTCACTAAAGGAATTTTTTTGGGTCACCACATCTTCGGTACTGGAATAAGAGTAGACCCTACCAAGATTGACATTATTTCCCAAATCAAGATTCCTAGCTCGCAGAAAGAAGTCAGGAGTTTCTTGGGGAATGTTGGTTACTATAGGAGGTTCATTCAAAATTTTACAAATCTAGATAACCCCCTATTCAAACTGTTAACAAAAGATGTTGAATTTTGGTGGAATGAACAATGTCAAATCTCCTTTGAAATCTTGAAAACAAAGTTTTCAAGTGCCCCTGTTTTGAGAGGACCAAACTGGTCTCTTCCTTTTCATATTTGCATAGATTCCTTAGATACCGCTTTGGGGGTTGTCTTAGGACAAAGGGAAGGCCATATTCCTTATGCTATATACTTTATCAACAAGAATATTTCACCTACTGAAGTAAATTACATGGCCACAGAAAAATACTTTTTTTTCAGCAGTACATGCCATTAACAAATTCAGACACTACATAACAGGGCATGAAGTCTTTGTATATACCGACCATTAAGCTATCATATTTTTAATGAAAAATCATGTTACAAATTCTAGAGTGACTAGATGGTTGTTATTACTACAAGAATTCAATATCACCATCATTGATAGGCTTGGAAAAGATAATTTAGTTGTTGATTTCTTGTCTGGACTCATTCATGTAGGTGATAATACTCCAGTAGATGATTATTTTCTAGATGAGAATCTATTTACTATTTCTAATTATACTCCTTAGTATGTAGATGTAGCCAACTATCTTGTAACATGAAAGCTACCTCAAAATATTTCCTCCCGAGAGAAACAAAGAATTGTCCAGCTAGGTGCTAATTACATGTGGCATGATGATTTCTTATACAGAACTGGGCCTGACTTGGTGATCAGCAGGTGTGTTTAGGAGGATGAGATGCAGGATATTTTTAGAGCCTGTCATGATGGTCCATGTGGAGGCCATTTTGCTGAAAAAAGGACAACATACAAGATTCTACAGTCTGACTACTATTGGCCAACTATTTTTAAAGATGCAAAGGAGTATGTAGACAACTGTGATGACTGCCAAAGAATGGGAAAACCTACTGCAATCGATGAGATGCCCCTCCAAGCCTAGGTAGTAATTGAACCCTTTGAAAAATGGGCTCTAGATTTTGTAGGGCCTATCAAACCTATGTCTCTAAGGAAGAAGTGCATCTTGGTCTGCACAGATTATGTAACTAAATGGGTGGAAGCTAAAGCTTTGTATTCTTCTAATGAACAATCTGTTGTATACTTTCTCTTTGAAGAAATATTTTCTTGTTTCGATGTACCTCGAGAAATAGCCATTGACCAAGGAATCCAACTCACCTAAAATTTGGTCAAGGCTCTTACTGAACAGTACCGAATCAAACACATAATATCTTCTCCTTATCACCCCAAAGCAAATGGGCAAGTGGAATCAACCAACACGGTGATAGAGGATATCCTCACAAAGACTGTTCAACTGCATCACAAACACTGGGTTGATAGGTTACCTGAGGCATTATGGGCCTACAGGATAGCTTGGAGAAATAAAATAGGCCATACACCTTATGAGTTGGTGTATGGGAAGCATGTACTACTTCTCATAGTATTTCAAGTAAAAACCTTCAGAACTTTCATGCAATTAGGGATGGATCTGAATGAATCTTAAAAATAGAGGCTATTACAATTAAATGAGCTTGATGAGATAAGAAAAGATTATCTACAAAGGACCACCCTTATACAAGAGAAAAAGACTAAATGGCATGAAAAGTATATAAAAAATAAGTCCTTTCATTCAAGTGATTGGGCCCTCTTGTATGATAGTAGGTTCAAAAATTTTAAAGGTAAATTGTCTACAAGATGGTTGGGACCATATGAGGTTGACACAGTTTATGAAAATGATACAGTAAGGATAAATACCATTTATGAGAATCAGAATCCCTTATTTGTAAATGGGCATTGAATGAAGGTTTATCATAAGCCTCTATCCAAAGAGGATTTGTCAAAAAATTTCTTTCGAATTCTGAAATGCAGCTAGTAAGAAAGAAGGTTTCTCCTCCTGCTGACCCACCATAGTAAGTTCAATTGCATGAATTAATTTAACTATGTACATAGGTGTGTCATTAGATAAAACTTTTCTTTTTTGATATAACTAACAAAAACAAAAAGTTGGTTGTGTTCCCATGCAGATAAATGAATGAGGACATTTACCAGATGGAGTCTTCTTTAATTTTTTCAGACTTTTTAAAATTGAAAACATCGGCAAGCAGGAACTGGCCCGGGATCAAGAAAAATCCATGGAACAATATATAAAGATTTCTTTAAGTTTTTCGGACTCCTTAAAATTGAAAACACTGGTGAGAAGGAACTGGCCCAGGATCAAGAAAAATCCACGGGATGCTATACAGATTTTTCTTTAAGTTTTTTAGACTCTTTAAAATTGAAAACACCGGCGAGCATTAACTAATCTTGGCTCGATAAGAATCCATAGAAAAGCAGTAGTTAGGATTATTATTTTTGTAATAAAAAGGAAGTTCCAACAGGATCAGTGACCATCCTAGTTCCAAAAAAACTGGATTTTAAATCTCAACATATGGTCATCCAATTACATAACACCCTCTTGTCACATATCTTGGAGTCCAATCACCAAATTCCTTTAGCTTTATTCTGATGCAAACTCAGATTTCCTACATCTAATGTTGGTATTTTTTCCATCTACATTGTTTTTCAGTTGAATCAAATCACATATCCTCTTCCAGAACACCAGAAAACACTAGCTACTTCTACAAGGTGCAACCTACAGAATTTCTAGTCTACAAGGCACTACCACTAGGTACTGTGTCAAAATCTCTTCAAGTACTAGAATACAGTGTTCGTCTCTGTTCTTATCTGGTACCAAAGGAAGAGGTATGTGATTATCTGGTAGCAAAGGAAGAGGTTTGAATTATTTCGGTACTAAACCATCTCTCTATCTTCATCTAGTACCAATGATCTCCTTTGTGCTCATCCGGTATCAATGGCCATTTCTACTCTCATCCAGTACAACCATGTCTTTGTGTTCATCCTCTACCAAAGGAGAAAGTCTATGCTCATCTGGTACTAGACCACATCCAGTACTGAACAACATTTTTGTCTTCATCTGGTACTGAGGGAGGAACCCTGTGTCCATCCGGTACTGACCAAAACTCTACACTCAGGTGATCTGGCACCGGTAATAAGGTGACTGGTAGCTCTAATCATATATTCAAGTTTTGATGCTTGATTTTAGTACTAGGACATATAGATTCAACATTTTTCATTTTATTAAATAAATTAGACTGATTATGCATTAAACATATTGTTACTCTCAAATCATGAAACACTCCCTACCATGAACTTCTGTAAATCCTCGTCCACATTTCCGTATGAAGAAAACTTCCCTATTTCCTGAAATGTTGAGAGTATGAGGTCATTGTGTCTCTCACAGGATCAAATTCATGTCTTTATGGTTATCTGGTAGAGAAACCTAATAATCCCATGATTCACTATCGTGCCATATGAATGACTCGAGCCGCATCTTTATGCATGTCAAACCATGATTCCAATGACATCATTTGATTTCATACTTGTGAGTTCCGGTCATAATGACCACATCTCTTGTCATGATTATATAACACTCCCATGAATATGCTCTGAAGCCAACTCTCATATGAGTCTGTAAGTTGTTAATGGATTCGACATGTCTTACCTTGTCATAATTAACCTCAATGTGACCATTGTAAACCAAATCACAATTTATAAATGCTCCCCTGGATGGATTTTCCATCTAGATGAGTGTTATTTACCATTTTACTGTCACAGCACCTGCATTCACACTGTGATCTCATTCCTTTGTATCTTTTTCATACTTATCCCCTTACGGTACTACATCACGGTTTGCACTGATTTGGTACTCCATCATGATCTGCACTAATCTGGTACTCTATCACGGTCTGCATTGATCTGGTACTCAACCCTCGATCCTCTTTTCATGCCTCATACTCCCTAAAAAATCATTTTAAGATAGCATGGGGGTCGACAAGCATGAACCCATATTTCAATTATATAGGGAAACAATAAAATATCAAGCTTGCAGGGAAAAATATGAACAGGTCGACTGGGTCCCATTTTTTGAAAAGTTTAAAGGCCATCATGAAGGAGTCTCTATTGCTTTTGTGCAGACATATGATGGAGAAAGTGTGCAGTTTGGAGATATGAAGTTGAAAATTTCAAAGGCCACCATAGAAGAAGCTACATACCTCCCTTTGTCTAGAGAAAGATACTTCAAGAGGTTGATCATTGACAAGAAGCTTTGTAAAAAAATTCTCAAGCCAGAACATCAAGACCTCGATTGGACTAAGGGCATTCCTTGAATCTACATCAAAGAGGAATATTGGACAATGCTCATGAGTTTGTATAGATTTCTTACCTGTGAAGGGAGGTATGCAGTAACCTTCATTTACAATTTTAAACTTTTATCACACTTTGAAGGAGGGCCACAAATTGATTTTCCTCACTTCTTATGGATGAGTTTAAATAAAATGGTGAGAGGAGTGAAATCAACTTCCAGGAAACCTGAAACTAGCCTCCATCACCATGGCCTACTAAACATTTTGGTTGTCCATGCCTTGAGGACACAATGTGGTAGTTGGAAGAAACTAATCCAACATATTTTTTCTCAGGAAGGAATGTCCAAATCTGTAGCAGAACAAGAGGCAGGAATACACAGTGAAGAATCCAACAGAAAGGAAAAGAAAGATAGAGGAAAGGAATCAGAGGGTCAAGAAGCCACTATTACACCCAAATCATCCCATCCTATTGAGGGATTGGAGAAATGAAAGTCCATTGTAGGGGAACCTACTACATCCAAAAATAATAAATCCACCCAATCTCAGTAAATAAGTCAAACCTCGATTCCAAAAGCTAAAAAACAAAAGAACGACTCTGAGCTAGGGGAATGATCAAACAGTGCTCCTAAAGAAACGGTTGAGTTATCACAAGAGCTATCCAACCAGTTGGAAAATACCCATGAACTCAACATGCCAAGCAAGGAAAAGGGTCAAAATGAGAGTGTGTCAATAGAACACATCCTATAAGGAACCACCACATCTAAGAAGGAGAATCTTGTCCAATCTAAAGTACCTATCCCAACATCAAGTCCTAAAGATCAACTGTCACAGAGTAAGAAATGAAATAGGAAGAATTCATATCAACAAGATATTTCACATGATATCCCTGAGGCAATTGTTGATCCCCCTCAAGAATCAGTTAAGGAGTTGGAAAATACCTTCGAGGTAGTTATTGTGTCTTCTCAAAAACTGGTTAGTGAGTTAGAAGAAACTCCTCAGATGACAAGTGGAAACAAAGGGAGACTCAAAATGGGGAAGGCTCAAAAGAAACAAATTTCCAATGCTACACCTCAATATTCCAGAATGGAGATAAGGACCGATCAACAAGGGCAGACTCCAGGACCCACACTTTGGCCCTTCAAGATAAAAATCAAATTAATACAGGAGAAACAAGTGTCCAGGCCTATAACTTCCATTAAGATGAAAAAGATGAAGTTGTTTGAGGAGACTTCCACCCCTATCATAAAATCTAAGGAAGTCTCACTTCCGATACGAAGGACCACCAGAAGCATGGCCAAGAAGACAATAGTTCCACATATGCCTTCTCTTCAAAGAGAGCTCATTGATATCCCAAATTCTCCAAAAAAAGAAAGTGGCTATGGAGCTATGATTAGTGAGACAGAGGGGTTGGTGACAGAAACCTTGAGGGGTACGAGAAAGGAAAAGGAATCTCGAGAGGAGGTAATTAAGAAAACAACCCCATCTAGTTTGGACAAATTTCTGAACAAACAACAATTGATAGTGAAGATTGGGAAGATGAAACAAGAAGTTGCAGAGTACCGGGTATTGGATAGGCACATTAAGGCAGAGAATGAAAAAATAAAAGAACAGAAGGCAGACGTTTCTGCTAAACTCAATAAAGTCTTACGATTGATCCAATACACCAGGGAAATTAAGAAAGAACTCATGAGCTAAGCTTCTGGTTTTAACATCCTACAACCAGAGAAATAATGGGGAATGGTTCAATTTTGAAAAAAGTTTTGAGTATCAATTTTGATGTTGTTGCATGAGGACGTGCAATGAATTTAGCATGGGGGAAATGTTGAGTTTCCATTTTGACACTTCTAATGCCCTATATTACCCTCTATCTGAGCCTATTTTACCTATGCTATGAGTACATACTTGACTATGTCCTCCATAAATACACTTGCTGACCTTATTCATGTGCATGGAGAGGTAACTTATGATTAAGGCATGGTTTGTTTAGTTTTCTTGAGTTAATTCAATTAAATGTTTGATTGTGTATGATCCTAATCATTTGAATCTTAAGCAGCTCTGATCTAGTACCTCACTATTCTGGTACTACAGCTATAGTGCATTCTGGTACTACAGCTACAACATGATCCAATACCAAGTCCATTCCGGTAGCAAAAGCTCCACCTATTCTGGTACTATCTACTCAATGTTATTCTGGTACCTGCACAACAAGGCATCTGATACTAGCACAAGTCAGCATCACATTTGGTACCAGCACACTCTGCGCTATTCTGGTACCAAGTCTTACACCCATTCCGGTATTTCATGTGCGTCTAATCCAATACTCAGGGTTGCGATGGTGTGTATCCGGTACCAAACCCCTGTTTCCAGAATTCACCTGTTGAACGAGTACGCTGATGGAGATTCCAAGAAGTCAGTTGGATCGAAGTTTCTAAATCCATTTTAGAGATCATGATAGACTTCATCACTCATGTACTTCGTGTCATGAGGATGAAGTCCATCCCTAGATATTCGATGTGAAATACCAATTGTAATATTTTAAAAACTATTTGATACTTATCCTTAGATCTTGATAGTATTGGCTCACCTTATTTATAAGGGATGTTGTATAGGTGATAGAATAAGATGGATGTAATGAAGCAAGTAGAAAGAATAAAATGATACATTTTGTCTTAATGTACAAAATGATGAACTGTTGATTCAATTTACAAGTTAAAGAAATGCAAATGATCCGTTGTGCAATTCATTGGTATGATTAGAACGTTTTAGTTTGTTATCTTTTTAGAGGTACCTTGTTGGTTCGGCAAGGGTCCATCACCCCAACCAAAGTAGACCTCTCTATAAATGCTTTGTGTGATCGTTTGAGTATTTAACAGTTGTGTGTTCTCAATGATTTCAAATACATTTCAAAATTTCCTAAATCAATGTGAGTAATTAGATATTAGATAGAATATATAGTTTCCTTTTCCACTGTTGCAGGTTGACATTTAATTGATGAAAGTTTGATGTGTGGTATTTTTAAGAAAATGTGATTATTTTGATTTTGTGATTGTGGTGTTCTCAGTGGTATAGGTATTAGGGGCCATAGGACTTTATCTCTTATCTTCATGTTCTATAATGAAGTCTCTCAGTCATGTTGGTTGTTCCCTGTGCTAAAGAAGGTTTGATTGAATAGAATAGAGTTGGGATTGATTTTTGTTTAAGATTATTTAAAGTTGATTGTTAATTACTATTTTCAATTGCTACAGGGAACACAATATTATGTTCATCTCTCCATTTCATAAGCCTGGAATGTGTTAGGACAAGAAATTTTGAGAAAGTTTGAGGTTTTTCCTTAGGAAATAACCCCTTGGTGAAAAACTAAGGAAAGAGGTCTTAGCTTGACCCATGTTATATTTTTAACCTAAGTTATTGGGTGATTAGATACTTTGGCATGTTGTGGATAAAGATCTCACAAATCTCAATGGTTGAGCGAGGTGCACTCATATCTATGGTCGACATCTGATATCGGACGCCCTATTGACCTTTCTACCTTTAATGGTGGGAAAGGGGTCTGAGTTGGCGGTTTTATAGCATGGACCCCTTGCGACATGTCACCACTATAAAAAATCCATCCCCCTTCACTCTCTCGCTTACTTCCTACCCCCCTTTCCAAGATAACCGCTAGACCACCTCCCAATACCGCCCGCACTCCCGCTAACATCTGTCCTCCACTGACACTACCACATGCCTATTCCTTTTTCTCTGTTATTTCTCTCCCACTCACCTCCCAACACTTGTTCTACTTACACTCCCTGTCACTTCCACTGTTATCGTTGTTTACCCCCCAACCAATCACACTACTTTGCCTGCACATCCTTTCCCCTCACCACATCACCTTTGTGCATTTACACTTCATCTCTCGAATACTTGCACTCACACATTCCCAGTCACCACCAACCAAATCCTTCCACATGGCCATCATTCACTCATTGTACCATGATATTTTGTGCCAAACACCTCGCCAACTCACCATTACCTTCATCCACGTCCGCCTGACAGTTTTTCTTGCAAGCCCATAATGATTTGATCTTGCATCTGACAGAAGAATGTATGAACATTCTGACAGCGAAGACACAGATGAAAATCCTTGGATGCAGTGGCTCAATCACATCGCTGGTGGTTGAAACTTCACCTCACCTCATAAATGGAAAGTCTTAAAGGAATGACCATGGAAGCATATTTTCAGCCAGTAGTACCCCTGCAAGAATATTTTCCTTACAACCTATGTTGCTTTGAGCTTGCGTCTAATATAAGAATGCATGCACAGTCTTATAGAGAACTCACCAACGCAAAGCTTTGATTGTAGTAGCCAGGTCACACTCTTGGTAGTGGCGAATTGTTATGAGTATATTAGTGAGTATATTGTGAATTCGTTAACTGGTTGAGAAGAGATCCCTATTTTGTATGTTTTCATGCCATAACTATTGGCTAGTTATGTATAAAATTTGAGACTTTCATATTAATAGAATTCAACCTCTTTCATTTCTCTGTAAAAATTGTGCTAAAATGCTCAGGCATGGAGGATCCAGTCGAGGGTTGTTATGCTATTGTAATGGAGGTTTGATTACAACGGTATCGTGACCAATTTTAGTCATCTCCCTTGTTATGTTTTCCCTCTTACAATGAATGGCTCGAGCATGGAGGATCTAGTCGAGCCGTTGTAGCTGCATTTTGATGTAGGTTTGATCATTTTGTTGTTGTGACTGTGTCATTTGGAAATATTTCAATGTCTAAAGCTTGAGCTCAAGAGTTCTCTTGAGTCTGAGTTTTTCTTCACCAAGATGCTTGAAAGCCTAATGCCCATAGCAGTCTTGTCCACCTTTATCACTAAGTATTCCCTCTACTCGCACTTAAAATCAATTCACTGACTGAAGTTAATGTGAACCTCACTTACTAGTGCATTTCTTGTCCAGTTCTATGTTGAAACATCATTCATATATTGAGTTTTGTCCATTGACCTCCACTCTTATAAAACCAACATCCACTAAAAACTATGATGGGTACTAGGATTATCCTCCCGCAATCTAAGGGTGACTCTCAGTGCTAACAGAATGAACAAACCTGTCCCCTAAGAAAGAACCTTTTGATTGATTGTTTCCTTGAGAATTTTTGTTATCAATTTTCTCTTCTAAGTTTTAACCCGTGTGAAGCATTCAAAAACTCTAGAAACAGAGTATTATGTTATTAATTATTTCCTACTTGAGCTATATACAACAGACATAGGTAGGTTACATGTTCTCAACACATATAGTGTAACAATGCTATAGTTGTAAAACCCCGCTATGGACTACACTAGGGTTCTAAAGTGCAGGCATATGTAACTGTCTAAAGTCTCCTACTTTTAACAACTATCTAGACAGTACTCCACATTCATGCATAAAGTACAAAGTATAGGGATCTGGTAGTCTTACCTTACACTCCGTGTCCAGTGTCGATCCCTTTGCATTCGATTGTTCCTCGACTACAAATCTCCTCCCAAGGCTAGCCTGCATTCACCAAAATACAAAAAAGAAACTACAAACATGCATTCTATATATGAATTAGTGGGTTAGATGTCATAAGAAAATATAAATCAAATATCAATATTGAACACATCATGTGGCGGGACGAAAAAAGTACTTCTTTATATTAATCTCACAATCTCACTTACAAAATGAGATCAGTAACTTCTCCAAGAACCTAATCTTGGGATCCTCTTCACCAATCTCCAACTGCTTCCACATATCTTTCTCCTCTTAATCTCTCTCTAGGAAATGGATTAGGCTAGTAATGGAGGAAAAAGGCTAGAATAGGGAATTCTGGCTCAAAACTCACAATGTAGTTGCAAATTCTTGGGGCAAGGGGGGATTATGAAATGGGCAGAGTTTCACTGCTTTCATGCTTCCTTTTGGAATGGGACCCAAGCAACTTATTTTATATGCCAAAAATATATTTATTCAGTTGGGTGACGGGCTATGGGCAGTCAATTGGTTAGGAAACGACCCAAAATCTCGTATTCCCTTGCAACTTTTTATTTTTTGCAACTTTTGTGGGTATATGTGGGTTGTAATGGTGAAGATAGCATACGTACGCAAGATGTAGTGGTGCAGAAAGAATACATACGTGGGAAGTAATGGTGCAGAGTGCATACATCTTGAAAACAATGTTTTTTAAGAAGAGCTTTCAGTGATAGCTTGGAAAAGATGGCAAGTAAGATGGCCTGATTCCAAGTATGCATGTATGGTGAAATTTAGGGTTATAACATATTCCCCATAATGTGTGAGGTTAGAAGAGCATTTGATGCTGAAATACATTACAAATCCTTCCAACGTACGAAGCGAGTGAGCCTAGGACCAGAGTTCGAGAGGTGCCATCTGCAAAATAAAAATTGTCTCATAGAGGTGGGCATACCCATTCTCATGATGAAATAAATCATGATTGCCAATCAAATACACTACAGATCCATGTCATATAACTATATAAAGTGTAGCTGCTAGCAGTACACAACAGATCTACATCTCAAAATTGATAGATATACATGAATAGTATACATATTCAAGAAGCTAATGATGCCTGATGGATGGATATGAGGCATTCAGAGCTCGAGCAACAACTTCAAGATATTCAAAACTCGGGTAGGAGTTCAATGTGAGTGTATGAATTCACTAACTAGAGGTCTTCGAAGTCTTGTCGGGGAAGAGACAAGAGGATCTTGGTGATCAGGAAGAGAACTTCATTGATTTCGAACAAATACTTTGATTGGACTTTCAGGATGGCCAAGCATGAGGACAAGAGACAAAATGCAGAAGGGATGACTCAAGTTGGGTAAAACCTCCCTTGGAAAATAGCATGATGAAAGATGAGACTCAGACAACATGGTACTGACATAAGTCCACGATGGAAGAGGCAATGCAAACTCTACATATGTTTGGAAGAATAACCAAATGGAGGAGGACACAACTATATGTAATGAGAACAAATTCCTAAGGTCATATTAAATCCCATATCTTGACGAGCAAATAGAAGGATGTGCTTTGTCCAAGGGTGACTCATTGTGCTGCCATAAAAGAAAAATACTTTTCCCATCCTCTTTTTGGGGTATATTTGATTTTTTGTCTTTTTCAATAATTTTGGAAAGCTTGAAAAAGAATAAAAGAATTATACATTACAAAGGAGGAACGAGTGTCACAAACATACTATTTCCAAGCATAAGGAACACACTAATGCTCGGAGCAAGGAGACATGTGCAGGAAAAGGACACTCGGGAAAATTCCTCCATGGGTAAAAGTGTCAAGATACAGAGGCAAAATGCTACAAGGCTTGTGTATAAGGTATGCTTCAAAGGTTTAGTTGAGAGCAACATGGAGATGGCATTAGGCCAGAGACGTAGGAATGAAAATGTGATTAATAGGACACAATGATAACGTCCTTCAATGTAATTTTAAACGATCCCAGAGAAGGTAAGATCGATGGTTTTTCATTTTTAGAGATTCTGAAAAAGAGCAAAAGAAAACTCCATTGGGGTACCTTTTTCGAAGATAGTCTAGTCATCTCGAAAAATGGATAAATTAGCACCAAAAATACATCAATTCAAAACCATTTTAATGAGTGTGACAAAGACAATACCACTCGGAAATATTTTCAATTTTAAGGAGTCTGAAAAGAGCTTAACTATGGACTCGCTGTCTTTTTCTAGATTTAGTCTCCTTAGCCCGAAAATGGTGAAATTTATTAAGGAGAACTCTCTTGGTGAGACCAATCTCCCGAGGTGTACCTTTTTCCTCCTTAATATACAGGCCAAAAAAATGGGTAAAGTTATGCCAGTAGATGTTTTTATGAACCAATTAACAAGTGTGAAAGAACAAGGTCACTCGACGATCTTTTCAATTTTAAGGAGTTTGAAAACAACTTAACTATGGACTCTGTAATGGATGTTCTTCTGGACCGGTTTAATGAGTGTGAAGAAACAAGATCACTTGATGATCTTTTCACTTTTAGGGAGTCTAGAAAGAGCTTAACTATGGACTCCATGGGGGTTCCCTTTTCGTAAATTTAGTCCCTTAGGCATGAAAAAGGGTTAAACTTATACCTGAGAATACTCTTCTAGCGAAATGAAGTTCCTAGAGTATACCTTTGTTCGTACAAATGGCCATCCGAAACAAAAAAGGGGTAAACTATCGCCAGATAGAGGTGCCTTCAAATTTCAGTTTGGCAAGCGTGAAGGGAAACAAGATCGCTCGACAATATTTTCATGTTTAGAGGGTCTGAAAAGGGATTAAAATAAGACCCTTATGTTTTTTGGGAGTCCTGAGGGTGAGGAAAAAAGTGATAATATATCATACATGTGAAGGCTCAAACTAATAATAAAGACAAGACTAAAAGGACTCTGGAGCCTATAGTCATTAGCGACGGCATGGACACCAAAATGCAACCAGGATCTACCTAGGGAATCCATGTGAGGGAAGCCTATACTACTAAATTACAACATTTCTAGAGCAACAATGATGGTTCCATGTCACAATTCGGTGGGGTCGATCCTATGGTAAAGAGTAAAAGACAACAAGGTGCAACAAGTGGAGGTGAAATCCTAACTTAAATGCAAACAGTTGGAAATACAACTTTTACCAAACGACCTTAGAAAGTGACCCATCACTCGAAAAGTTTCGGAAACCAAAACTGGAGTATGTCGTAACATCCAATGATAAACTTAAGAACCATACTAAACGATTTTCAAGCCAGAAAAAATGACAAAAGGGTTCAAAACAATGGAAAAAAGGGCCAACAAATTCTATAAATAGAAGCTTGGCATCTCATTATCACCATTGCAAATTGAGAATTGACCAAAAAACCAAAAACATCCCTTTGCTAAAAAAGTTGATTCAAGGAACTTCAGTGGATGAAACTAACTTCCACTCAGACTAGGTAAGTATAAATAAACCCCTCTTGCAATTCAATGCTTCCCTTTTTGTTCATTTTAGTTTTTTTGGGGGGCGAACACTCTTAAAAAGGGTTTGGCCATGCATGTACGCGGGCTATCCAAGGACAACACACATATTCCCATAGGTAGAAAACAACCTGCCCGCGTGCGTATGCGACTCTGCTCAACACAGCCCGTGTACACCCTCAAACACATGGAAATTTTTGAAAAGAAAGATCTTAACTCTCTTTTGAACTTGTCATTTTGTAGGATGTATGTCCATTGGAGAGAAAGGGAGCATGAAGATATTTATTCTTTAGTCGCATAATACCCTGTTGCTCTCATCATATTAGCACAATGCGGGTTGTTGAAATTCTTCCAGTGTCCACTCATGAGGGCGCAACCCAAGATGTTGAACACCTTGGTAGATTACTGACACCCATACACTGAGGCATTTATTCTCAAGGGATAGTCATTGACTCCAACGACTGAGTATATTTATTTTCTTACTGGCCTCTCAAGGAGAGGGGAACCAATCAACCTTCATTCTTTTCCTCCTGGGCCTCACAACATACCAAATTAATTAGGCTATACTGTGAGGCTGGCACAAATAAAGTGGGTTCTCAGGTGTCGATCCACAAGATTTCCAACCTATCACAGCAAGTGATAGTTTTACTTATTGGGTGGATCACTGGATCTACAACATTACATCATCCCTCCCGGACGCACATGCATTGTGAGGTATAGTTCTTAAATGCACAAGTGTTTGACTGGAGCACAACCATGCTGGATTACATGAAGAGACAACTGACAGAGTGTCGTGTGCAGAATAACAAAAGCTTCAGGTTCGGGACTATTCTATGTTCCTTTTTCTTCGAGAGGGTACCTAGTCTCAGTCCACGAGAGATAGTACGTGGGCACATGGCCTCTCTCCCAGAAGTGTGTAGATGGATGGTGTTGTTTCCAATATAGTGGGGAGGGAGGACTATTGAGGCCTTCAACGATGCTTTTTTCGACTATTGGTCTTAGGAGATTTTGGATATAGATGACTACACCTATGCCGGGATCAACTTCTCTAGGGATCCTGACATGCCCGTACCTCTTGGAGTAGAACGAGGAGAGATAGGTATGTTTGTTTTTAATTATTATTTAATTTTTTATTTCTTTATATATATCATTTTTTATGCGCACCAGAGTATATGAAAACTATGTATCTGTTATGTACAGATGTGGCACCAGTGTGTTTAGCAAACTTCTTAAGGACCAAGCGGCATCCTCGACCAAAGGCAGGACCAGTCGTAGCTACCGAACTAGCAACAGCAGCAGGGCAACCTCCAGCCAGAGAGGATGAGAGAGTTTTGAGACGGGTGGAGTAGAACCTCACTACGCTCACTTGCATAGTCCCTATGGCAGAGATCAAGGATATTCCACCATCGATGCAACCTCACGTAGTTGGGTTTCCATGGACTTGCATCCAAATCTTCTGTTGTTTGGAATATGTCGTGGTTCACTATGGAAGGGCCAACAGGTCCCACCCTTAGCTTAGGATGGACCACTTACATGCCGAGGGAACTTTTTGTATATTTTTTAGGGCATAAGTCCCGTGACATATACTGGACATATAAGTCCTATGCAATATGATACTTTTGATATATATATGCGTATTTACATATTTTTATGTCTCATGGATTAGATTTATTTAAAAATGTATTTACATCTGTATGTGTGTGATTTTTATTACGTGTGTGCAATATGCCAATCTAATATTTGATTAGCTAGAGTATTTATCATTTGATTCAATCTCCTAGGAACATGGATATATGTAATGTAATCAAAACAACTTTCTAATATACATACCCTAAGGAATCATCGATGTAGAGTAGGATCATAAACGTGGTAAACCCCATTTAACTAGGACACAACCAATTGTGCATCTAAGTAGACTCGGAGGTAAGAGATACCATGCGACAAGGTGTCACGAAGTAACTCTATTAATACACTGTATTTGGTGATGTTATTTGTGGCGTCACCTAAACAGATACCTCCAGAAGATAAAAACTGGCCTTGAGGTGTGAATATCACCCAAGCTGCAGAAGCAAGCCTCCGAGTGTGTCAGCTAGCACCGTTCACAAATCTAATAAACACGTCTGATTCACTTTAAATATGCCATAGTGAAAAATTTAACATAAAAAATGACACGTCCATAAAACAAAAGACAAAAGCTAAAATGTATAATAACTATACATATATACAAGAATCCATCCAAGCCGACCCACCTACGAGTAATAGTTCTTGAGGTAGAGCACATTTATAGGCTACGCTAAATCTTTCACTTCAAAGTAAACTAGACGATAAGATCCCTTCTTTAATACCTCTTTCACAATGAACGGTCTGAACCGCATGGGTTTGAAATTGCCTACCCCCAGGGGATCCTTATCTTGGTCATAGACCATGACAAGGTCGCCTTCAGAGAAAATCTAAGGACGAACCGACTGATCATATTGACACTTCACTTTCTTCTTGTGATCCTTGTTATCCAAGGCTGCATCACGTCGTTGCTCATCGAGCTGCTCGAGATATAATAAGAGTTCCTCAATTGCTGAAGTGTCTGGAAATAACTGTACTTCCAACTTAAGAGATGGGATCTTGCATTCTATAGGAAATATTGCTTCCAACCTGTAAACAAGTTGAAAAGGTGAGAAACCAGTGGAAGTCTCTACAGACATTTGATAGGCCCACAATGCCGAGTATAACATCAAATGCCAATTTGACGTGACCGAATTGATCGTTCTTTGTAGAATGGTCTTGAGTCACTTATTCATAGCTTCCACCTAACCATTCACTTGTGGGTAATAAGGTGATGAGTATTCTTGTCTCAACCCTAGATTTGACGTTAGCGTATACATCATTTTATTCTAAAAGTGACTTCCATGGTCAGTGACAATCTCCTTCGAGACATCGAACCTTGATATTATCTGATTAAACAAGAAGAGATTTGTTGTCTCTCCATCATCCTTGAACGTTGAGATAACTTTGACCCACTTGGTTAAGTAGTCTACTGCTACGATGATATAATGGTGCCCCCTAGCTGAAGGGGGGTGGCATGTAGTATAATAAATCTTCAACTTGGTGAAGGGGCCAACTGTGATGAAAAGAAACATGGGAGAAGGATGTGCCCTCATTTTTTTGTGAGAATATCTAACATGGGTGGTGCCTCTTGACCGATTCAATGTAATATTTGATTAACATCGGCCAATAGTAATTAGATCGTAGAATATTTTGGGTTGTTTCCAACTTGGACAAATGACCACCACATGCTCCAATGTGGAAGTAGTTAAGCACAAGTTCCACTTCTTCATGGATTAGACATTGATGAAGGATGTAATCTATACCTTGGTGATACAAAGTGTCTTCAAGAATAAGATAGTTTTTTTCCTGATGGCGTATGCGTCGACGCTCATCATGAGAAGTAGAGTTGGGGCAATTCAAAGTCTGGAGATAGAATATTATATCTCCATACTAAGGGTCCGAAGATGAGATCAAAAACATATCTCCTTTAATAGGCGACTCTTCGGGTATAACATCACCTGACTCGAATGGAAGTTATGAGATGAGTTCCACAAAGACCAACAGATTTTTAGATTTTGCAAACATAAAATCCAAGTAAAATTCCTGGAGGATAACTATCCATCTACTGATTTTTCCACAAATTATACGTCGTGTCAACACATATTAGAATGGAATCACAACGACAATGAAAATGGTCTTCTGAAACAGGATATAGTGATGGAACCGTTGGACAACATGAACTGTTGTCAACGCAAGTTTCTCAACATGGGAGTAGCTGAGTTCTGGTCCTGCCAAGCCTCAACATAGCTAGTAAATCACATGCTCTTCATGGAGATCATCCTCTTGAACCAGGACCATGTCAATGGTTGACTCTGCAGTGACCAAGTACAATAAGAAATCTTTATTATAATTGGGTGGTCGAAGCAGGGGGCAGATGTGAGGGAGCATTTCAACGCTTCGAAAGAGAATTAAGTAGATTCGTATGAATGGAAAGGAATGCCCTTATTTAGTTAAAACATGATCCAGGTGGATATCAGTGGACACCCACCTTTTCTGACTAGCTCAAAACAGTTTTCTAACAATTTTGGCAATTTACTATTTTTAGCAGGTTTTAACTCTCTAGGCGATTTAAGGGCCTAAATGAATTTTTTTAGAGATATAAGTTCTCAAATATATATGAAGGAATGATTGATCCCCAAACATGAATCTCCTCGATAATACCTTTCCAACGAGCTATCATACGTCTAAAATGGAGATCATATGCAAAAGTTACGACCCTGGGAAGTTGATGTACTAACTTACCCAAACGGGGCCCACATGAATTTTTGCGCTTCATCTCCTAGCGTTAGGTTTTTGGATGTATATGGTTTTTGGAATTCCTGTTTATTGTAAAAAGGCCTTCAGAGCTTCATTGTAATCATCTTCTTGTGAATGCGAGTAGCTGTCACATCTCTTCTAAGAGATAAGCTGCCACCATTCTAGCGAGTCTTTCACTCTGTATTTTTACAGTCTCTGTACATTTCTTTCATTAATAGAAATCATGTATTATTGTATATCTATGTTTATGGTTCCAACTTTGATACATTTCTGTTATATTATTGAATATATGTGATATATCTGTGCATTTCTTTATTATATCTCCACTCTCATTTCATGCCGAAAATAATCCGGATCAGTGGTATCAAAGCAGGCTGCTCTTGATCGTTTTTTCAGTGCATGTACCCAATGAGGTTCAAATATAGCAAGTTGGGTCTCGAGATTGTATCTCTTGAAGGAAATCTCTCTCGCACACCCAAGAAACCCTCAATGGTGGAAGAAAATAAAAATGACGGAGCAGACGATCCTATCAATCTGTTGCTTGAGCAAGGTCTCATGCCACAGAGGGACGGAATAATGGAAAATTTTTCCTACATTCTTAAACGCTTTCCGATAGCATCAGGTGCATCTTGATCAAGCGACCACTTTGGAGGAACCTCTCCTTTCAAGGTACAAGTTAATTTTTATATTCCTGTATTTGAAGGACAGATAGATGCAGAAGCCCTAGAAAAATGGTTAACTCTACTAGAAGGTTATTTCTCCATTCACAATTTTTTCGACAAAGAAAAGATCACCTTCACACTCCTTAAATCTCTCCCTCATGTCAAAAATTGGTGGGAAACTTACTGGGAGCAAAGTTCCACACAGGAGTCTGGAATATATGGGGTCGATCCCACTTGGAATTTTTTTGTGGATGCGGTAAATGAACAATATCATCCTGTTGGCAACTATGAGGACCAGTACATGAGATGGAGCACACTGCGGCAAGAGAGGGGCCAAGAAGTTCTAGAGTTCACCAATACCTTCCATACCTTGTGCACCAATATGGGTATAAAAGACTCCCAGCGACATTTGGTTCTGAAATATCATGGGGATCTACATAGATACATCCATATAGAAATGGATTTTCTGGACATCTCATCACTCGGTGATTCTTATCAATATGCTGTTAAAATTGAGCAGAAATTTAAGCACCAGAACAAACTAGAATTCGGGTCTATAAATCCACAACAACCAAAGTATGACAAAGACACTACTGCATTTGGGTCAAATTCCGATGGCGTGTTCGACGCAATTGCCACTTTCTATTGTCAGAAGACCGACAAACCTCGGACCCCCTCAAACGTCGTTTCACATGACGTCGGTTTTTCGACGACCTAGTTTTTGTCTGTATTGTGACGTTTCAAACGTGGCAAGACCGACGTTTAAAAAGTGGCAAGACCGACGTTTCAAACATGGCAAGACCGACGTTTCAAACATGGAAAGTGAGACGTTGCAAACGTGGCAAGACCGACGTTTAAAACGTGGCAAGTGAGACGTTGCAAACGTGGCAAGACCGACGTTTTAAACATGGCAAGTGAGACGTTGCAAACATGGAAAGACCAATGTTTCAATCGTGGCAAGTGAGACGTTGCAAACGTGGAAAGACCGACGTTTCAAACGTGGCAAGTGAGACGTTGCAAACGTGGCAAGTGAGACATTTCAGACGTGGCAAGACCGACGTTTCAAATGTGGCAAGTGAGACGTTGCAAACGTGGCAAGTGAGACATTTCAAACGTGGCAAGAGAGACATTTCAAAGGTGGCAAAAGAGATGTTCTTAAGGTGGCAAGAGAGACGTATAAAATGTGGGAAGAGTGACGTTAAGAGGTATCATCTCCGACGTGGTTGCTATGGGAGAGACACTCCAAGATGTCGCAATAGCAACCTTCTTGTAGGTATTTAAAAAAAAAATACAATATCAGTACTAAGAGGGACATGTACATTAACCTTTGCTAAGATACTAGCCATATCAATATTTAAATCTATATCATCGGTCTATATTTAAGAAACTCGGATTTTTTTATTAACAATTTATCCTTTTAGTTTATGTATCCATTAGATACAACAAAAGTTGCAATCAATCCATCAATCCACTATTTTAAGGGTTTTGGAAAAATTTGCAATCAATCCAATATGTTTAAGGTATCTTGGCATTTCCAAATTAAAATGTCATGTAAAATCCTTTAAAAATTAAAGACGATGGATGTTTCAAAGTCCAAGTCCATTTGGAAACAAAAACTAAGAAATCCATGTAAGATCTCCTTTCAAAAGTGAATTAACTAAAGATAATGCTTCACATTTCAAACTCATTTTAGAGACACCATTCAAGAAATCCCATACCCATAAACTAAAGATAATGCTTCACATTTCAGGCCCATTTTGGAGACACCGCCATTCAAGAAATCCAATACCCATAAACTAAAAATAATGCTTCACATTTCAGACCCATTTTGGAGA
>ML779072.1:716217-756494 GCA_009831015.1 Picea engelmannii | reverse complement strand
GTAGAAATCAATGAGGTAATAGTGATGGCTCTTCTTCTCTCCCCATTTATCCAAGAAAATATGATAGAAATCTATCCAGGAGGTAATTGAATCAGCTACCAAATCTTTGAACCAACTCCTAACATCTCCCGTCAAGGAATGACGAAATATCCTCATAAAAACATCATCATGCTTGATTTCTAAGTAATCAATGTAGTCTTGAAATGTTGTAATATTCTCTTCTGGTGTAAATGTGTCATCTCCATTGAACTTAGGAAGGTCTTTAGGATATTTGGTAGGCATTTCATGAAAGACTAATGAAACTTTGAGTGCCTTATTTCTATTTACAATCCAAGAGTGAGGATCTTGAAACAATTGTTCCCAAGGTCCACTGCTCATTGGTATAGGGTCTTCTCTATAGGTTTCCTCTTCTTTATGACCTCCAATAGATAATAATGAAAGGGACTTTTTGGTGAACAATAATGAATAAACACAATAAATATTAAAACAGATAATGAATGTATATACCATCGGACGATATTCATTTGATCCCCCGTCCATGTGCCCATATTTTCTACAATGTTTTGTAGTTGTTGCCATTAAAACTCTTTCGGGACGTCTAGTACAAATTTTTTTGCAAGGGAAATAACATTTACCGTCACCATTTTCACCCTCTTTAATTCTTTTCCCAACTCTAATGTTTTCTGACATTCTTCCCCATAGACTTATACTGAAACAAATATCTATTTTTTGTTCGCTGAGAAGACCCGCAAACCCTTTTTGAAGCGTCGTTATTATAGCAAACTTGTCACAACATCCGTCAAATGCAACATATTTATAGATTCTATAACGTCGCAATTCCGACGTAAAAAAGTCCTAAGTGACCATTGGTATTTTGACTTGGTGAACATACTAAGGTGACCGTTGGAGGGGAAAACCTAGTTTCGAAAATGTCGCAATTGCGACATACATTTTCACAAACGTGGCAAGAGAGACATTCCAGTGGAAAATGTGGCAAGACCGACGTTAACGTGGCAATTCCGACATACAACTTCACATACGTGGCAAGAGAGATTTTCCAGTGGAAAACGTGGCAAGAGAGACGTTCCAGTGGAAAACATGGCAAGAGCGACGTTATCGGGCAACATGATTTTTTTTTTTTTATAAATTTCCTCTATTTTGCGACAATATGGACAATTTTGTCCATAACGCCGCAAATAAAACGTTGGAATTTTTACAATATGTAGTAGTGAGACAACCGTAACAAACAGTCTCCCAAAAACTTGTCCAAGACACAGGAAAAGAAGGGTCATGGGAAGACAAATAAGGACATCGAAAAATGGTGTGATTTCCACAAAATCCCCTGGCACAACACCGATGAACGTCACTCAAAATAGTCATTGGTGGCTGATATCAAAGACAAGGAGATGAACCCTGATTCATAATCTGATTCTGAAAATACTGGTAAAGGACAGATCATTGACGCATACCCCACTGCTATTGTCACGGCTGCAACAATTCAACCAGAAGAACCAACAGATACTGAAGAGGGGGAGAACCTTTTTCATTCACAAATGTGGGTGAAGGGGACCCCACTACATTTTATTGTTGATAGAGGAAGCCATAAAAACCTCATCTCAGCAGAGGTCGTCAAACAGTTGGGATTGTCGACAACACCACACCCAGAGCCATACAACATAGGGTGGCTTTGGCAAGGACGAGATCTCTGTGTCATCCAACAGTGTTGATTGTCATATGTCATCGAACCCTTCAAGGATGAGGTATTATGTGATGTTTCCCCACTGGATGTATGTGATGTTCTCTTGGGCCAACCATATATGTGGAGACGCCATGATTTTTATGAGTCTCGACCCCATAGTGTCATTGTTACTTTGGGGGCTCATTTCTACAGAATACCAGAGGTAGTTCCAACTATTGTTCCACATAAAAAGTGTCGCAAGGTAGTATCTCATACTGCAAAATTCAGCTTCTTCACAATCTTTTCAAAAGGGGAACAAAAGGACACTGCAACCACTACAGCCTCACCCCCTGCACCTTCTATCCAACATAAACAAGTTATAGTTTGAAAAGGTTGCAAAAAATCACAAAGATTCATTTTTCACACCTTCCTCTCATGTAGCTCGACTTTTTGAATAGCCTCAGCTTCAACAGGTTCATGACAGACTTCCACAAACTAAGCAGCGCGACGTCTCCAACAATACAAGCAGCTCACCAAGATGTAGACACAACAAATGATTTTCCCACTCCCCTGGGAACTCAACACAATGGATACCATTGCTTCCTAAGGAGGGAGGATTGATCCAGGTGGATATTGGTGGCCACCCACCTTTTCTAACTGGCTCAAAACAATTTTCTGGCAATTTTGGCAATTTACTATTTTTAACAGGTTTTAACTCCCAGGGCCATTTTGAGGGCCTAAGTGAATGTTTTTTGTGATATAGGTTCTCAATTATATATGAAGGTATTATTGAGCCCCTAAAATGAATCTCCTCAATGATACATTTCCAATGAGCTATCATACGCCTAAAACGAAGATCGTATGCAAAAGTTACGACCCCGGGAAGTTGATGTACTAACTTAACCAAACGGGGCCCACATGAATTTTGGCGCTTCATCTCCTAGGGTTAGGTTTTTGGATGTCTAGGGTTTTTGGAATTCTTGTTTATTGTAAAAAGGCCTTGAGAGCCTCATTGTAATCATCTTCTTGTGAATGCAAGTAGTTGTCACATCTCTTCTCAGAAATAAGCTACCACCATTATAGTGAGTCTTTCACTCTGTATTTTTACAGTCTCTGTACATTTCTTTCATTAATAGAAATCATGTATTACTGTATATCAGTGTTTAAGATTTCATATATGATACATTTCTGTTATATTATTGAATATCTGTGATATCTATGTGCATTTCTTTGCTATATCTCCGCTCTCATTTCATGCCAAAAATAATTTGGATCAGTAGTATCAGAGCAGGCTGCTCTTAATCATTTTTTTAGTGCATGTCCCCGATGAGGTATGAGTATGGAAACTTGGGTATCGATATTTCCTTTATTGAATAAAATATCTCTCTCACACCCAAGAAACCCTCAATGGCAGAAGAAAAGAAAAACAACGGAGCAGATGATCTTATCAACCTATTGCTTGAGCAAGCTCTCACGTGACAGAGTGACGAAATGATGGAGAATTTTTCCCAGATCCTTAAATGCCTGCCGATAGCATCAGGTGCATATTCATAAAGTGACCACTTTGGAGGAACCTCGCCTTTCAAGGTACAATTTAATTGTGATATTCCTTTATTTGAAGGACAGATAGATGCAGAAGCGCTAGAAAAATGGTTAACTCTGCTAGAAGTTTATTTCTCTGTTCACAATTTTTCTGACAAAGAAAAGATCACCTTCGCACTCCTTAAAGATCTCCCTCATGTCAAAAATTGGTGGGAAACTTACTGGGAGAAAATTTCCACAGAGGAGTCTAAAATATATGGGGTCGATCCCACTTGGGATTTTTTTGTGGATGTGGTAAAGGAACAATATTACCCTGTTGGCAACTATGAGGACCAGTACATGAGATGGACCACACTATGGAAAGACAGGGGCCAAGCAGTTCCAGAGTTCACCAATACCTTCCATACCTTGTGCACCAAGATGGGTATCAAAGACTCCAAGCGACATTTGGTTCTGAAATACCATGGGGCTGTACACAGATACATCCAGACTTAAATGGATTTTTTGGACATCTCATCACTCGGTGCTACTTATCGATATGATGCTAAAATTGAGAAGAAGTTCAAGCACCAGAACAAATGGGAATTCGGTTCTGCAAATCCACAACAAGCAAAGTATGACAAAGATGGCCCTAACAAATAGTCTCCCGAAAACCAGTCCAAGACACAAGAAAAGAAGGGTCACGGGAAGACAAAGGACACCGGAAAATGGTGTGATTTCCACAAAATCCCTTGAAACAATATCGATGAATGACACTCAAAAAATACATTGGTGGCCGAGATCAAAGACAAGGAGTCGAAACCTGATTCAGAATCTGATTCTGAAAATACTGGTAAAGGACAGATCATTGACGCAGACCCCACTGCTATTGTCACAGTCGTGACAATTCAAGCAGAAGAACCAACAGATCCTGAAGAGGGAGAGCACCTTTTTCATTCACAGATGTGGGTGAAGGGGACCTTGCTACATTTTATTGTTGATAGCAGAAGCCAGAAAAGCCTCATCTTAGCAAAGGTCGTCAAATAGTTGGGATTATCGACAACACCACACCCGCAACCATACAACATCGGGTGGCTTCGATAAGGACGAGATCTTTGTGTCAACCAAAAGTGTCGATTGTCATACAACATCCAACCCTTCAAGGATGAGGTATTATGTGATGTTTCCCCACTTGATGTCTGTAATTTTCTCTTGGGCCAACCATATATGTGGAGATGCCATGCTGTTTATGAGTCTTCACCCCGTAGTTTCATTGTTACTTTGGGGAGTCATATCTACAGAATAAAAGAGGTAGTTCCAACTATTTTTCCACCTAAAAAGTGTTGTAAGGTAGTATCTCATACCGCAAAATTTAGCTTCTTCAAAATCTATTCAAAAGGGGAACAAAAGGACATGACAACCACTACAGCCTCACCCCGTGCACCTTCTATCTAATAAAAGTAGGTCGAAAAGGTTGTAGAAAAGCACAAAGATTCCTTTTTCATGCCTTCCTCTCATGTGGCTCGACTTTTTGAACAGCCTTAGCTTCAACAGGTTCATGACAGACTTCCACAAACTAAGCAGCACAATGTCTCCAGCAATACAAGCAGCTCACCAAGATGCAGATCCAACAAATTATTTTCCCTCTCCCTCGGGAACTCAACACAATGGAGACCATTGCTTCCTAAGGAGGGAGGATTGATCTAGGTGGATATCGGTGGCCACCCACCTTTTTCGACTAGCTCAAAACAATGTTTTGGCAAATTTGGCAATTTACTATTTTTAGCAGGTTTTAACTCCTGGGGCCAATTTGATGGCCTACATGCAGGTTTTAAGAGATCGAGGTTCTAAATGATATCTAAAGGCATGATTGAGCCCCCAAAATGAATCTCCTCAACGATACTTTTCCAACGAGCTATCATATGCCTAAAATGGAGAACGTATGGAAAGGTTACGACCTCGGGAAGTTGATGTACTAACTTACCCAAATGGGGCCCACATGACTTTTGGCGCTTCATCTCCTAGGGTTAGGTTTTTGGATGTCTAGGGTTTTTGGCATTCCCGTTTATTGTAAAAATTCCTTGAGAGCCTCATTGTAATCATCTTCTTGCGAATGCGAATAGCTGATACATCTCTTCTCAGAGATAAGCTGCCACCATTCTAGTGAGTCTTTCACTCTGTATTTTTACAGTCTCAGTACATTTCTTTCATTAATAGAAATAATGTATTAATATATATGTGTGTTTATGGTTGCATCTATGATACATTTATGCTATATTTATGAATATCTGCGATATCTCAATGCATTTCGTTGTTATATCTCCGCTCTGATTTCGTGTTGAAAATAATCCAAATCAGTGGTATCAGAGCAGGCTGCTCTTGATCATTTTTTCAATGCATGTCCCCGACAAGGTCCGAGTATAGAAATTTGGGTCTCGATCTTGTCTCTCTTGAAGACAATCTCTCTCACACACCCAAGAAACCCTCAATGGAGGAAGAAAATAAAAACCACGGAGCAGACGATCCTATCAATCTATTAATTGAGCAAGATCTCACGCAACAGAGGGATGAAATGATGGATAATTTTCCCCACATCCTTAAAATCCTGTCGAAAACATCAGGCACATCTTCATCAAGCAGCCACTTTGGAGGCACCTCGTCTTTTAAGGTACAGTTTAATTTTTATATTCATGTATTTGAAGGACAGATAGATGCAGAAGCCCTAGAATTTTTTTTAACTCTGCTAGAAGGTTATTTCTCTGTTCACAATTTTTATAACAAAGAAAACATCACCTTCACACTCCCTAAAGCTCTCCCTCATGTCAAAAATTGGTGGAAAACTTACTTGGAGAAAATTTCCACAGAGGAGTCTGGAATATATGGGGACGATCCCACTTGGGATTTTTTTTGGATGCAGTAAAGGAATAGTATTACCCTGTTGGAAACTATGAGGACCAGTACATGAGATGGACCACCACACTATGGAAAGAAAGTGACCAAGTAGTTCCAAAGTTCACCAATACCTTCCATACCTTGCGCACCAAGCTGGGTATCAAAGACTCCTAACGACATTTGGTTCTGAAATACCGTGGGGCTCTACATAGATACATCTAGACTGAAATGGATTTTTTGGACATCTCATCACTCGATGCTTCTTATCGATATGCTGTTAAAATTGAGCAGAAATTTAAGCACCAGAAAAAATGGGAATTCGGGTCTATAAATCCGCAACAACCAAAGTATGACAAAGATGGCCTTAACAAAATAATCTCCCGAAAACCAGTCCAAGACACATGAAAAGAAGGGTCACATGAAGAGAAAGAAGGACACCAGAAAATGGTGTGATTTCCATAAAATCCCCTGGCACAACACCGATGAATGTCACTCAAAAAAGTCATTGGTGGCCAAGATCAAAGACAAGGAGCCGAAACCTGATTCAGAATTTGATTCTTCAAATACTAGTAAAGGATAGATCATTGACGCAGACCCCACTACAATTGTCGCAACCACAACAATTCAAAAATAAGAACCAAAATATCCTGAAGAGGGGGAGCACCTTTTTCATTCACATATGTGGGTGAAGGGGACCCCGCTTCATTTTGTTGTTGATAGCGTAAGCTAGAAAAACCTCATCTCAGCAGAGGTCATCAAACTGTTGGGATTGTCGACAACACCACACCCAGAGACATACAACATCGGGTGGCTTCGGCAAGGACGAGATCTTTGTGTCAGCCAACAGTGTCAATTGTCATATGGCATCCAACCCTTCAAGGATGAGGTATTATGTTATGTTTCCCCACTAGATGTCTGTGATGTTCTCTTGGGCCAACCATATATGTGGAGACACCATGTTGTTTATGAGTGTCGACCCCATATTTTCTTTGTTACTTTGGGGGGTCATCTCTACAGAATACTAGAGGTAGTTCCAACTATTGTTCCACCTAAAAAGTGTCACAAGGTAGTATCTCATACTGCAAAATCTAGCTTCTTCAGAATCATTTCAAAAGGGGAACAGAAGGACACTGCAACCACTACAACCTCACCCCCTACACCTTCTATCCAAGAGAAGCAGGTCGACCTCGAGAAGTTGGTGTACTAACTTACCGAAACGGGGCCCACATGACTTTTGGCACTTCATCTCCTAGGGTTAGGTTTTTGGATGTCTAGGGTTTTTAGCATTCCTTTTTATTGTAAAAATACCTTCAGATACTCATTGTAATCATATTCTTGAGAATGCGAGTAGTCGTCACATCTCTGCTTAGAGATAAGCTACCACCATTCTAGCGTGTCTTTCACTCTATATTTTTACAGTCTCTGTACATTTCTTTCATTAATAGAAATCGTGTATTATTGTATATCTGTGTTTATGGTTGCATCTATGATACATTTATGTTAGATTATTGAATATCTGTGATATCTCTATGCATTTCTTTGTTATATATCTGCTCTCATTTCATGCCGAAAATAATTCGGATTAGTGGTATCAGAGCAGGCTACTCTTGATCATTTTTTTAGTGCATTTCCCCGATGAGGTACGAGTATAGAAAGTTGGGTCTCAAGCTTGTCTCTCTTGAAGAAAATCGCTCTCGCACACCCGAGAAACCCTCAATGGTGGAAGAAAAGAAAAACCATGGAGTGGATGATCCTATCAATCTGTTGCTTGAGCAAGATCTCACGCGATAGAGGGATGAAATGATGGATAATTTTTCCCACATCCTTAAATGCCTGTCGATAGCATCAAACACATCTTCATCAAGAGGCCACTTTGGAGGCACCTCACCTTTCAAGGTAAAATTTAATTTTAATATTCTTGTATTTGAAGGACAAATAGATGTAGAAGCCCTAGAAAAATTGTTAACTCTGCTAGAAGGTTATTTCTCCATTCACAATTTTTCCAACAAAGAAAATATCACCTTCACACTCCTTAAAGCTCTCCCTCATGTCAAAGATTGGTGGAAAACTTATTGGGAGAAAATTTCCACAGAGGAGTCTGGAACAGTATTACCCTGTTGGCAACTATGAGGACCAGTACATGAGATGGACCACCACACTGCAGCAAGAGAGGGGCTAAGTAGTTCCGGAGTTCACCAATACCTTCCATACCTTGCGCACCAAGTTGGGTATCAAAGACTCTGAGCGACATTTGGTTCTGAAATACTGTGGGGCTCTACACAACTACATCTAGACTGAAATGGATTTTTTGGACATCTCATCACTTGGTGTTTCTTATCGATATGTTGTTAAAATTGAGCAGAAATTTAAGCACCAGAAGAAACAGGAATTCAGGTCTACAAATCCGCAACAACCACAATATGACAAAGACATCCCTAACAAAATAGTCTCCCGAAAACCAGTCCAAGACACATGAAAAGAAGGGTCACGGGAAGATAAAGAAGGACACTGGAAAATTGTGTGATTTCCACAAAATCCCCTGGCACAACACTGATGAATGTCACTCAAAACAGTCATTGGTGGCTGAGATCAAAGACAAGGAGCCGAAACCTGATTCGGAATCTGATTCTGAAAATATTGGTAAAGGACAGATCATTGATGCAGACCCCACTGCTATTGTCGCGATCACAACAATTCAACTAGAAGAACCAACAGATGCTGAAGAGGGGGAGCACATTTTTCATTAATAGATGTGGGTGAAGTGGACCTTGCTGCATTTTATTGTTGATAATGGAAGCTAGAAAAACCTCATCTCAACAGAGGTCATCAAACAATTGGGATTGTCGACAACACCACACCCGCAGACATACAACATTGGGTGGATTCGGCAAGGATGAGATCTCTGTGTTAGCCAACAATGTCAATTGCCATACGGAATCCAACCCTTCAAGGATGAGGTATTATGTTATGTTTCCCCACTAGATGTCTGTGATGTTCTCTTAGGCCAACCATATATGTGGAGACACCATGTTGTTTATGAGTCTCGACCCCGTAGTGTCATTGTTACTTTGGGGGGTCATCTCTACAAAATACCATAGGTATTTCCAACTATTGTTCCACCTAAAAAGTGTCGCAAGGTAGTATCTCATAATGCAAAATTCAGCTTCTTCACAATCTATTCAAAAGGGGAACAGAAGGACATTGCAACCACTACAACCTCACCCCCTGCACCTTCTATCCAATAGAAGCAGGTCGAAAAGGTTGCAACAAAGAAAAAAGACTCCTTCTGCACACCTTCCTCTCATGTAGCTTGACTTTTTGAATAGTGTCAGCTTCAGCAGGTTCATGACAGACTTCCACAAGATAAGCAGTGCGACGTCTCCAACAATATAAGCAACTCACTAAGATGCAGATCCAACAAATGCTTTTTCCTCTCCCCCAGGAACTCAAAGTAATGGATACCATTTATTCCTAAGGATGGAGGATTGATCCAAGTGGATATCGGTGGCCACCCACCTTTTCTAACTAGCTCAAAATAGTTTTCTGGCAATTTTGGCAATTTACTATTTTTAGCAGGTTTTAACTCCTGGGGCCATTTTGAGGGCCTAAATGAATTTTTTTCTAGATATATGTTCTCAATTATATATGAAGGCATTATTGAGCCCTCAAAATTAATCTCCTTGACAATACCTTTTCAACAAGCTATCATACGCCTAAAACGAAGATTGTATGCAAAAGTTACAACCGCGGGAAGTTGATGTACTAACTTACCCAAACGAGGCCCACATGACTTTTGGCGCTTCATCTCCTAGGGTTAGGTTTTTGGATGTCTAGGATTTTGGGCATTCTTGTTTATTGTAAAAAGGCTTTCAATGCCTCATTGTAATCATCTTCTTGCGAATGTGAGTAGCCGTCACATCTCTTCTTAGAGATAAGTTGCCACCATTCTAACCAGTCTTTCACTCTGTATTTTTACAGTCTCTGTACATTTTTGTCATTAATAGAAATCATGTATTACTGTATATCAGTGTTTATGGTTACATCTCTGATACATTTATGTTATATTATTGAATATCTGCGATATCTATGTGCATTTATTTGTTATATCTCCACTCTCATTTCGTGCCGAAAATAATCCAGATCAGTGGTATCAGAGCAGGTTGCTCTTGATCATTTTTTCAGTGCATGTCCCCAACAAGGTCTGAGTATAGAAGGTTGGGTCTCGATATTGTCTCTCTTAAATATAATCTCTCTCACACACCCAATAAACCCTCAATGGCAGAAGAAAATAAAAACAACCGAGTAGATGATCTTATCAATCTGTTGCTTGAGCAAACTCTCACGTGACAGAGTGATGAAATGATGGAGAATTTTTCCCACATCCTTAAATGCCTACTGATAGCATCAGGTGCATCTTCATCAAGCGACCACTTTGGAGGCACCTCACATTTCAAGGTACAAGTTAATGTTTATATTCCTTTATTTGAAGGACAGATAGATGCAGAAGCCCTAGAAAAATGGTTAACTCTACTAGAAGTTTATTTATTTGTTCAAAAATTTTCCGACAAAGAAAATATCACCTTCGCACTCCTTAAAGCTTTACCTCATGTCAAAAATTGGTGGGAAACTTACTGGGATAAAATTTCCACAAAGGAGTCTAAAATATATGGGGTCGATCCCACTTGGGATTTTTTTGTGGATGCGGTAAATGAACAATATTACCCTATTGGAAACTATGAGGACCAGTACATGAGATGGACCACACTGCAGAAATTGAGGGGACAAGTAGTTCCAGAGTTCACCAATACCTTCCATACCCTGCACACCAAGCTGGGTATCAAAGACTCCAAGCGACATTTGGTTCCGAAATACCGTGGGGCTCTACACAGATACATCCAGACTAAAATGGATTTTATGGACATCTCATCACTCAGTGTTTCTTATCGATGTGCTGTTAAAATTGAGCAGAAATTCAAGCACCAGAACCAACGGGAATTCGGGTTTGCAAATCCACAACAACCAAAGTATGAAAAAGACGGCCCTAACAAACAGTCTCTCGAAAACTAGTCCAAGACACAAGAAAAGAAGGGTCATGGGAAGACAAAGAATTACACCAGAAAATGGTGTGATTTCCATGAAATCCCCTGGCACAACACCGATGAATGTCAATCAAAAAAGACATTGGTGGCTGAGATCAAAGACAAGGAGTCGAACCCTAATTTAGAATCTGATTATGAAAATATTGGTAAAGGATAGATCATTGACGCAGAACCCACTTCTATTGTCACAACTGCGACAATTCAACCAAAAGAACCAATAGATCCTAAAGAGGGAGAGCACCTTTTTCATTCACATATGTTGGCGAAGGGGACCCCGCTGCATTTTATTGTTGATAGTGGAAGCCAGAAAAGCCTCATCTCAGCAGAGGTCGTCAAACAGTTGGGATTGTCAACAACACCACACCCACAACCATACAACATCGGGTGGCTTCGACAAGGACAAGATCTCCATGTCAACCAACAGTGTCGATATTCATATGGCATCCAACCCTTCAAGGATGATGTATTATGTGATGTTTCCCCACTTGATGCCTGTGATGTTCTCTTGGGCCAACCATATATGTGGAGACACCATGTTGTTTATGAGTCTCGACCTCGTAGTTTCATTGTTACTTTGGGGGGTAATATTTATAGAATAAAAGAGGTGGATATCGGTGGCCACCCACCTTTTTCAACTGAATCAAAACAATTTTCTGTCAAATTTGGCAATTTACTATTTTTTAGCAGGTTTTAACTCCAGGGGCCAGTTTGAGGGCCTAAATTAAGGTTTTTAGAGATATAGGTTATCAACGATATCCAAAGGCATGATTAGGACCCAAAATTAATCTCCTCAATGGTACCTTTCCAACGAGCTATCATACGCCTAAAATGGAGATCGTATGGAAAGGTTACGACCCCAGGAAGTTGATGTACTAACTTACCCAAACGGGGCCCACATGAATTTTGGCACTTCATCTCCTAGGGTTAGGTTTTTGGATGTCTAGGGTTTTTGGAATTACTTTTTATTGTAAAAAGGCCTTTAGAGCCTCATTGTAATAATCTTCTTGCAAATGCGAGTAATCGTCACATCTCTTCTCAGAGATAACCTGCCACCATTCTAATGAGTCTTTCACTCTATATTTTTACAGTCTCTGTACATTTATTTCATTAATAGAAATCATGTATTACTGTATATCTCTATTTATGGTTGAATCTTTGATACATTTATGTTATATTATTGAATATATTTGATATCTCTGTGCATTTGTTTGGTATATCTTTGCTCTCATTTCATGTTGAAAATAATCTGGATCAGTGGTATCAGAGCAGGATGCTCTTGATCATTTTTTCAGTGCATGTCCCCGATGAGGTTCGAGTATAGTAGGTTGGGTCTCGATTTGGCCTCTATTGAAGAAAATATCTCTCGCACACCCAAGAAACCCTCAATTGCAGAAGAAAAGAAAAACCAGGGAGCAGACGATCCTATCAATCTGTTGCTTGAGAAAGATCTCACGTGACAGAGGGACGAAATGATGGATAATTTTTCCCACATCCTTAAGCACCTGCTGATAACATCAGGCACATATTCAACAAGAGGCCACTTTGGAGGCACCTCACCTTTCAAGGTATAAGTTAATTTTGATATTCTTGTATTTGAAGGATAGATAGATGCATAAGCCCTAGAAAAATGGTTAACTCTTCTAGAAGGTTATTTCTCTGTTCACAATTTTTCTGACAAAGAAAAGATCACCTTCACACTCCTTAAATCTCTTCCTTATGTCAAAAATTGGTGGAAAAATTACTGGGAGAAAATTTCCACAGACGAGTTTGGAATATATGGGGTCGATCCCACTTGGGATTTTTTTGTGGATGCGGTAAAGGAACATTATTACCCTGTTGGCAACTATGAGGACTAGCACATGAGATGGACCACCACACTGTGGCAAGAGAGGGGCCAAGCAGTTCTGAAGTTCACCAATACCTTCCATACCTTGCACACCAATATGGGTATCAAAGACTCTGAGAAACATTTGGTTCTGAAATACCGTGGGGCTCTACACAGATACATCTAGACTAAAATGGATTTTCTGGACATCTCATCACTCGGTGTTTCGTATCGATATGCTGTTAAAATTGAGAAGAAATTTAAGCACCAGAACAAACGAGAATTTGGGTTTGAAAATCGGCAAGAAGAAAAGTATGAAAAAGACGACCCTAACAAAAAACTTCTCCCAAAAACCAGTCCAAGAAACATGAAAAGAAGGGTCAAAGGAAGACAAAGAAGGACACCGGAAAATGGTGTGATTTTCACAAAATCCCCTGGCACAACACCGATGAATGTCGTTCAAAACATTCATTGGTGGCCGAGATAAAAGACAAGGATCCAACCCTGATTCAGAATCTAATTCTAAAAATATCGGTAAAGGACAGATCATTGACACAGACCCCACTTCTATTGTCATGATCATGACAATTCAACCAAAAGAACCAACATATCATAAAGAGGGGGAGCACCTTTTTCATTCACAGATGTGGGTGAAGGGGACCCCGCTGCATTTTATTGTTGATAATGGAAGCCAGAAAATCCTCATCTCAGCAGAGGTCATCAAATAGTTGGGATTGTTGACAACGCCACACCTGCAACCATACAACATCAGGTGGCTTCGAAAAGGACGAGATCTCCGTGTCAACCAACAATGTCGATTTTCATACGGCATCCAACCCTTCAAGGATGAGGTATTATGTGATGTTGTCCCACTTGATGTCTGTGATGTTCTCTTGGGCCAACAATATATGTGGAGATGCCATGTTGTTTATGAGTCTCGACCCCGTAGTGTCATTGTTACTTTGGGGGGTCATATCTGCAGAATACCAGAGGTAGTTCCAACTATTGTTCCACCTAAAAAGTGTCGCAAGGTAGTATCTCATACTACAAAATTCAGCTTCTTCACAATCTATTCAAAAGGGGAACAGAAGGACACTGCAACCACTACAGCCTCTCCCCATGCACCTTCTATCCAACAGAAACAGGTTGACAAGGTTGCAGCAAAGAAAAAAGATTCATTTTTCACACCTTTCTCTCATGTAGCTCGACTTTTTGAACAACCTCAGCTTCAAAAGGTTCATGATAGACTTCCACAAACTAAGTAGCACAATGTCTCCAACAATACAAGCAGCTCACCAATATGCAGATTGAGCAAATGCTTTTCCCTCTCCCCCAGGAAATCAATGAAATGGATACCATTGCTTCCTAAGGAGGGAGGATTGTTCCATGTGGATATCGGTGGCCACCCACCTTTTTCGATTGGCTCAAAACAATTTTCTGGCAAATTTGGCAATTTACTATTTTTAGCAGGTTTTAACTCTCGGGACTAGTTTGAGGGCCTAAATGAAGGTTTTTTTAGATCGATGTTCTAAACGATATTCGAAGGCATGATTGAGCCCCAAAAAGGAATCTCCTTGATGATATATTTCCAACGAGATATCATACGCCTAAAACAAAGACCGTATGGAAAGGTTACTACCCCAGGAAGTTGAAGTACTAACTGACCCAAACGGGGCCCACATGACTTTTGGCGCTTCATCTCCTAGGGTTAGGTTTTTGAATGTCTAGGGTTTTGGGCATTCCTGTTTATTGTAAAAAGGCCTTCATAGCCTCATTGTAATCATATTCTTGCGAATGCGAGTAGCCATCACATCTCTTCTCAAAGATAAGTTGCCACCATTCTAGCAAGTCTTTCACTCTGTATTTTTACAGTCTTTGTACATTTCTTTCATAAATAGAAATCATGTATTACTATATATCTGTGTTTATGGTCGCATATTTGATACATTTATGTTATATTATTTAATATCTACGATATCTCTGTGCATTTCTTTTTTATATCTCAACTCTCATTTCATGTTGAAAATAAATTGGATCAGTGGTATCAGAGCAGGCTGCTCTTGATCGTTTTTTCAGTGCATGTCCCCGATGAGGTTCGAGTATAGAAACTTGGGTCTCAAGATTGTCTCTCTTGAATACAATCTCTCTCACACACCCAAGAAACTTTCAATGGTGGAAGAAAAGAAAAAGCACGGAGCAGATGATCCTATTAATCTGTTGCTTGAGAAAGATCTCACATGACAGAGGGACGAAATGATCGATAATTTTTCCCACATCCTTAAATGCTTTCCGATAGAATCAGGTGAATATTCATCAAGAAACCACTTTGGAGGCACCTCGCCTTTCAAGGTACAAGTTAATTTTGATATTCCTGTATTTGAAGGACAGATAGATGCAAAAGCCCTAGAAAAATGGCTAACTCTGCTAAAAGGTTATTTCTCTATTCACAATATTTCTGACAAAGAAAATATCACCTTCGCACTCCTTAAATATCTACCTCATGTCAAAAATTGGTGCGAAACTTACTAGGAGAAAATTTCCACAGAGGATTCTGGAATATATGGGGCTGATCCCACTTGGGAGTTTTTTGCGGATGTGGTAAAGGAACAATATTACCCTGTTGGCAACTATGAGGACCATTACATGAGATGGAAAACCACACTATGGCAAGAGAGGGGCCAAGTGGTTCTAGAGTTCACCAGTACCTTCCATACCTTGCACACCAAGTTGGGTATCAAAGACTTCGAGCGACATTTGGTTCTGAAATATCGTGGGGCTCTACACAGATACACCTAGACTGAAATGGATTTTCTGGACATCTCATCACTCAGTGTTGCTTATCGATATGTTGTTAAAATTGAGAAGAAATTTAAGCACCAGAACAAATGAGAATTTGGGTATGCAAATCCACAACAACCAAAGTATGAAAAATACGGCCCTAACAAAAATAGTCTCCTGAAAACTAGTCCAAGACACATGCAAAGAAGGGTCATAGGAAGACAAAGAAAGACACTAGAAAATGATGTGATTTCCACAAAATCCTCTGGCACAACACCGATGAATGTCACTCAAAAGAGTCATTAGTGGCCGAGATCAAAGACAAGGATCTGAAACCTAATTCAGAATATGATTCTGAAAATACTAGTAAAGGATAGATCATTGATGCAGACCACACTATTATTGTCGCGACCGAAGAAATTCAACCAGAAGAACCAACATATCCTGAAGAAGGGGAGCACCTTTTTCATTCACATACGTGGGTGAAGGGGACCCCGCTACATTTTATTGTTGATAGCGGAAGCCAGAAAAACCTCATCTCAGCAGAGGTCGTCAAATAGTTGGGATTGTCGACAACACCACACCCATAGCCATTCAACATCAGGCATCCTTGGCAAGGATGAGATATTCATGTCAGCCAACAGTGTCAATTGTCATATGACATCCAACCCTTCAAGGTTGAGGTATTACATGATGTTTCCCCACTGGATATCTATGATGCTCTCTTGGGCCAACCATATCTGTGGAGATGCCATGTTGTTTATGAGTCTCAACCCCGTAGTGTCATTGTTTCTTTGGGGGTTCATATCTACAGAATACCAGAGGTAGTTCCAACTATTTTTCCACCTAAAAAGTGTCACAAGATACTATCTCATACTAGAAAATTTATCTTCTTCACAATCTATTCAAAAGGGGAAGAAAAGGACACTGGAACCACTACAGCCTCACCCCCTGCACCTTCTATCCAACAACAGAAGGTCAAAAAGGTTGCATCAAAGCACAAAGATTCATTCTGCAGACCTTCCTCTCATGTATCTCTATGTTTTGAACAACCTCATCTTCAACATGTTCATGACAGACTTCCACAAACTAAGCAGTGCGACGTCTCCAGCAATACAAGCAGCTCACCAAGATGCAGATCCAGCAAATGTTTTTCCCTCTCCCTTGGGAACTCAACGCAATAAAAAAAATTTCTTCCTAAGGAGGGTGGATTAATCCAGGTGGATATCGGTGGCCACCCACCTTTTCTGACTGGCTCAAAATAGTTTTCTGGTAATTTTGGCAATTTACTATTTTTAGCAGGTTTTAACTCCTGGGGCCATTTTGAGGGACTAAATGAAGGTTTTTTTATATCAAGGTTCTCAATGATATTCAACGGCATTATTAAGCCCCCAAAATTAATCTCATCGATGATACCTTTCCAATGAGCTATCATACGCCTAAAATGGAGATCGTATGCAAAGGTTACGACCCCGGGAATTGGATGTACTAACTTACCCAAACGGGGCCCACATGAATTTTGTCGCTTCATCTCCTAGGGTTAGGTTTTTGGATGTCTAAGGTTTTTGGAATTCCTGTTTATTGTAAAAAGGCCTTCAGAGCCTCATTGTAATCATATTCTTCTGAATGCGAGTAGTCGTCACATCTCTTCACAAAGATGAGCTGCTACCATTCTAGCGAGTCTTTCACTCTGTATTTTTACAGTCTTTGTACATTTATTTCATTAATAGAAATCGTGTATTACTGTATATCTGTGTTTATGGCTGCATATCGGATACATTTTTGTTATATTATTGAATATATTTGATATCTCTATGCATTTCTTTGTTATATCTTCACTCTCATTTTCTGCCGAAAATAATCTGGATCAGTGATATCAGAGCAGGCTACTCTGGATCATTTTTTTAGTGCATGTCTTAGATGAGGTCCAAGTATAGAAATTTGGGTCTCTGTTATCCACATTTTTGGTTATCGAGATGATATTATGATTATGTCATGATAATGGAAGATCAAACTCTTCATTAAGAACTTTTTCCTGAAGAAGGTTACACTTGTCATTTTCTCAAAATCATATTTTGGAAATAGTTCGCAGGCTACTTATATACTCTCCTGCGGGAATCCTTTATTTCCGCATGCTGCATTCAGCTTGACTGCGGACTTCCCGCACTGTGTCAATGGTTAGGGTGCGGATATGTTTCTAAAGGAAGAAAATGAATAAGTTCTCGATCCTTCTAGAAGGAATCTTCTAGAAGGGTGAGTTGGAGTTCGAATGGTTGGCAACATACTGACTTTCCAGATATCTTGGGATCATTCCCAATCCAAGTAACTAATCAATCTTCTCCTATATATTGAGGAGATTACTTATGGAAAGGGTTAAGTAAGATAAGCTAGAAAAGGAACAAGAAGAAGCAAGCTAGCTGAAGATTGATTGGAGAACTTGTGCAAGGCTGTGTGGAGGATTGAAGCTACAGCAGCAAGAGACAACAAGTAATCATATGTAGTTGAACTTCTTCATACATGAGAAAATGTGTGTGTCAGAGCTAGAAGCCATCGAAAGGATATCTACGACATCAAGGCTCAGGTTGTATATTTCTCTTTCAGTTAATGTAATACATGAATATGTCCCTTTCCCATAATGATGATGTCATCTTATTACATGATTCCTTGATCACATGTATAGATTAGGTGTTGAATATATTAATGCCTTTGTTGTGATTGGTTTGTGTTGTTGTGATTGAACGACACAAGAGCATCAGAGCAGAGCAAGGAACAACAGAGATTAAAGGAGAGTGTTCATAAGGTATGTCCACTATCAATTTCTCGTAGTTCTTTCAATATCTAGATCTAGGGAAAGAGTAGTATTCTGTTACGGTTTGTTCCAGATCCAGGTGGATCTGGGGAGATTGGTCTGTGTCCGCACTCACGAATTTATCCATAAACAGTATCGAGCTTGTCTCTCTTGAATATAATCTCTCTTTCACACCCAAGAAACCCTCAATGGTGGAAGAAAAGAAAAACCACAGAGTAAATAATCCTATCAATCTGTTGCTTGAGCAAGATATCACGCGACAGAGGGATGAAATGATGGATAATTTTGCCCACATCCTTAAACACTTGTCAATAGAATTAGGAACATATTCATTAAGTGACCACTTAGAAGGCACTTCACTTTTTAAGGTACAATTTAATTTTGATATTCCTGTATTTGAAGGACAGATAGATGCGGAAGCCCTAGAAAAATGGTTAACTCTACTAGAAGGTTATTTCTCTGTTCACAATTTTTCTGACAAAGAAAAGAACACCTTCACACTCCTTAAATATCTTCCTCATGTCAAAAATTGGTGGGAAACTTACTGTGAGCAAAGTTCCACAGAGGAGTTATGAATATATGGGGCCGATCCCACTTGGGATTTTTTTGTGGATGTAGTAAAGGAACAGTATTACCCTGTAGGAAACTATGAGGAAAAGTACATGAGATGGACCACACTATGGCAAGAGAGGTGCCAAGTAGTTCTGGAGTTCACCAATACCTTCCATACCTTGCGCACCAAGCTAGGTATCAAAGACTCTGAGTGACATTTGGTTCTGAAATACCGTGGGGCTCTACACAGATACATCCAGATTGAAATGGATTTTTTGTACATCTCATCACTCAGTGCGGCTTCTCGATATGTTGTTAAAATTGAGCATAAATTTATGCACTAGAACAAACAGGAATTATGGTCTTCAAATCTCAATAACCAAAGTATCCCAAAGACAGACCTAACAAACAGTCTCCAAAAAACCAGTCCAAGACACAGGAAACGAAGGGTCATGGGAAGACAAAGGACACCAAAAAATGGTGTGATTTCCTCAAAATCCCCTGGCACAACACCGATGAATGTTTCTCAAAATAGTCATTGGTGGCCGAGATCAAAGACAAGGAGTCGAATCCTGATTCAGAATCTGATTCTAAAAATAGTGGTAAAGGACAGATCATTGATGCAGACCCCACTACTATTGTCGTGACCGTAGCAATTCAACCAGAAGAACCAATAGATATTGAAGAGGGGGATTTCCTTTTTCATTCACATATGTGGGTAAAGGGTACCCCGCTACATTTTTTTGTTGATAGCAGAAGCCATAAAAACATCATCTCAGCAGAGGTCGTCAAACAATTGGGATTGTCGATAACACCACACCCGCAACTATACAACATCAGCTGGCTTCGGCAAGGATGAGATCTCCATGTCATCCAACAATGTCGATTGTCATACGACATCCAACCCTTCAAGGATGAGGTATTATGTGATGTTTCCCCACTGGATGTATGTGATGTTCTCTTGGGCCAACCATATATGTGGAGACGCCATGCTGTTTACGAGTCTCGACCTCGTAGTGTCATTGCTACTTTGGGGGGTCATCTCTATAGAATACTAGAGGTAGTTTCAACTATTGTTCCATGTAAAAAGTGTCACAAGGTAGTATCTCATACTGAAAAATTTATCTTCTTCACAATCTATTCAAAAGGGGAAATGAAGGACACTGCAACCACTAAAACCTCACCCCCAACACCTTCTATCCAACAAAAACATGTCGACAAGGTTGCATCAAAGCACAAAGAATCCTTCTACACACCTTCCTCTCATGTAGCTCGACCTTTTGAAAATCCTCAGCTTCAACAGGTTCATGATAGAATTTCACAAACTAAGAAGCACGACATCTCCAATAATACAAGCAGCTCACCAAGATGCAGATCTAGCAAATGCTTTTCCCTCTCCCCCGAAAACTCAATGAAATGGATACCATTGCTTCCTAAGGAGGGAGGATTTATCCAAGTGGATATCTATGGCCACCCACCTTTTTTGATTGGCTCAAAACAGTTTGCTGGCAATTTTGACAATTTACTATTTTTAGTAGGTTTTAACTCCCGGGGCCATTTTGAAGGACTAAATGAAGGGTTTTTTAGATTTAGGTTCTAAATTATAGCCTAAGGCATGATTTATCCCCAAAACAGAATCTCCTCGATGATACCTTTCTAACGATCTATCATATGCCTAAAACGGAGATCGTATGCAAACGTTACAACCCCAGGAAGTTGATGTACTAACTTACCCAAATGGGGCCCACATGACTTTTGGCGCTTCATATCCTAGGGTTAGGTTTTTGGATGTCTAGGGTTTTTGGAATTCCTTTTTATTGTAAACATGCCTTCAAAGCCTCATTGTAATCATCTTCTTGTGAATGCGAGTATCCATCACATCTCTTCTCAAAGATAAGTTGCCACCATTCTAGCGAGTCTTTCACTCTGTATTTTTACAGTCTCTGTACATTTCTTTCATTAATAGAAATTGTGTATTACTGTATATCTATGTTTATGGTTGCATCTCTGATACATTTATATTATATTATTGAATATCTGTGATATCTCTATGCATTTCTTTGTTATATCTCTGCTCTCATTTCATGTCGAAAGTAATCTGGATCAGTGGTATCAGAGCAGGCTACTCTTGATCATTTTTTCAGTGCATCTCCCAGACGAGGTCCGATTATAGCAAGTTGGGTCTCAATCTTGTCTCTCTTGAAGACAATTTCTCTCACACATCCAACAAAAACTCAATGGTATAAGAAAATAAAAACGACATAGTAGACGATCCTATCAATCTGTTTCTTGAGAAAGATCTCATGCAACAGAGGGACGAAATGATGGAAAAATTTTCCCACATCCTTAAACGCCTGTCGATCACATCAGGTGAATATTCATCAAGAGACCACTTTGGAGGCACCTCGCCTTTCAAGGTACAAGTTAATTTTTATATTCCTGTATTTGAAGGACAGATAGATGCAGAAGCCCTAGAAAAATGGTTAACTCTGCTAGAAGGTTATTTCTCTGTTCACAATTTTTCCGACAAAGAAAAGATCACCTTTTCACTCCTTAAAGCTCTCCCTCATGTCAAAAATTGGTGAGAAACTTACTAGGAGAAAATTTCCACAGAGGAGTCTAGAATATATGAGGCCAATACCACTTGGGATTTTTTTGTGGATGCGGTAAAGGAACAATATTACCATGTTGGCAACTATGAGGACTAGTACATGAGATGGACCACCACACTGTGGCAAAAGAGGGGCTAAGCATTTCCAGAGTTCACCAATACCTTCCATACCTTGTGCACCAAGCTGGGTATCAAAGACTTTGAGCGACATTTGGTTCTGAAATACCGTGGGGCTCTACACAGCTACATCCAGACTGAAATAGATTTTGTGGACATCTCATCACTCGGTGCGGCTTATTGATATGTTGTTAAAATTGAGAAGAAATTTAAGGACCAGAACAAATGGGAATTCAGGTTTGCAAATCCGCAACAACAAAAGTATGACAAAGACGTCCCTAACAAACAATCTCCCGAAAACCATTCCAAGACACAGGAAAATAAGGGTCACGGAAAGACAAAGAAGGACACCAGAAAATGGTGTGATTTTGGCACCAAACAGGACCCACATGAATTTCAGTGCTTCATCTCATAGGGCTAGGTCTTTGGCATTCCTTTTTATTGTAAAAAGGCATTCAGAGCCTCATTGTAATCATCTTTTTGTGAATGTGAGTAGCCATCATATCTTTTCTTAGAGATAAGCTGCCACCATTCTAGCGAGTCTTTCACTCTATATTTTTATAGTCTCTGTACATTTATTTCATTAATAGAAATCGTGTATTAATGTATATCTGTTTTTATGGTTGCATCTCTGATACATTTCTGTTATATTATTGAATATCTGCGATATCTCTGTGCATTTCTTTGTTATATCTCCGCTCTCATTTCGTGCCTCAAATAATCTGAATCAACACATGAACCCTTTTGTGATCTTGACATATTTTGTGATGAAATGCCATAAAGAGTTCTCTTTTCCCTGTAAACTTTGAAGATGTGAAGCAAGAGAATCGTAAGCAGCCAGCAAAGAAAGCACAAAAGAGGAGGACAACTGCATATGCACTAGCGCACATTTTGAAAATGTTTTGAATTTGAATGAATGGACATTAATGTAATAGTTAGGAGAGCGTATTCACATTTATGTTTTGGAGATTGTAAATAGATCTTGAGCATTTATCTCATATGTTGGTTATGGATACATTTAAGTGTAATGAATGTAAAGTAGGTAGTTTTAAAATTTGATTAGATAGCTTAGAAATGTAAGAGGGAAAACTCGTAAAAGACACCCTCATTTTTGTATCAATGTATCATTTTGTAAGTTGTAGAGCAAGAGAGCGAGAGCACATAAGAACAATTTTTTTAGGATTGTATAAGAAGATAGCTTTTTCTATTGAAACCATGTATAGGAGAACTGGGATTAATATAAAATTGATTTAATTCCATTTCATTGTGTTGTGGCGGTAGTTGTTTACATCTATTTTTAATGGGATGTTTACAGTCTTGCTTATGTTATCTGTTACGCATTTGTTTCAATGCTATGTGTGCATATGCTCTTGCTTTCATGTTGAATTTATGAATTCCATGAGAGAAGAAGTATGAGTTTCAATTGTTTCTCGTCCTGATAACTCCTGCAAGGAGTGTAGTGAAGGGCGCGTTGATGAGGTTTTGAGATTTATCTCAGAAACATTTAGGAGGGTTACATTTGTTCTCATACAAACAGAAGTGCAGGTATAGCATAGAGCCATGCAAGGAGTGTGTAGGTGAGTGGAAGTCTTAGACTTTTCCAACCAAGGAGAAAGGTTGAAGAATTTTTGTTGCAGAGAAGTGCATAGAGTTGAAGAGTGAAATAACCAAGGATTATTGTGAGTGCCGCAAGGAGTGCGTACAAGCAAAATTTTGAAGCCTTGACCCCATAGTAGAGGTAAATCTTAGGAAGGATATATCCTTCAAGAATTCGAGTGATGAACGAAGCCTGAAGTCACCTCGTAGAATTCAAGTTCATGAGAAGAAGACACCAAGGCATTTCAAGAGTCTTTGGGGAATTTGTATAGATGGTTGAAATTCTCAGAGGGAGAATCACCGAAGTTCCGTGGGTTGTTGGATATTGCATACCAGTGGGAAGATTAAGGCTGAGTGTCTTTTAGCACTCGTAAGCTCAGGAGGAACAGTGGTCATTGGATCTGGATCAAAGAGAGTTGTTGATCTCTCGCCCATAATTCGTCTTTCAAAATTTAGGGCGTGAAAGAAGTTGTGACTTGGATTCAAGAGTTGTGAACTCCTGATTCGTGAACTCCTGATCGAATCAAGACCATCATATCGGAAGAATCCCATATCGATCGATCGTGGCGAGGAGTCATCATGATTTCAGCTATCAATGAAAGGTGTTGCTGCATTTCAAATCGTCGATAAGCAAAATTTCAAAGTGTTGAATTGTTTGGCTCGAGGTTCTAGTTAGAGGCCACGTCAGGAAAAGTCAATCAAGAAGTCAAAGAGTCGTTATTCTTTTAGGGTTTTATGGATCTGCGAGTCAGAGGGAGTCACATTTGGTTTTGCGAAGTCACGAAACCTGAAGTAACCTTCTAGGTCATGGTTGTGGTCATATTAGTGATCACGTGGGTGAGATTTGTCGCTTAGTGCTTGCTTGCACAGGCGTAACTCATAAGTACATGTGGATACACACTTATGTGTGTGGAATATTTCCTACGAGGAGATCAAGAAGTGAATTCAGACTAAATGGGAGATTAAGAACGATCCTAGACCGAGAGGTTGTGCAGAACCTGCTGAGGTAGGGGTGCTATGTCAAAGTGGTATTAGAGCATAGATTTTGAATTCTGTAAGGAACAAATTGAAACAATGTTGCCAAGAAGGAGAGAAATACCAATGCCCAATCTAGCTATGGAAAGGGAAATGAGAGAACTTTGTGCTCGATTAGATGCTATGGAGAAAAAAAAGAGGCGAACAGTTGACATTGGAGATGTCAATGTAGATGAAAGAGAAAATGAGGCTGGATCTAAAGAGGAAGTTGTAGTCGAAGATGATACAGAAGAACATCTATTCAGAGCTGTTGTGAGAATAGGGGCCAGAGAAAAAATGGACATTCCAATGTACGAAGGAAACTTAGACGTTGAGGAGCTTCTATATTGGTTTAGAGCTCTAGACAAATATTTCGACTATGAGGATGTCAAGGAGGATAAGAAAGTCAAACATGTCATCACTAAACTTAATGGGCATGCAACACTATGGTGGGATGAACTGCAGGTTGACAGGCATTGCAAAGGAAAGAAAAGAATTAAAAGCTTGGATAGAATGGTCGCAAAGATGAAAGCCAAATTTATACCCAGGGACTGCCAAATTAATCTGTTTTGAAGAATGAAAAATTTGAGACAGAAAGGAATGACAATGAAAGAATACACTGAGGAGTTCTACATATTAAAAATTAGAGTAGGTCATTATGAAAATGATGATGAAAAGTTCGCCAGATACCTGAATGGATTGAGATACAATCTTCAAGATGAAATAGGCATGGTGACGATTAGAAATGTGGAATATGCTTATCAGATTGCTTTGATGGCTGAAGAGAAATTGGCCTGAAAACAAAGTCAAAGAGGATGAGGTCGAAGTCAGAACAAAGACAAAGAAATTTCCCAGGATATAACTCAGAAGCCTAAAGAGGAAAAGAAGAAACCTCATATTCACCCTGAAAGAGAAGGAAGCTGACAGGGAAGACAGTATACTGAAAGAAATACTTTTCTGCGAGCAAGAGGAAGAGGCAGAGGAGGTGAGATAAAGTGTTTTTTCTATGGAAAGGTTGGACATAAGTCTTATGAATGTTCTAACAGAAAAAGAGATGGAGGAGGCAAAGATCACATTTCATAAGCGCAGAGGTGAAATGTTGAGGCATAAGATGCAGAGGGCGGAAGATCCTTAATGATGCGAAAAATTCTCTTGAAGCCAGAGAAAGAAGTAGAGAATCCAGTTCAAAGAAACAGTTTGTTTATAACTACTTGCAAGACCAAGGACAGGGTATGTAAGGTAATAGTGGACAGGGGAAGAACAAATAATATAGTATCCACAGAAATTGCACATCTGAGCCCATACAAAGTCTCGTGGTTGCAAAAAGCACATCAGGTCACTGTCACTAAACAATGTTTAGTTCATGGATTATTTTAGGGGCTAAATTTTGCTCATGGGCTAATTTTCCATGCTTTTTCCGAAAATGACATTCACTATTTTAAAAATGATTCACCCAAAATTCTATAGGATAAAATTATTTTACCTTAAAAATCGCCAAAATTTTATAAAAATATATATATAATCCTTAGAAATTTGAATATTTTTACAAAAATATCGCTAAACATTTATAGTTGGCATATGAAGGATTAGTAAGATTCGCCAAGGTTTCTACATTTTAAAATAAATTTCCATCCTTAAAATCATATCTAGTTTAGTTGAGTTTAAGATAGGAGGTTATAAGGATGAAATTTTATGTGATGTTATTCCCATGGATGTTTATCATCTTTTATTGGGGAGATTGCAGAAATATGACAGGAATGTTGTTCATGATGGGAGAAAGAACACATACACCTTGGATAAGAATGGTAGGACACACATGTTGCTACCAATTAAGGACAAGGAGGTACAAACAAAGACAAGCAATACTATACTTCTCATGAGTGGGAAGGAACTTCTTGAGGAAGTCAAGAAAAAAGAAGACATGCAGTTTTCTATGGTAAGAAAACCTAGAGTCATCTTAACCATTACCAAATTAGATGATCTACCTAAGGAAATTCAAGAATTGTTGGAGGCATTTGTTGATATAGTAGTGGACAAATTACCTTGTTCATTGCCACCTATCAGAAGTATAAGCCATCACATTGATCTTATACCTGGAGCGAGTTTACCAAATAAAGCAACGTATAGATTGACACCACAAGAGAATGAATAAGTCAAGAAGAAAGTCCAGGATTTGATGGACACAGGGTTGGTTAGATAAATCTTGAGTCCATGCATTGTACCTATGTGTTAAGTCCAAAAAAGGATGGTGGCTGGAGAATGTGTACAGAGTCAAGAGATATAAGCGAAATCAACATCAGGTATAGATTCCCTTTACCAAGGATGGATGACTTAATGGATTTCTTGAGTGGAGAAAAGTTTTTTTCAAAAATTGATTTGAAAAGTGGATATCATAATATTAGAATGAGAAAAGGTGATGAATGGAAGACAACATTCAAGACGAATGAAGGGATGTATAATGGTATTGTCATACCATTTGGCTTGACGAATGAGACCAGTACTTTTATGAGGTTGATGAATGAAGTCTTGAAGGATTTCATCGAAATGTTTGTAATTGTGTATCTTGATGATATACTAATCTTCAATAAGATTGAAGGGGAGAATTTGAAGCATTTATCTCTAGTAATGAGGAGGTTACAGCAAGAGAAATTGCTGATAAATTTGAAGAAGTCATCTTTCATGAAGAAAGAACTTATTTATTTGGGATTCATAATCTCTTTGAATGAGTTAAAGATGGATCCTGAGAAAATAAAAGAAATCAAAGATTGGCCATCTCCAAAGAACATCTTTGAAGTCAAAAGCTTCCATGGATTGGCCATCTTTTAAAGGAAATTCACTAGAAATTTTAGTGGAATTTTTGCACCAATGATGGACACAGTCAAGAAAATACATAAATCTTTTCATTAAACAGAGGAAGCAGAAAAAAGTTTCAAGTTGTTGAAAGAGAAGATAAATGGACAGTCAGTTTTGGTTTTTCTAGATTTCAGTAAAACATTCTAAGTCATATGTGACGCAAGTGGATTTGCGATTTGGGAAGTCTTGAATTAGGACAATAGGCCGATTTCATACTTTAGTGAGAAGATGAACAATGACAAAGTCAAATATTCCACATATGATAAATAATTTTATGAAATCATATAGGCGCTAAAGAAATGGAGACATTACTTGGTTCCGAAAGATTTTGTCTTGTATAGCGACAACCATGCTTTACAATTCATAACTCGACAGAAAAAACTAAACCAGAAGCATGCAAAATGGGTGGAATACATGCAAAACTTTACTTTTGTTAAAAATCATATTTCTGGAACTGCTAACAAAGTTATCGATGCATTGAGCAGGAAATCTTTGATTATGCAGGAGTTCAGAGTGAAGACCTTAGGTTTTGATAACCTCGAGGAAATGTATAGAGATGATGCAGATTTTAAGGATGCTTATGAAGCATGTGAGAATCAAGTTCTCAGAGATAGAAGCCATGGGATCGAGTATTTGATTCGGGATGGACTGTTATTCAAGGGAAACCAACTGTCTATTCCTAAGAGTTATATGAGAGAGAATCTTCTGAAAGAAAAACATAGTGGGGGATTGGTTGGACATTTCAGCCATGACAAAACATTTGTGCAACTGAATAGCTTATATTATTCTCTAGGGATGAGGACAGATGTCAAAAAATTTGTGAGTAGATGTATAATTTTTCATCACGCAAAGAGGAAAAGACAGAATACATGGTTGTATCAACCATTTCTAGTACCAGAGAGGCTGTGGGATGCAGTAAGCATGGATTTTGTGTTAGGACTATCGAGGACATAGAGGGGTTGTGATTCCATATTCGTGGTAGTCGACAGATTTTATAAAATGGCACATTTCATTCCATGTTAGAAAACCATTGATGCAACTGACATTGCAAATCTATTTTTCAAGGAAGTTGTTAGACTTCACGGCTTACCCAGGAGTATTGTTTTGGACAGAGATACCAAATTTGTTGGTCATTTCTGGAGAACCCTATGGAAGAAGCTGGGGATAGAATTGTCTTTTAGCTCAGCATATCACCCTCATATAGATGGACAGACTGAGGTAGTGAAATGAAGTATGGGAGATTTATTGAGGATTTTAGTAGCTGAACATCTCAGTCAGTGGGATCAGATTCCGCCACAAGAGGAATTTGCATACAATGATTCACAAAATAGGAGTACAATACAGAGCCCATTCCAGATCATGTATGGAATGAAACTGAGAGGAGTATCTGAATTAAGAGATTTAGGACAGAGTGAATTTAGAAGTGTTGGAGTAGAGGATTTTGTAGTAGAGATGCAAGAGATCCACAACAAAATCAAAGAGCGGTTAAATAATTCCAACTAGGAATATAAGCACAGAGCAGATCAACACATGAGAGAACTTCATTTTGAAGTAGGTGATTTGGTTCTAATGCATCTCAGAAAAAAAGGTTCCCAAGGGAACATACAATAAGATGAAGATGATAAAAATTGGACAATGTAAGATCATAAGAAAATTTGAGGGAAACGCTTATGAGATCGAATTACCATATGGGGTAGGAATATCACCCATATTCAACATAGGATAATTGTACCCTTACAAAGATGATGAAGCAGAAACATAGGAGAATCAAACAGAAATTCAGTGGGTCAAATAGATTCCTGTAGCTGAAAGGTCGCAGATGGAAAATATCATTGACCAAAGAGTTGGAAAGAATACCCGAAGGAAGACATACTTTGAATATTCAGTCAAATGGAAAGGACACTCGATTGAGGATGCCAGTTGGGAAAGTGAAGCATATATCCAAATACATGGACAGACAGTGCAGGAGCTCATGAATAGGAGTTCATGAATTTTTAAAATAGATGAGTATGATGTAGGATCATCGTAAGCAGCCAGCAAAGCAAGTGCAAAAGAGGAGGATAGTTGGATATGCACCAACAGAGATTTTGAAAATGTTTTGAATTTGAATGAATGGACATTGGTGTAATAGCTAGGAGAGCGTATTCACATTTATGTTTTGGATATTGTAAACAGATATTGAGCGTTGCTCTCATCTATCGGTTATGCAGGAATTTAAGTGTAATGAATGTAAAGTAGGTAGCTTTAAAATTCGATTAGATAGCTTAGAGATATAAGAGGGAAAACTTGTAAAAGACACCCTCGTTTTTCTATCATTGTATCATTCTTTAATTTGTAGAGAAAGAGAGCAAGAGCATAGAAGAACAAATATTTTAGGATTGTATAAACATATATCTTTTTCTATTGAACCCATGTACAAGAGCACTAGGATTAATATAAAATTGATTTAATTCCATTTCATGGTGTTGTGGTGGTAGTTTTTTACATCTATTTTTAATGGTATGTTTACAGTCTTTCTTATGTTCTCTGTTACGCATTTGTTTCAATGCTATGTGTGCGTATTCTCTTGATTTCATATTGAATGTATGAAGTTTGCGAGAGAAGAAGTATGAGTTTCAATTGTTTCTCGTCCTGAGAATTCCTGCAAGGAGTGCAGTGAAGCTCTGCATAGAGTGTGTTGAGGAGGTTCTGAGTTTTATCTTAGAAAATTTCAGGAGGGTTACATTTGTTCTCATACCAACAGAAGTGAAAGTATAGCACAGAGCCATTCAAGGAGTGCACAGGAAAGTGGAAGTCTTAGACTTTTCCAACCAAGGAGAAAGGTTGAATAATTGTTGTTGCAGAGAAATGCGTAGAGTTGAAGAGTGAAATAACAAAGGGTTATTGTGAGTGCCGCAAGGAGTGCGTGTAGGAAACCTTTTGAAGCCTTGAACCCGTAACAGAGGTCAAGCTCAGGAAGGATAGATCCTTCAAGAATTATAGTGAACAATGAAGCCTGAAGTCACCTCGTAGAAGTCAAGTTCAAGAGAAGAAGACACCAAGGCATTTCAGGAGTCTTTGGGGAATTTGAACGAATGGTTGAAATTCTCAGAGGGAGAATCACCGAAGTTTCGTGGGTTGTTGGATCTTGCATACTAGTGAGGAGTTTAAGACTGAGTGTGTTTCAACATTCATAAGCTCAGGAGGAACAATGGTCATTAGATCTGAATCAACGAGAGTCCTTGATCTCGTGCCCGTAATTCATCTTTCAGAATTCGGGGCGTGAAAGAAGTTGTGACTTGGAGTCTAGTGTTGTGAACTCCTGATTCATGAAGTCCTGATCGAATAAGGACCATCAAATCACAAGAAGCTCATAGCCGTCAATCATGGTGAGGAGTCATCATGATTTCGGCTATCAGTGAAAGGTGTTGTTTCATTTCAAATCGTCGATAAGAAAAATTCGGAAGTGCCGAATTGTTTGGCCCCGTGTTCTAGTTAGAGGTCACGTCAGGAAAATTCAAGGGAGAAGTCAAAGATCCATTAGCCTTTTGGGGTTTTTGGGATCTGTGAGTCATAAGGACTCACGTCTGGTTTCCCGAAGTCACGAAACATGAAGTAACCTTCTGGGTGAAGGTTTTGGTCATATCAGCGATCGCATGGGTGACAGTTGGAAATTAGTGCTTTCTTTCACAAGTGTAAATCATAAGTACCTATGGATAGACACTTGTTTGTGTGGAATATTTCCTATGGGAAGATCAAGAAGTCAATTCAGACTCGAGGGGAGATTAAGAACGATCCTAGACCGGGAGGTCGTGCAGAACCTGCTGAGGTAGGGGTGCTGGGTCAAGCTGAGGGACTGTGCATGGGGGAGTAAATTGAAATATTGCCTCAACCTTTAGAGGATAGACCATGATCCCTATTTTTGACACTATGAAACCTAAAATATGACCCGATGTCACACAAAAACTGCATTTGTTTGGATTCAAGTGAATCCGATAGTAGCAACATCGCTCAAATATAAGTCGAAGGTGTATGGGAGTATCAACTCTCTTACGAGATCGTGACCCTAAATCATCGATATAAGCCTCAATTAGGTGTTTGATATCATGGAAATAAAAATACATGGCCTGTTGAAAAGTGGATCCAACATTCTTCAGGCCAAAAGGCATATTCTGATAAGCAAATGTTCCCCATGGATAGATAAAAGTTGTTTTCATTGGTCCACGGGTTTGATCTGTATCTGATTATATCCCAAGAAACCATCCATGAAAGAAAAGACCTTGCATCCTGCACATTCATTGACAATCTGGTCAATAAATGGGGTCGCAGAATTATCCTTTAGACAAGCCTTGTTCAAATCACAGAAGTTCGTACATACGTGAATCGTACCCTGCCTTTTGATGACTGGAATGGGATTTGACACCCATTGAGTCAATTGGACGGGGTAGTTGAAATCATCTTTGAGTAGTTTCTCTACTTCAACCTTAATAGTTGTTGCTTTCTCAGGATTAACTGGACAAAGCTTTTGCCGAACTAGCTTGGCGTCAGGGTAAGTCATAATCTCATGTTCAACGATTCTTGGATCAATGCCTAGAATTTCCTCGTAAGACCAGGAATAAACATCACAGAATTATTTAAATAAATTTGTATAGATCTTAATCTCCTTAGGGGAACAATTTTCTCTAATGAAGACATTCTCCACGATTCCAGGTGTTAGCGATATTTCTTGTAACGGGGGTGAAATGCTAAGGAATGGGTTAAAAACCCACTTACCCTAAGTTTGGGATGCAAATTCATCTGTGTTTAAATGGAAATCAATTTTGGACGATAGAGATTCACGCGCCCGGATCAACGGCGCACATAGGATTCTGTAGCCCCGCCGCCTTTCTACCTTTAAGCGGAAAGGGGGGGTCTGGAAACAAAGGTGCATCCCTTCAATGGCTATGATCGAAGCGCTCGGATCAACGACGCTCAAGGTGATTCCAAATCCCCTCTCCTTTCTACCTTTAGGCGGAGGGGGGGGGGTTCGAAATCGAGGGCGCATCTCTCCGACGGCCATGATTTGAGTGCCCGGATCAATGGCGCATAGGCAACCCGGGCATCCTCTGTCCTTCTGCATTTAACCAATGTGGTCCCCTTCCCTATCGTGTAATCTCTTGTGCCATCTGTTCTCCTCCTATCCATGTGATGAGGCTCGCTCCCTTTAGTCCTTCCTCATCCTACGACATCTGTCAGCCTCCCCTCTTTTGGTCTGTGTGGTCCCTTCCCCATCTCATCATCCACTCACCACCGGTTATGTGTCCTACTCCCTTCCACATTGGCCTCCCACTAAAATGTTCCCATTATATCTCATCTTCTGCCCCCCTACACTCATTTCCTTCCGCCATGTGCCTTCCCCTGTAACCTCTCTCACACCTCATCACCTCATATCTCACCCTCATAGTTTTGATGCCACCACTCCCATTATGCGCCCCATCCTTCGTGCTGGCCTTCACGCCCATTCATCAAACCATTCAGCTAATCCAGGTGGTAGCACGAGGGGTCTTCCACGTCCCCAAGGTGCCAAGTCGGCCGGGTCATCCTCAATCCCAATGAAGCAGTTATTGAGGTAGTTGTTGGTGGTTATACATCGCCTCCGCCATAATGGGAAAGTCTGGTGACGAATTAAGAGCACGTCGACTCGCCTACGAAACTGTCAGAAGTTCGATTGCATCTGCTATAGGTGCACGACCATTCAGAGACTACGGGTGCACATTTTCAGAGGCCATGTAGACGCAATGTGTTTAATACAATGTCTCGATTTTGTTGTTGTTGTTGTTTTGAGTATATGTAGGCATGTTTTCCATTTTTGTATCTATCGATGGTAGAGCAAAGCTCCGGACTGTAAAGTTTTAATGATCATTCTAGTTCTATGGTTATGCATCTGTGTTTGAGATTTCTTGTTTTATGACAAAAATTTTTCCTGCACCGTGTATGTTTTCGTCTTATACCAGAGAGTTCATGATCGACTGATTCACATGATTTGTTGTAGTTATGCTATGATAAAGGATTTACCGTAGCATTATTGTATTCCCTAGTTTTCTGCATTTGGATGTAAGAAGATCTTGCCTTTAGATGCTTCCTCTCACAGTTTGTTAGAAACCTGATGTTGATAATAGACCCCTACACTCTTCTTATGCAAGTCTTCCCCCTACTCACCCTTATTACAACTCACTGTTTGAAGTTTATCTAAGACCTCACTCGCCCGTGCATGCCTGGCCTAGTTTTAGAGTTGAGGCGATATTGTTCTGAGTTTACTTCCATTTGATCACCCCTTTCTAAATAAATCGTGACATTAAACTGATGGGTGTCAGGCTCTGCTCCTGCTGCAATCCAGGAGTGACTTCCGACGTTAACATTTCTGGCATCATTGCTGGGGACGAAGTTGAATATTTTCCCTGGGATTAAATGACAACGATTAACTGATTCTGAAGGTGCATCAGATATCAAAATTATCAAGATTGCTACTGTGCACCTGGTGACTCCACTGTGACGACTCCACTGGGACAAACCTGTTGGGTTAGTTGTGGCTTCTAGTGGTAGACACAGGCGGTCCCATCCTCAGCTGCCTCCCGCCAGGCCTGAAGAAGATCCGGAGGTGACTATCAGAAAAGGGAAACCCTCCCAAGGAGAAAGCATTGCTGCTAAACCAGGTACTTCCCCACCTCCTTCTGTAAAAAATCTATTTTCTTATTCTCAGCTCCGTAGCCATCCTTCTTCAGAGGTTTCCCATTTCCTCAATTTTGGGAGTGTTCCTGCTGAGTTTTCCCCTCCTGGTATGGGATTGGAGGGAGAAATCCTTGTCACTCCCCTCCCCTCTGAAGTTGTTCCTCGATATAGACCCGGGACTACAGAAGATTTCCCCACTCCTGCACAAAGAGAAGCGCCTGCTGACTTGAGCTCGTTAGTCTTCTCCTTAAACCCTCTCTTGTTTCCCACTCCACTTTGAGACTCAATTCTCGCAACCCCTTCATGACCTCCTTCTCCTCCAGGTTCTCCTCCACCTAATATTCCTATGGCTGGTGCTAACCCCGCTATGACCAGAATGGAGGCTATTATAGCTGCTAGGTATGCTCCCCTTGTATTACCTCAACCCCTTAACGCCCTCCCGATAGATGGTTACCTCAAGCAAATACCCAAGTTCATGGGTGAGGGGGACGTAACTGCAGATGAACACCTAGAAGCCTTTTACAGTTTCACAGATGATAATGTCATCATGCATGCAGACGTATGGATGAGGATTTTTGTCCATAGCCTCCAAGGCGAGGCTAGAAAATGGTTCAAGGCCCTGCCTCCTGGATCTATTGATGCGATAGAAGCTTTAGACAATGATTTTTTGAGACAATGGGGAGATAAAATGGATTTCATTTATTATATGACAGAGTTTGGATCTTTGAAGAGAAAAGAAGGAGAGTCTGCCTCCGACTTCTCCAAGAGGTTCAATAAAATGTATAATAAAATTCCCACTGAGATAAAGCCCTCAAAAGCCTCGGCTAAGATCACTTATGCTAGCACTTTTGATCCTGGTTTCTGCCTACTGCTGAGAGAGAGAAGAGCCACTACCCTGGCCCATATGCAGGATGCATCCGTGGAAGTAGAATCTAATCTATTGGTTGTTGACCGACTCAGGAACGCTGCTGATAGAAACATATCTAAGAAAAGGCTTGAAGCCTCCCCATCCAGTTCCTCTCCCATACCCCATCAGACAGATGAGATAGCTAGAGTACTAAAATCACTTTCTGCCAGGATGGAAAGGTGGGAATTAGAAGGAAATCCCATGTACAGAAATCCCCAGAATGTTGATAATAGAGGTTTCAGGAGACCTAATAACAATGGACCACATGCCTTCCCAAGGGAATAGAGGGAAAAATACAGAGAGGATCAAAGGATTCAAACCCCTCTCCAAAATAACCTGTTTACTCATGAGGAAGGAGAGGAGATAGATGAATTCGACCCTGAAATTCATTGTGTTGATAAAGCCCCTCCTTTTCCCCATTTGACTCAGTCTGCATACAAAAAATCCATGATGAACATTTAGATCCATGAGTTAGGAAAGGGAGAGAGGGCCGGCCACACTTCTAAAAGATACAATCTTAGGTCCAGAAAGAAACAAGGAGACTTTGACATCCAAGACCAGTCCCTCATAGCAGACAGCCTACTAAAACTGCAGCAACCACGACTAAAGAAAAGAAATCTCAGAGTGTTTTGTCAGCAACCAAAGAACCTGTCGCTGAGGTAAGGGAAGCTCCTAAGCCTGTTTCCTTTTTTAATTTTGAGCATGAAATTCAAAAGATCAGGATTCTCGTCCCCATCTCTGAGCTAGTTAAAAATGAAGACTTTAAAAGGTTCCTCTCTAAGCTTCTGCAATCTGAGTCCCTTCAGCCTTCCTCTGACTCAGTGAACCTTCAAGATGAGAAGCTAGTTGTCATCCTAGGTCCCATGGTAGAAGACAGAGATGATTCATCCCCTCCCTTCTACACCTCCCTGAATATACATGATAAAGTGTTGCATAATTGCCTCATGGATTCAAGAGCTTCCCATAACCTTATGCCCAAGATAGTCTTGGAAGAACTAGGAGTAGAAGTGACCAAGGCCTATCATGATTTGTACTCTTTTGATTTGAGGAGGGTGCAATGTTTGGGAGTCATCAAGGACCTGGTGGTTTCTTTGTTTCAGCTACCCATGAAGAGTGTGGTCATGGACATCGTGGTAGCTGATGTCCCCCCCAAGTTTGGCATGTTGTTGTCAAGGTCTTGGATTAAGAGACTTGGAGGAACGTTACAGATGGATCTCACATATGCCACCATCCCAGTTTTTGGAGGGGAACACAGGAGGTTGTACAGAGAAGCCCACCTAGCCTATATTTTCAGTGATGAAGCAAACCCCACCATTCACCCCATCTTTGCACCTGACACTGATTTAGGGTCTAGTTTGTTACAAATCATCGAAACTCCTAAGGCCCCTTTACAGATCAGAAAATAGCCTATTCTTAATCAGGAGATACCTCCTCCAACCACCTCTGTTTGGAAGATGTTCTTTGATGGATCTTCCTCCAGTATAGGTGCAGGTGCCAGAGTGGTTTTTATATCGCTTTGTCAAGAGATCATATCTTTGTCATACAAGTTGGAATTCAAAATCACCAACAATGTAGCAGAATATGAAGCTCTTGTTCTGGGTATGAGGGCTGCAAAAGAGATGGGAATAAAGGAGATGGCTATGTTTGGGGATGCAAAATTGATCAGCCAACAGGTCAAAAATATTTATCGGGCCATGCATCCTCGGCTTAGAAGCTACAGAAATGAGGTATGGGACTTGATTGATAATTTCTTCTCTGCTTTCAACATTGTTTTTGTCCCAAGGGAAGAGAATACCGCAGCCGACTCCCTAGCAGTCTCAGCCAGTTTGTTCAGGATCCCCCTGCCCCCAAGGACTAATGGTAAGGTTGAAGTAAGATACAGGCTATCCATCTCGAACAACATAAAGAATTGGAAGGTATTCGAGGACGATCTTGAAATCGAAAAATTTCTTCAGTTCGTCGATGAGTTCTCTCTGTTGCACATCGATCAGGACTCTGATCCAGAAGGTGACTTCCCTTATGAGGTATTCTTGAATAAAATTTTTAATCACCATATTATTCAACTGCCTAGAAATCACATTCTGACGGGACTGGCCCCTTTAGAAAGATTGTTTGACAAAAATGATGTGGCAATAAAAAGTGGTGTCTCAAGTGAAGAAGATGACGTAGATGAATGCAACATCAGCACACAGGATGAGCCTAAGTTCATCAAATTTTCAAGCAGCTTGACGAATGAACAGAGGGCGAACTACGTTGGGTTATTAAAGGAATTCGCTAATGTGTTTGCATGGGGCTATGAAGACCTCAAAACCTATGACACATCTGTCATTGAGCACAAGATCCCACTAAAAGAAGAAGATAAGCCATTTAGGCAGAAGCTGAGATAGATAAATTCCATGTTGCTACCTGTCATGGAGAAAGAAGTGAAGAAATTGTTAGATTCCCAAATCATTGTCCCCTTGAGGTATTTTGAGTGGGTGGCCAATTTGGTTCCAGTGAGAAAGAAAAGTGGAGAAATCAGACTCTGTGTTGATTTCAGGAACCTGAATAGAAGCTCAAGGAAAGATAATTATCCCCTGCCCAACATGGAACACATATTGCAAAAGGTAACTGGAGAATCTAGGATATCCATGATTGATGGGTTTTCGGGGTATAATCAAATATCAGTCATGCCTGAGGACAGAGAAAAAACAGCTTTCACCACCCCTTGGGGCACATTCATGTATGCCAAAATTCCTTTTGGGTTGATGAATGCAAGGGACACCTTCCAGTGAGCTATGGATATAGCCTTCATTGGGGAGAAAGATCAGTTTGTAGTGATCTATTTGGATGACATCATAGTCTTCTCCAAGTCAGACAAGGAGCAATGTTGCCACTTGAAAAAAGTTTTCCTGAAGTGTCGGAGGTATGGCTTATCTTTAAATCCCAAGAAATCTTTGTTTTCTATGAAGGAGGGGAATCTTTTAGGCCAGACAGTATCATCACAGGGAGTGAGAATTGACCCCAGTAGGGTAGAAGCAATTAAGACCCTGTCACCTCCCAGATCCAAGAAGGAAGTCCAGGCCTTTTTGGGGAAGATTAATTTTCTGAGGAGATTCGCCTCAAATTTTGCTGAGCTAGTGAGACATAGCTCAGCCATGCTCAGAAAGGGAAATGAAGTGAAATGGACCGTTGAACCTAGGGAATATTTTGTACAAATAAAAAGGGCATTGACTAAGGCACCGGTGCTGATCAGTCCTGACTATTCCAACGATTTCCTGATTTTTTCTTTTGCTTCTTGTGATACAATAGCAGTGGTCTTATTGCAGAGAAATGATCAAGGGAGAGAGCAACCTATTGCCTTCTACAGCAAGGCATTGAGGGATGCAGAACTCCGGTATGAGATCATGGAGAAGCAAGCCTATGCCTTAGTGAAAGCTCTCAAAGCTTTCAGAGTCTATGTCTTGCACTCAAGGATCACTGCATACATCCCTTCGGCCTCTATGAAGGACATCCTCGTACAGCCTGACATAGATGGAAGAAGAGGTAAGTGGATTTCCAAGATCCTAGATTTTGACCTGGAGATCAAGCCCACCAAGTTGATAAAGGGGCAGAGTTTAGCCAAGTTGCTGGCTAAATCCAATTGCAAAGCCTTGGGAATTAACTTCATCAACGAGCAAGCTGAGTCACCCAACGAGCATTTCTAGAGTGCCTTATCGCTAGCAGCATGCCTCTGGTACAAGGATATCTTGTACTTTCTGCAAGAATTGAGGCCTCCCGATGGTATGGAAAAAAGCAAGGCAAGAGCTCTAAATCTCAGAGCGATCAGATATTGCCTCATTGACCAAACCTTATACTGGAAAGACCCTTTAGGGGTATTTTTAAGGTGCCTGGACCCACAAGAAGCCCAGCAAGTTACATTTGATTTCCACAGTGGCCTTTGTGGGGGTCATCATTTCTGGAAGACTACATCCCATAAGATCCTTTGAGTTGGGTATTACTGGCCCACTTTATTCCCTCATGTCTGCAGAGAAGTCAGAGCTTGCATCAAATGCCAGAAGTTCTCTGGAAAGCAGCAGCTCAAATCTCTACCATTAAAGACTATAGTAGTTTCAGCTCCCTTTCAGCAGTGGGGATTGGACTTCATTGGAGAAATTCATCCTCCCTCAAGTGGCCAGCACAGATGGATCCTAACTGCGACAGATTATTTCACCAAATGGATAGATTATCAGCTTCTTGGAGGATATCATAGCCAGATTTGGCTTCCCTAGTAGAATTGTCACTGATAATGCCTCCCCCTTTCGGTCTGAGCCCCTAATCAAGTTCTGTGAGCAGTATGAGATCTCACTGATTCACTCTACTCCCTATTATCCTCAAGGAAATGGACTGGCAGAATCTTCCAATAAAAGCCTAATCAAGCTCATTAAGAAATTGCTAGAAGACAATAAAAGGGTCTGGGATTCGAAACTCAAATTTTCTCTATGGGCTGACCGAGTGACAACAAAGAAGTCCCTAGGCATCTCACCTTTCCAACTTGTTTACGGAACAGAGGCCATTTTCCCTACTCATCTTGCCTTGTCTGTGGCGAAATTCCTCCAAGACCTTGAAGGAGAGCCTGAAAATATGGTCAGAAGGATTCATCAGATGGTGGAAGTGCAGCAGATTAGAGAGCAGGTCATGAACAGGGCCTACCATCATCAACAGAAGATCAAGCAGGCTTTTGACAGGAAGAGCAGAAAGAAAAAATTCGAGCAGGGTGATCTGGTGCTCAAATGGGATGCACCCAGGCAGGACAAGGGAAAGCATAGTAAGTTTGATGCCCTCTGGTTTGGGCCTTTCAATATCCTTAAAGTATTTTCAAAAAACATGTACAGGTTGCAGATTCTGGAAGGCAAAGAGGTTTTTAGTGGCCGAGTAAATGGGCATTTCTTGAAAAGATGTTTTTTGTGAGCCGCAGTCAGCTCTTTTGTTTTTGTAAATATTGTTTTATTTTCATCTTAATAAGTGACTCCATAGCCCAACAACAAGGCACTGAATCTGCAAAAGAGTCCTTAGAGCATCACAGGGACGACTCTATCCCCCATGGAGCCAATGTTAGAAATATTTCTTATAACGGGGGTAAAATGTGAAGGAATGGGTTAAAACCCCACTTACCCTAAGTTTGGGATGCAAATGCGTCTATGTTTAAATGGAAATCAAGTTTGGACAGCAGATATTCACATGCCCGGATGAACGACGCACATAGGATTTCGGAGCCCCCCCACCTTTCTACCTTTAAGTAGAAAGGGGGGGTCTGGAATCAAAGGCACATCTCTTCAATGGCTATGATCAGAGCGCCTAGATAAATGGTGCTCAAGGT
>ML779072.1:686349-716198 GCA_009831015.1 Picea engelmannii | reverse complement strand
CAACGGTGCACAGGAAAACTGGGCATCCTCTGTCCTTATGCGTTTAACCAATGTGGGACCCTTCCCTGTCGTGTAATCTCTCGTGCCATATGTTCTCCTCCTGGTCGTGCGATGAGGCTCGCTCCCTTTAGTCCTTCCTCATCCTCCGATGTATGTCCGCCTCCCCTCTTTTGGTCCGTGTGGTCCCTTCCCCATCTTATCATCCACTCACCACCGGCCATGTGTCCCTCTCCCTTCCACATCAGCCTCCCACTAAAATGTGCCCATTATATCTCATCTCCTACCCCCCTCCGCTCATTTCCTTCCACCATGTGCCTTCCCCTGTAACCTCTCTCACACCTCATCAGTTCATATCTCACCCTCATAGTTTTGGCACCACCACTCCCGTTATGCGCCCCATCCTTCGCATTGGCCTTCACGCCCATTCATCAGGTCGTTCAACTAATCCAGGTGGCATCACAAGGGGTCTTCCACGTCCCCAAGGTGCCAAGTCAGTCGGGTCATCATAAATCCCAATGAAGCAGTTATTGAGGTAGTTGGTGGTGGTTAGACATCGCCTCTTCCATAATGGGAAAGTCCAAGGACGAATTAAGAGCACGTCGACTCACCTACGGAACTGTAAGAAGTTCGATTGCATCTGCTATAGGTGCACGACCATTCAGAGACTACGGGTGCAGATTGTCAGAGGCCATGTAGACGCAATGTGTTTAATGAAACGTCTCGATTTAGTTTTTGTTATTGTTTTGAGTATATGTAGGCGTTTTTGCCATTTTTGTATCTATCGATGGTAGACCAAAGCTCCCAACTGTAAAGTTTATGATCATTCTAGTTCTATGGTTATGCATCTGTGTTTGAGATTTCTTGTTTTATGAGAAACAATTTTCCTTCTCCGTCTATCTTTTCGTCTTATACCAAAGAGTTCATGATCGACTGATTCGCATGAGTTGTTGCAGTTATGCTATGATAAAGTATTTACTGTAGCATTATTGCATTCCTTGGTTTTCTGCATTTGGATGTAAGAAGATCTTGCCTTTAGATGCTTCCTCTCACAGTCTGTTAGAAACCTGATGTTGATAACAGACCCCTACACTCTTCTTATGCAATTATTCCCCCCACTCACCCCTATTATGACTCACTATTTGAATTTTATCTAAGACCTCACTCATCCATGCATGCCTTGCCTAGTTTCAGAGTTGAGATGATATTGTTATGAGTTTACTTCCATTTGATCACCCCTTTCTAAACAAATCGTGACATTAAACTGATGGGTGTCAGGCTCTGCTCCTGCTGCAATCCAGGAGTGACTTCCAACGCTAACACCAGGGGTTCTGGAGATATCAATAGATATTGTTTTAGCGATGGTTTCCATATTACCCTTAGCATAAACTGCGTTCATAGTCAGGGGATTGATACGAAAAGATCTATCTCCATTCATAGTCAACACAAATTCTCCTGCTTCTATTCTTTCTATCTCTGGGAGGAAATATGATATGTGAGGGAGATCATCCCAGGGTCTGTCTGGACCAGTCAGTGCCTCTAAAATCACCTCGTTAGAGGGTAAGAACAAGTCTAAGGAATTTGTAGTGGCAAGGGAGCATTGAGCCTAGGAAGGCTCAAGAACTCGATATAACTCTTGTGCGGGAGTCAGATTGGGGTTAGTGAAAGCTTACTGGACTATAGAGTATGCAAATTCTACCACAAAAAAGGGAATGGACATGCCATGGTGCCCTGTCCTTTCCATCATGTCTAATGGGGAAGGAAGAATCCACATATCATTAAAGTAAGTCGTGCGGAAAGATAACACTGAAAACATTTCAGCCTTAGGTTGGTCGGGGATAGCTAATATTATTTTGACATCGTTAGAAGGAGGTGGGTAATCGAAAGTACCCATGAGAGGTGGGCACAAACCAACCCCCACATTGACGATGTTGGCATGTGGGTTATCAATCATCAGGATCGTGGATTCCCCCGATGAAGGTCAAGTCTGGAGAAGGACAGTTGATCAATGGTCATGATTCGACGCTCATGTGGAAACAACAAAACCCTAAAAATTGTGGCAACCACTGCATGCATGGAATATGTCCAACTTCTTCCTAACAGGAGGTTGTAGTCGAGAGGCACATCAACCACTTCAACTTTGATGCACATGGTCTTCCCTCCTAACTGCAAAAGGAAAGAAGGAATGATTCCATGTGGTCTGAAAGAACGACCATTTAAAGTTGTAAGAAGATTAGGTGTAGAAGACAGAACGGGTTGGCCAATGGCCTTCCAACACGCCAACAACATCACACATGTCGAGGCTCCCTCATCAACCATTGTATGAAAAATATTTTGGGTAGAATATTACGTGGGGTGAGCCACTACTATCTAAAATGTGACGTGGTATGGGAGACGATGCTTCAAGTCGGTTGTATCAAGCGTGATAGTTACCAGATTATATGTCTCGGTGGATCCTAAGGTGGCTAATAGAGTGTTATCCACAATTTTGGTCTTCATGATGATGTAATGATTATGGAAAAATCAAGCTCTCCACTAGAACACTTTCCTGAGAAAAGTTACCTTTGTCTTCTTCTAGAAATCATATTTTTAAGGGAGGTTCGCAGGCTACCTATATATTTGCCTACGAGAATGCATGATTCTCACAGGCTGCATTAAGCTAGAGTGTGAGGGGTTCGCACTGTACCTAACTATCAGGGTGCGGACATCTTCTAAAGGAAGGAGAAAGATAAATTCTCGAACCTTCTAGAAGGGAATCTTCTAGAAGGATGAGTTGGCATTCGAATGGTTGTCTGAGTACTGTTTTTCCTGATATCTTGGGATCATTCCTATCCAAGTAACTAATCTATTTTCTCCTATATATTGAGGGGAATTATTATGGAAAAGGTTAGAAGCAAAATAGCAAGAGATTGATTGGAGAATTAGTGGAAGATTGTATGAAGGACTGATGCTACAACAGCTAGAGACACCAGCAAGGTTATCAAAAGTGGTTGATTTTCTTCATGCATGAGCAAGTGTGTGTGTCAGAGCTAGGAGCCATCGAAAGGATATCTACAACATCAAGGCTCAGGTTGTAAGTTTCACTTTCTATCAATTTAATACAGCAATATGTCCCTTTCCCATAAAGATGATGTCACTTTATTACATAATTCCTTGATCATATGTATAGATTAGCTATTGAATATATTGATCTGCCTTCACTTCGATTCGTTTGCACTGTTGTGATCTGAACGACACAAGAGCGTTGGAGCGAATCTTGGAACAACAGAGACCCAAGGAAGCATTCATAAGGTATTTTCATGATCCTTGCCTCTTAGTTCATTCAATAGTCTAGATCTAGGGAAAGAGTATTATTTTGTCCTGTTTTGTTCTAGATCCAGGTGGATCTAGGGAGATCGGTTTGTGTCTGCACTTACAGATTAATCCTGAAACACAGAGCCTTTCTCTGTGAAGGGAAGCTCTGAAGGACCTCCAAAGCAGACATCACGCGAGGGTTTTGTGACAAATCCTCCACCACAGAGTAGTTATGGGTGGCCCTCGCATTTGGATTATGTGAAGCCTTCTTGAACACCCCTTTCGGGATTCATGTCATTGTTTCACCCATCGTTCTCTCAATTTGGAGGGGAAAAAATGGGTTTTCGAATTCTTTACCCTTTTCGACAGTAATTGGCATTCTGTAATCATGTGCCTTAGTATCTATGTGAGCTTCACCTTTCAAAATATATATATTTGAGGTTAAGGGATTACCAGAGGACGAAGGGGGTCCCTGACTGCCCCCATATGCGTTCACAAAGGCTTGAGTTAAATGTTTCCCATGAGGGAATGAGTTTTTTAATAGTATAGGTTGTTGTTGCACCAATAACTTTTAGGCCTCCACAAGTCGAGGGAAAAGGTGAGTTGGGTGGTCTTCCACGAAAAGGTTGCACAGATACTTAGAATTCTTCTTCTCTGTGTTGCCATCGCCACCATTATTGGTCGGATTCTTATCCCCCTTACCTTTCTTTCTCTATTGTTTCTTCCCTTCAACCTACTGATTGGTCTTTGGGTTCATCGATTACATGTTGTGTATATCCGACATCTGAGCAAGGGGAGAAACCGAGCCAGGAGTTGGGCGGGCCACTGTCTGTTGTATCGATAATTGTTGCAATTGGTTTGATAGTGGATCAATGGGACTTGCTTGTGCTAAACCAAAAATGTCATCAACATGTGGTCCAGTCTGGTGTCTGGTATTATCAAGAATAGACCGTGGCTCATTTGGAAAAACTTCATAAAGCAAACCAGACTGAGAGTAAATCAGCTCTAGTTGTTGAGCTCTCATTATCGCGTATTCCTCCGAAAATTCCCCCGACGTTGTTATTTCCTTGGATAGTTGGGGTGCCAAATACTTAAGGAACCATTCTAGGAGGAATGCTGGTGGAACTGGTACTTTAATCAAACTCTTCCAGCACCACCATTCTTGGATGTGATCAAAGATATGGTCATCCTTTGTCTGCTCAAAGTTAGCCAACAGTTTTGTGCGGACATCGTATATCACAGGGAATTGAAAATGGTTTAAGAAAACCATTTCCAATTTTCCAAAAGTAGAGTATCTTGAGTGGTCGAGCTCGATGTACCATTTCATGGCACTCCCAATAAGAGTGCATTGAAACAGACGCAAATGGATGGAGTTGTCCCTCAAATAATTGGACGTTCACCATAGGTGAAATGTGGTCACATGATCACCTAGATCTTTGTTAGTATTACCTTTGAAATTTGGAATGTATGAGGGAAACTTGGTCGGAATGGCAGGCCAACGTGGATCATCACATATTGGGTCATTCAATAATGTTTACAAGTCTGGAAAATGCAAAGTTTCCAGAAACGGTAGCTTAGGTTGTTGAGTATGTACAGGAGGATAGGAGCCTGGAATTTGGCTGGCACCAGGTTTCCAAGAAAATTTAGGTTGTTGGCCTGGGTTCTGGTAAAAACCATGGCCTAGGATAACATTCATATGCTGCGCTGGTTGAGACATCATCGACTGACTCCCGTAATAGGACATTAAAGGCTAAGAAGGGGTTGCTCCCAACGTTGTGTTCCAAATGTTCTGGAAAGGGTTTCTCCCTGCCGATCTTATAAGCATAGGTATTGAGCCTTGCTCAGGTTCCATTGACCATGGAAGGGGTTTCCCCTGGCTGGAATCCCTGATGAGGGAACTGATCCCTGCCATGGATTCCAAGGTCCTTGAGAACTGTGTGCCCCCTGTGTAGGAATAGTACCCTGTGCAGGATGTTGTGATCCAAAACCAGGGTTTCCCTAGCCAAGACGACAGCTGATGAGAATGTGTTATTACCAAATGCGTCGAACAAAGAGAATGACAAAGAACCCACCAGTGTGGTACTAGAAGAAGGTCCTTGACTACCTGCTCCAGAAAGGTTGTAGTTGATGGTCGGCCAGAAGGGTTGCTGAGGAGCACCGCCAAGCGAGGGAGACGACGGAGGTATATGACCATTGTCATAAGGGAAAGCATTATAAGGGGCTGAGGTGCCCCCTATGGACCCTTGCAGAGGAGCGTTTGATATCCCTAGCCCCAGACCCAAAGTATGCAGGGTGGAGTAGGAATGGACCGAGTTCATGTCAAAGTTTGGAATCCTACATGAAAACAGAGGGCCCTTCGCATTCTGTTTAAATGGTGTAGTGATCATCACCATGGACGGAATTGGACCACTTCTCGAGGTAGAGGCGGTCGAGACCATAGTGGCCTAGAATTGTGAAGGTGATTTAGGAGGTGGAACACCCCCAGTTGTGGAAGTTGTATAGGGAGTATGAGGACTCCCTGACAAAGTAGCAACATTTGCTTCCATCATTTCTTGCAGGATTATCTGAAACTCATGATGTGTTACCCTTGGAGGGGAAATCTATATCAAAAGTGGCGTTGATAATTCGGTGATCAGAGAGTTATACGGACCGAGAGCTTCCAATCCAAGTTCAGAAATAGTCGGTCCCTCTGGAAATGAATTTTCTCCTATCATAGATGGATCGGGTATAAATTCATGTGGCCCGGTCGCCTCAAATGACCCTTCCTGGTCAAGTCTTCACCTTCACGGTGGCGGTGATGGCTTCAAGTTAACCAACAGAAGGCCCAAAAGCCTTCACGATTGATGAATCTCTTGATATTACACTGTGTGAGAAGATCAATGACACACTAAGGATTTCTAACGTTGAAGACCAAAACACACACTAGAAAAAGTTCCTATGAGATGTAGCAAGAAAACCACTATTACTAGTTGGAAGAACAGTTACAACAACCAACACTAGAGAAACTTACCAGTGCAAGTGAAACTCGAACACGGAATCACCCCCAAGGTATACTCTGCAAAGCGTGGCCTGATGTATGCCCTAGGTACCGTTGTATACCACCATAGTCACCTATGTGAGTCCCTAAAATCAAAGGAAACTAGGTTGTCAGCTCGTGAACAACTACTAGGCGAGTACAATCGACAGTTGGGTGGACCGCAATGAACAGGGTATCAAGCCTGAAACCTTTCGAGGGTATCGAAAAAAAGTGTTCCAGAAGACGACTGAGGACCCCGAATGGATTCGAGACCCATGAAGCTCCGTGGAAAATGTAATCAATGTAATCCCAAGATAAGTCCTCTATATGCATTCCTTCGCTACGATTGGTCCGAATTTGGAGGGGTTATCTCTGCTACCTTTCCTCATGCGACCTTGTGTTTAACCCTTGTGTTAGAGGGGGGTCCCAGATAATTTTCACATTACTGGAATTTTTCAATCCCTAGCACAGAATCCTATGTTTTTTTTATAGACTTGAAGAGTTTCCTCTCTAACTTAAATCAAGGCTCCAGCCTAATCTAGTTGATGGACCCTACAAACATGAAAATATGATTAATTTTAATTAAGCATTAATTTTAAGTGGCTTATCTTAAGTATAAGGAACGGAAATGAAACTGATGGTGTTTGTAAAGAGACGCAAGAGAAGAAAAAATGATGGAAACAAAATTACTTATTCTTCAACAAACAAATATTTGCAAATTGAAAACTCTTTAACCAACTTTTCTAACTAACTTTTCTTTCTAAGATCTTTTAAAAGAAAAAACTCAAAACTAAATTTCACTCGACTACGAGCTACTTAGCATCTTGAGTATTCAGTAAATAACTTAAGAAATCACTCTTCTTCCTGACAAGTAAAGACAACTAACCTAACTACTTAACCAAAAAAGAAACTTAAATCTTTTTTTTATTTTTAAATGCTTCAAAATAAGTAACTTGAAAATGAATTCTTTTTCTTTTCTTCTAAAGAAAGAAAAAGGGAAAAGTGAAGATAAGATGAGACCAAAAACTAAATTGTGGTCTACTGCAGCTCGCATAGAGTTACTGACAATACTAAACAAGCTAATCAGAAAAACTCACAAAACTTGTCTCAAACCCTAATAAAGAAAACACAAGAAATCTTGATAAAGAAAAAGCTAATTGTTGTCAAACCTAGGCCAAAGACTACAAAAAACAGAGAGTAGGGCCAGATCAAGAAAACCCCTGAGAAATATGGCTTCATTCAAGGAAGAGTATGACTGCCTCTTCTTTAAGAAAGACTTTCTTGACATAGGCATACAACTGATACTTCAGCAGCCTGCATATGTACGCAGGCTGTCCAAAGATAGGGCGCATATGTACGCATGTAGACCCACTGTAGGCCACGTACACCTCTGTGACTTCTCTAAAAAGAAAACTAACAGTCAAGAAAACTAGGTAGGGAGTACTGGTATGGAAGACCATAATCCCTTAAATACACAGAAACTCAAGAAACAGTAAATAAACCAATTAAAGACACCCAAAAACAAAAATCCCCTAAAAACCCTAGAGGTTCCCCAATATGGTTGTCAATTCTACTATAGTGGGAAAACCCCCCCACGAACTACACTAGGATTCTAAAGTGCAGATAGAGATAACTGTCTAAAGTCTCCTACTTTTAACAACTATCCCGATAACAACCCACATTCATGCATAAAGTACAAAGTATATGGATCCAGTGTCCAGTGTCGATCCCTTTGCGTTCGGTTGTTCCTCGACTGCAAATATCCTCCCAAGGCTGACCTACATTCACCAAAAGACAAACAAGAAACTACAAAAATGCATTCTATATATGAATTAGTGGTTTAGATGTCATAATAAAATATAAATCAAATATCAAGATTGAACACATCATGTGGTGGGATGGAAAAAGTACTTATTTATATTAATCTCACAAAGTCACTTACAAAATGATATCGACAACTGCTCCTCAAACCCATTCCTACGCTCCTCTTCACAAAGCTCCAACTACTTCCACATATATTTCTCCTCTTCATCTCTCTCTAGGAAATGGATTAGGCTAGTAATGGAGGAAAAAGGCTAGAATAGGGAATTCTGGCTCAAAACTCACAATGTGGCTACAAATTCTTGGGGCAAGGGGGGATTATGAAATGGGTAGAGTTTCACTGCTTTCATACTTCCTTTTGGAATGGGACCCCAACACCTTATTTTATATGGAAAAAATATAGTTACTCGGTTGGGTGATGGGCTATGGGCAGTCAATTGGTTAGGAAACTACCCAAAACCCTGTATACCCTTGCAAATTTTTAATTTTTGCAACTTTTTTGGGTATACACGGGCTGTAATGGTGCATATAGCGTACGTATGTGAGCTGTAGTGGTGCAACAAGTGTACATACGTGGACAATAATGGTGAAGAGCGCATACATCTTCAAAAAAAGTTTTTTTTAAGAAGAGTTTTCAGTGATAGGTTGGAAAAAATGGCAAGTAAGATGGTCTGATGCCAGGTGTGCATTTATGGTGCAATTTAGGGTTATAACAAACAACTCTTTTGATTACGAATACCAAATTGACATATAAATGAGTGTAATTTATTGAACATATTTATACACCAACATTTATCTCCCTATGGGTAATGTTGGATGTAACCTGGGAAAGAAAAAGAATTAAGAATATTAAAATCTAAATTTAAAAGAGCGCTACAGGAAGTTCTCGCAACACTCTTCACGGGAAACATATTGGTGCTATAAGAACACCTGTAGCAACTGATTTTGTAGAAGAAAGCACAAAATTGCATTTTTGTGATGGGAAAAGAAAATGATGAGGCAAATATTTTGTGGAATATGAAGAGAGAGTATGATATCCCTTTTAAAGTTTATTTACAACCTCTTTTGGGTGGATGAAAATACATTTCAGTCATCTATTTTTGAGTTTTCAAAGTATTGGAACAGATGGGTGAAAGAGGATCAGGTGGATCTCAGAAGATTAAGTGAAGGATACAGCATACCAGCCAGGTGTAATAAAGTGAAAAAAATACCTATCTCTATGAAAAATTGTTTCCTATATTATAAGCTCTAAGTTGTAATTGTTTTCTATTTCTATGTATCAATAGATATAGGAAAAACTTTCCCTCGGGGCCTATAGGACTTAGTTTTGAGATATCCCTAGATATCAGATTGATCATAAATGTATGAAACTGATGTAAAACTCTATATATTTGATGAAGTAGAGTAAGAAAGGGTTCAATCCTTGTTTTGGTTTGATATTTTATATCTAAAGACTGTTTTGATTCATCTTGCCTATGTAAAGATTTCAGCTTCTAATAAATTTAATGGTTAGTTTGTGTTCCTTTTATGTTTATCATCTTCTTGTTTTCTTCTTAAACACTCTACTGATGTTATATGATATTATGACAAATGCTTGTGTTGAGAAGGTTGCTTTAAAGGGTTTTTAGTAGTCTTTTCCACATTGGTGGTTCTTCTTCTCAAATCTTATTTGAAATGAATTCTAGATAAAGTTTTATTCTTTTACTGTATATGGACATTAAGGAAAATATTTGTTTACTGGTGGATTTATTATTTTGTCTTTCCCTTATCTCAATAAAATCACCTAAAACTTTAAGTCTCTATCCATTAGTTTTATTTACCTGACTTGTTGTGCCTAGGTAAGTGATCTTAATAGATCAGATCAGTATTTCCTTTTAGACCAAGCAAGGATTTATCTATCTTAAAACCGCTATTGAAAATTTTGAAACAAGGTGTGCTAGGCTTGAATCAATAGCAGTATTGAGTTGAATTCTAGCACTATCATATTTTGGCGATGTTTTCGGGGACGAAATGATGAGATATTCCCTGAGTAGAATGATAAGAGTTTACAGATCTAGTTGTAGATGGTGAAACTATAACTAGGAGCAAGTTGAATGCAATATATTTTCACCTGGTGACTCCACATAAGACACTCTGGCTCCAAAGAAAAAGGGGACTAGATCCCATCCAAAATCTCCAAATTTTCTTGTTGTTTCAAACCCTAAGAAGATCCTAAAATGGTCTAAATCTCTTAAACAATTATTGTCTGAGAAGGTGCTAATTTTACCTCCTTCTGAAGGATACACCTCGGGGAAAGAGGAATTTGTTGAACCAGAATCATTATACACACCCTATCCTAAGGAAAGGTATAAGTCTCAAGTAATCCTTGACCATGTTGAAGGAGTAGAGTACATTCCCTTAGAAAAAATCCCAAACCTTGAAGAAAAGAAAGAAGAGAAACCCAATCCTAGTTTTCAAGTTAATATCCTTGCTTCTAAAAAACATATTGAAGAAATTCTCCAGTATTATCCAAAGATTCAATTAGTAAATATCCCCAAGCCCTCATCACCACAATAACCACATATAAATCAACCATTAGGTGGTCAAACAATGGTAGGTGCAAAACCACCCAATCCAATGGATTCCATCAAGGATACAAGATATGCACCTTTATTATTGCCAAATAATATCCATCCTCTCCCAGGAAATTATTACATGAAGTACCTTCCAAGGTTTGAGAATGAAGGGGAAACAACTGCAAAGGAACATTTGACATATTTTTACTCCTTTGCTGACAATTTTCAAGTGGACTATGATGATCTATGGATAAGGCCTTTTGTCCAAAGTTTCTATGGAGAAGTGAGGAATTGGTTGAGGAACTTAGGATCTCACTCCATTACTACTATTACATATATTGATTCCACCTTCTTGATAAAGTGGGGAGATAAGAAAGATGACTTGTATTACATGACATAGTTCAACAATCTTAGAAGAAAGAATGGTGAGTCTATCTCTAAATTATCTCAGAGATTTAATCGGATGTACCAAAAGATACCAAATGATATTAGGCCATCTAAAAGGTTAGCAAAGTTCACTTATTCTAATTCCCTTGATGTTGATTTTTGTCTGCTACTAGGGGAAATAAGAACAACCACTCTAGTTGATATGCAAGATTCATCTCTAGAAGTTGAATCCAACATTCTAGCATCAGAAAAAATCAAGATGAGGTCATATCAGGGAAATCAAAAGGAAGAGTATAATTCATATTCATCAAATACCAAAAATAGAAGATTTCCTTGGAGGATATGGAAATAAAGATGGAGGCAATGTCATCTGAGTTGTCTAAACTCGGATTGGAAAACCAAAAATGGAATACACCTCAGGAAGGAAATAGAAATAGAAATAAATACAAAATACCTTATAACCCTTAGGTCTTGCAGAGGGATAAGAAGAACAATGATGATCAGAAAATCCAAACACCCCTTCAGAACAATTATATTGAGGAAAATCAAGAAACTGAAGAGGTAGATGAAGATTTAGATATTAATTTTTTCAGAGATGAGATTGTTCTTAGTCACCTAACAAAGAATGAATATTAAGATTCATTAAATGCATGTGATAGGTAAAGTCTAGATAACATGCTTTGTAACACATATCAGTATGGGTACAATATTACATCTAAACAAGCTCATGCTAAATCAGCTCCTCAAAATGATAAATCTGCTCTTCAAAAAGATAAATCCATTTCCCCAGCAATACAGACAGGAAGCAAAAATCCTAAAAGGAAGAAAATATATCCATATATGAAAGTAACATCCCCAGAAGAAGAAAAGTTCTCATCCCCTTTCAGTTTAGAGCACAAGTAAGATTAAAATTCATATTCCTTTGACTGAATTGGTTAAACCTAATTCTTATAGGAGTCAAATTTTGAATTGGTTACAACCTTATTCTTTCATAGCCCCTGTTACCGATGTGATTAATCTCCAAGATGAAAAACCAACTTTTTTCTTAGGTCCAATTGTAGAACAAAGGGATGAATCCAATCCCCCTTTTTATGTCTCATTAAATGTTCATGACAAAATCCTTCATAACTTCCTGTTAGATCCTAGAGCCTCCCATAATATTATGCTAAAGTTTGTCATGGAAGAATTAGGTTTATAGATCACCAAAGAATACAATGATCTCTTTTTGTTTGATTCCAAAAAATTCAAATGCTTGGGGGTTATTAAAGACCTTGTTGTTTCATTATCCCAAATCCCATCGAAGAGTTTAGTCATGGATATTTTTGTAGATGATATCCCTCCTAGGTTTGGTATGTTGTTGCCCAGATATTGGTGTAAGAAGCTTGGGAGATCTCCTCAAATGGACCTCTCTTATGCCACTATACCTATTTTTGGAGGGAATTTAGAAGACTTTATTGTGAAGCTCAATTGGCATATATTATCACTGATAGTGATCATTATATAAATCATCCTATCTATGTAGTTGATGTGGATTTGGAATCCTCTATATTTCATATTGATGATGTTATCCAACAGTATTTTCCTTTGACTCAACCAGTTGTTGTTCCATAGTCTTCTGAGAATCAAAATCTGTTGTGGAAATTATATTTTGATGGATTCTCATCCAGAGAAGGTGCAGGGGTAGGTGTAGTGTTGATTTATCCTGAAAATGAAGCCATTAATCTGTCTTACAAGTTAGAATTCGAGACAACAAATAACATTGCAGAGTATGAAGGACTGTTGTTAGGTCTCAGGGAAGCTAAAAAAATGAAAATTCAGCATTTAAAGGTGCATGGGGATTCTGAGCTCATTGTACAACATGTTAGAGATGTATATCAGACAAATACAATTTCATTGAAAGACTACAGAAATGAGGTATGGGACATCAATGAAGATTTTTTTCTATCTTTTAACATTGTATATATTCCAAGAAATCAGAATGAGCAAGCTAATTCACTGTTTGTGGAAGAAAGTACTTTTAAACCTCCTTTAACCCCAAATCTGAACTATGAAGTAGAAGCTAGGTACATTCCTTCTATTCCAAATAATGTCAAGTATTGGAGAGCGTTTGAGGAATATTCTGAAAAAAAAATGTTCATTGAAGCTATAGATGTTTTTTCTTCAATTCATATCGATCAAGATGAGGATTTAGATGAGGTTAACCAAAATTTAAATTTTCATAATATTATTGTAGGGCATAAGAAATTACAATTGCCTATTAATCATATCCCAAAGGGTCTCGTACCTCTTGAAATAATATTTTATCATAATGATGTTCCTGTGAAGCTCCCTGATCCAAAAAAAAAAGCAGATGTGACTGATTGCAATCTTGGGACTGCTGCCAATCCCAAGCATGTTAAATTATCAAAATTATCATTCAACACAAGATACATTTAAACAAGAATGTAAAACCTTTCAAGTAGAAGTTAAGACAGATTAATCCTCTTTTGTTACCTATTATGGAGAAGGAAGTCAATAAAATTTTAGATGATAAGATCATTGTACCCTTGAGTTATTCTGACTGGGTAGAAAATCTGGTGCCAATGAGAAAACAAAATGGTGAAATCAGACTGTGTGTCGATTTAAGAAATTTAAATAGGTGTTCTCAGAAACACAACAATCCATTTCCCAAAATGGAACATATATTGCAGAGGGTAGTAGGATCTAGCATGATGTCTATGATTGATGGTTTTTATGGATACAACCAAGTAGTTGTTCACCCAGATGATATGGAGAATACTGCTTTCACAACACCATGGGGCACTTTTATGTATGCCTGAATTCCTTTTGGTTTGATGAATGTTGGGGCCACTTTTCAACGAGCCATGGATATTGCCTTTATGGGAGAGAAGGATAATTTTATTGTCATCTATTTGGATGACATTACAGTATTCTCAAAATCTGATGAGGAGAATCTACACCATTTGAGACAGGTATTTTTGAAGTGTAGAAGGTATGGCCTTTCTTTAAATCCAAAAAAGTCTCATTTTTCTTTAGAACAAGGGAAATTGCTATGTCATATTGCTTTTGCTAATGGGGTTAAAATTGATCTTTCTAGAGTGATAGCCATTCAAAATATTTTTATCCATAGAACTAAGAAAGAAATCCAATCTTTCCTTGGGAAGATAAACTTTCTTAGAAGGTTTATTCCCAACTTTATTGAACTGGTCAAACACATAACTGACATGTTGAAGAAAGGTAGTGAGATCAAATGGAAGACATAAGATAAATATTATTTTCAATCGATTAAGCAAGTTATTTCAAATGCACCTATTTTAATTAATCCATATTTTGAAAAAGAGTTCCTGATTTTTTATTTTTCATCTCAATATACTTTAGCAGCTTCCCTTTTATAGAGAAATTATGAGGGTTTTGAACAACCAATTTCTGAATTAAAATACGATATCATGGAGAAGCAAGATTTTTCTTTGGTTAAGGCATTAAAATATTTTAGAGTTTATGTGCTACATTCCAAAATCATTTCATATGTACCATCTAGTGCTATCAAAGATATCTTGACTCAGTCGAACAGTGGTGAAAACATAATTAAATGGATAGCTAATTTTCTTGAGTATGACATGGAAATCAAGCCTACCAAGCTACTCAAAGGGCAGGGGTTAGCTAAGATGCTAGTTGATTCTAATTGCAAAGCTCTGGAAGTTGATTATATCTATAAAAATTCAATAAATTTACATCCTCAAAACAACAATTCTCAATTCAATGAAAATATTGTTGAATCTGAATGGTACAAATATATTCTTTATTTTCTGTAGAATTTTCAAGCTCCTCTGAGAATGGATGTCTAAAGCAAGATCCCTCAAACTTAAAGTTGTAAAATATTGTGTGAATAACCAAAATTTGTTTTGGAGGGACCCTTATGGATTTTTATTAAGATGCCTTGATGAAGAAGAAGCACAAAGAGTCATGACAAAGTTTCATGAAGGAGCATATGGAAGACATCACTTCTGGAAGTCCACTACATATAAGATACTTAGGGCTGGGTATTATTGGCCTAGTCTATTTTATTATTTATGTGCATTTTGTCATAGGGGTAGACCCAAGGTTCAACGCTTCAACAATGCACCAACAAAACCCTAAATACCAACCCTTTCAGAAACACCTGTGAAGAAGATGAAGTCTCACCCGAGGTAGAGACAGGGGGGGTTGCAGGACTCAAGTGTCTACAACCTAGCTGGGACACAGATCGGTGATCACAATACTTAACAGAGAACTTAGCCAATAACATGCATCAAGTTATGAGTCTTATTCACTTCACAAATTAACCCTAACTACATAATAGCACAGTAATAACATATCTAACACTTATAGCCATTTAGCACATAGAATTAGAGCATATCTAACATTCATTCATATATAAAGCACTAAGAGTCAATGAATCAATCTATTAGGCATCAATATTAAGAACAAAAATACATAAACACCATGAATAGAATTGTACAAATCACAATAACATAGGATATACGTGGTTCACCCTAGTGTGGGGCTAGGTCCACCAACTCTTATTCTTCTTTATTAGTCTCTTCAATCTCCCTACAGGCACGTAACCACGGCCAACTCTGCAAAGGACAAGAGATCTACACCCACCTCGGTAGATCCTCCTTCCCTGATTTAGGTCAAAACAAAAATCCTTACATAGTCAGTGCACAAAACACTTACAAAATGATTTCACTTAGATCTACAAGCCTTAACACATCTATGCATTAAGCCAAATACTACTCTAGCATTTCACCATAAACCTCTTATTACCTCTCATAGCTACTTATTTATACATTAAAAAATGGCCTAAAAATGGGCAAAACCTATGGGACGACATCCCATATCTGTTACATAAACCCTAAAAACCCAAAAATCCCACAAAGTGGGAAAGATCCCTCGATCTCCACTTCACCTAGGCACTCCATCTTCGACCAGCCTATCGAAGTCCCAAAAATGGTCAAGCACGACCAATGTTTCCACAAAACTTGGTCAAGGGCCAACAGGCCCCCAAAACTCACCTGTGACTCATCTTGAGTCACTCTGATCTAGGAAACACTACTTGGAAGGCCTCGAGCTACCTCAACTTGCTCCTTCACCAGATCCTCCTTATTTGCAAACTCTTGAATGACTTTCTCGGTGACAGACCATTCCAGGAATTATTCCACTGTTGCGACCACCTGTTCCAACTGTGATGCTTGTCCCTCAAGATCTTCAAATAGGGTGTAAGCTTCGTCCTGCACCGGTTGGAGTCACTGTGTCACCTCCATCACTTTTATCTAGATGGTAGTGATCTACTGCTAGACTGCGCACTGCTCCTGTGACCTCTTCATATTCTCTGCCACTATAAGCAGCTTCAGCTATGCTTTCATAGTTGACACATGTTGCTTCACTTCCTGGAGATGTCCCTCTAATGTCCTCAACTCTAGGTCTTCTGCAAGGAGCTCATAGATCTACACACTTTGATTACTTACTTTATTTCATTCTCAAGCCAATGCCCTGATTCTTTTTATTGTGCTCCTGGTAGTTTCTTCCCTCTAGTCTCTCACTTCTTGCAGAGTTCTCGACATTTCTTGAAGTTCTAATTCTGCTACTCTTGCTTGAAGTTGTTGAATGGCTTCAACGAGCTTACATAGAGAGAATTGCTCTAGTTACTGCCTCTCTAACCCCAGTCTGTTCTGTGATCAGATGGTCTTTTTCTTTATGTATTTCCTCTCTGTCCTCCTGGAACTTCTCTCTAATGTCATCTTTCTCTTGTTTTGCAAATCGAAGTTTCTCTAGGGCTTCCTCTTTTGCTTGCTTCAAGGCCTTTGTGTCCTGTTCTTTTTCTTCCTAGACTCAACAAAGGCGATCCTCTGTCACATCTTCTATCCTTATCAATTGGGTGGGCTCATCCCCCAATTCTACACCTTTTGATGATGATGACGTAGTAAACACTGCGTGGTGTGAATAGATATCTTGTTGTACCCCCTTCATCTCCTCCCCGATTCTGTCATACATCGTCTCCTGTTTTGCTTCATGTCATTGCCAAATTCCCTTCGAAGCATATTATACAACTAAAATGATGAGGTCAACATCATCCACTATGAGCACATTTTGTGACAGAGGCTTATTGGCTCGATAGTTCTTCCGTGATGAGGGTTTCTTCGAAGAAACCTTCCTTTTCTTTGATGTCTATGGCTCTGTTAGGGTATCCTTTGACAGTGTCGCTTCTCCCTGTTCTTTCTTTTCTTCTTCTCCTTCCTATTATTGGTTCACTTCATCACCTCCTCCTCCTCTAGGTGAGTCAGGCATAGTTTCCTTTGATGTGTTGTCAATGTCCTATGCTTCCTCCTTTTTCATCTTTTTATTAGTGCTTCTCGGTCCATCATACTCAGTTCTAGTGACCACGGGACTTTCGATGAGGTCAGGTCAGAGAGTTATGCATCTCCAGCTAGTATAAGGATTTCAGCCAGCCATTCCTTGGTTATCTCCTCCATTTCTTCATCAGTCAATTTGTATTAGGACTGCAGCTCCTACTTTCTTTCATCCTGGCACGCAGTGATGTAGATGAAGTGGCAGTATGTGTGGAACTTCGCTAGTGGTCTGCAAGTATGAAAGGTGTTTAGAGTCATTCAGGGGAATGACTCAATGGCATGCATGATCTGTAGGTAGTAAGTGTGTACCACTGCATTTGATTTCCACTATTTCTCCATATCGCTTGTATACCACAAGGTGGTGAACCTTCTTGCCAATGGTTCTGATAGCTCGACTTCCGAGAATGTTGCTCCCTCTGGCATCTCCCAAGTGACAATTGCAATTAAGATCAACAACCAACTAAAGTGAAACTCATAGCCTTGGTCCTACGATTCACGGTAGTCCTTCTCCAACTCATTGACAAGGTAGCTCACCTAGTTCATTTTCATGCCCTCGATGCACTTCCCTGTGAGGTCGACTACGAACCCTGTGACTTGTGTCGGCCTATTCTTTCTAACGAGATTTTGAGCGATTAGTTGACAAGATAAGTGCATTGTGCCATCCTGGATAGAGGCTACCTTGTAGCCTCACTTCCACTTCTCCACATCACCATAGGTTTCATTTATACACTATGTCAGGGTGCAATTTGCAGCCTTCTCTAGGTAGAATTTCTGAGGGTCCGGTCCCTGCATGCTCAATCCAATGATCATGTGGATCAGTGCCAAATCCACAGTCACACATCTATCCAACCAGAGATAACCTCCATGGTAGCATGACAGGAGGATTTTAAAGCATGTGTTAACCTACCGATGTCTATCGAAGTGGGGGATCTTCATGACGTTCAGGATCATTGATCTCACAATCTCCTTGATCCATGGATGGGGAACTATATCAGGCTTCTTCCCAGTTGTCTTTGTCAGGTACTGATGCAGCGTGAGAATCACATAATTCTTCCTATCTCCCAGGTTTAAGTCACTTATCTTGATATCTGGGATCAGTCCTAGCTATGGTCCGACTACGCGTATCCCCTTTGGGAGGTATGCAGTGATGAGCGTGTACTTAAAGTCATGCGGGACGTTTTCATGACTAACTATGCCAACCAAAGGCAAGATGTAGTCGGGAAAGACCAATGGGAACTACTTTGCATTTTCCATATCAGTGCGATGCTTGCTTCTTTTCTCAGTCACTGCTCAACTAGATCAATGTGTAGTCAAGGAGGATGCTTGCAGTCCTCCCATCGACGAGGCCTATATTCCTGTGGACATGACTTTCTCAACCATAAGGTCTATCAAGATCTCTTCTACATATTTATCTATTGTTCTAAGGTCGCCCGATATGCATGATCGTAATCAAATCACTCAGGTAGGTGAACAGACACTCAAGGTAATCAAACGAGGGAAAAGTTCTAGATAGTACAATGCGATATGCGATTAATTCTCTGTGGGATCGAATATCTCAGTTTTCAAAAGTGGCCCCTGTAAGTCATTCGATAGATTAAATAAGAAATGTCGTAACATATTCATTCAATGGGTCGAATTGCCTTAATCAATACGAATCCATCCATTATGGTGCGGTTCCAACGGTCCAATGGCGATCTTGCTGGAAATAACTGTGTTTCTAGCCATTCTGAAGCATCATTCTAACGTTTTTTATGCCTCCAATGGTCATATAGATTCATCGTGGCGGAGTTCCATTCTACGCGGTTTTGCTATTCTGGCAAGGTCCGAGTTCTGCAAGTCTGCCTTCTGTGAAGTCTTCTTTGGAACCCCTTGCAGTCTTTCTAACTTTGCTTTCTTCTTGCTGAGCCTTCTTGCCTTCTTTCCTGTGATCTGAATCTCTGGGTTCCTCTTTCCATTCTAATTATTATATTCTCTTAGCATAGTAAATTCACACTGTTGATGTTATTTCAAAGGTTTTGAATGTAATATCTCTTCTCTTACTACTTCTGGGGTAGGTGTTCTTCTCTCCTGCATGGACAAGTTCTTCAAGTCTTCTTGCATTCTTTCAAATTCGATGGCTAAGTTTCTGGCCCTTGATTTCTTTGACTTGTCCAATTGTTATTCTATGAGTAGCTCTATTTTTCTGGCTATGAAGTCCCTTAATTCTTTCTTTTTTTGTTCTGTGGCTTCCTCTTCTTCTTTCCTTAGGATCTGATATTTCTCAACCCAGGTCTTTCCTAACAAAAGTGAAAAATGAGTGTTGTTCTCATCAAAATTAATGATCTCAAATTCTTCTCCAGTCGACACTCCATGGGAAATCATAGGTACATGAGTAAGTCTTCCACATAGGGTTATCATCTTTCCTTTAAACAATCCTATCCCTCCTAGTGAAGGAATCATAGCAAGCTTTCCCAAAATTTCCCAAGTGCTTTCTATCATAATATTCACCTTTGTTTCCTCATCTAGAACATAGTCTATGTCGAAGTATATTATTCTTGTTTCTATGCACTCCTTCTCTTTTAAGATCTCTGGTAAATTGATTTCTTTGTGATCCTTCAGTGTTTCTTTCATCTGTAATAATATAGTCTCTGATTCTTTCTGATTCTCTAACATATCCTTAGTTTCTTGACCTTCCTCATGGTTTTCCTATCTCAGGTACATCTTTTCAACTTTAGCAATCATTCTAGGGAAATCCAAAACCTCATGACCAACAGCTTTACAACAAAGAAAAATAAGACCGATACCAAGTCATTCCTCAGAAAGATGTCCCAATATTCTGCAGTTATAACACAATGTCAATCCTCTTTTTCTTTTAAACGATCCCCAACCTCTCCTATACTGCGCACTAGGATCACAATGATGGACCTACAATCTACAAAAATTCTTTCTAGGGTCCTGCATCCACTTGTTAGTCCAAAAATTCTTTCTAGGGTCCTGCATCCACTTGTTAGTCCAAAAATTCTTTCTATGCATAGGAATAACATATCTTTCACTATTTCTATCAAATCTATTTAGATCAAACCTTCCTTCTTCTAGTTGTGCCCTAGCTTTCAAACTAGGACAATATCTATCAAACATACCTAGATTCATACTTTCGAAGAAAAAATTTCCACTTATCTTACCTTTATCAGAGCACAAATCTTTAATATCTTACCTCTTTTCTTTAGATCGGGATTTTCTTTCTTAGCAAATAGATTTACAAGTCGAGTAGAATACTACGCACTACAACAACAACAGATCTATGCACATACCTTTCTCTTTTCTTCAGTTCCCATCAATCAAAGTTTTAGGTCCCGGTAATGGAACCATTTGTTGGCACAGGGGTAGACCCAGGGTTCAAGGCTTCAACAACACACCAACAAAACCCTAACTACCGGCCCTTTTGGCAACACCTACAAAGCAGATGAAGTATCACCCGAGGTAGAGGTAGGGGGGGTTGTAGGACTCAAGTGTCTACAACCTAGTTGGGACACATATCTGTGATCACAATACTTAACAGAGCAATTATCCAATAACATGCATCAAGTTATGAGTCTTATTCACTTCACATATTAACCCTAACTATAGAATAGCGCAGTAATAACATATCCAACACTTCTAGTCATTTAGCACATAGCATTAGAGAAGATCTAACATTCATTCAGATATAAATCACTAAGCATCAATGAATAAATATATTAGGCATCAAGATTAAGAACACAAATAAATAAACACCATGAATAGAATTGCACAAAGCACAAAAACACAGGATATACGTGGTTCACCACAGTGTGGGGCTACGCCCACCAACTCTTCTTCCTCTTTATTAGCTCTTCAATCTCCTTACAGGAACCCAGCCATAGGGCCAACTCCGCAAAGGATAAGAGATATACATGAACCTCGCCAGATCCTCCTTCCCTGAGTTAGGTCAAAACACAAAGCCTTACACAATCGGTGCACAAAGAACTTACAAAACGCTTGCACTTAGCTCTGCAAGCCTTAACACATCCGTGCACTAAGCCAAATACTACTCTAGCACTTAGCCATTGACCTCTTCTTACCTTGCCTAGATACTTAATTATACATTACAAAAGGGCCTAAACATGGGAAAAACCCATGGGCCGACATCCCATATCCGTTACATAAACCCTAAAAACCCAAAAAACCCACAAAGTGGACGATATCCTGCGATCTTCGCTTCGCTCGAGCGCTCCTTCATTGACCAGTCTGTCAAAGTCCCAAAAATGGTCAAGGGCCAACATTGCAAAAGTTATAGCATGTGAAAAGTTCCAAAGGTTTGTTGGTAAACAAAATCTTAAGTCCTTACCTCTTAAGCATGTAAAAGTGTATTCACCTTTCCAACAGTGGGCTTTGGATTTCATGGGTGAAATTCATCCTCCATCTAGTGGCCAGCATAGATGGATTCTGAAAGCTACAGATTACTTCACGAAGTGGATAGAATCTATACCTACAAGGAGGGAAACTGATAAGGTAATCATGATCTTTCTTGAAGAGAATATTTTGTCTAAGTTTTGTTGTCTAGAAGTGATAATCACAGATAACAATGCAGCTTTTAAATCCATTAACATGATAAGATTTTGTGAAGACTATGGAATCAATCTTAAGAATTCCACTTCTTATTACCCACAAGGTAATGTCCCAGAAGAATCATCCAATAAATGTATGGTCGAGATCATTAAGAAACTTATGGAAGATAACAATAGAGCTTTGGATTCAAAGTTGAAATATTCCTTGTGGGCTGACCGTGTTAGCACAAAAAGAGCAATTGGAACTTCACCTTTTTCAGTTAGTATATGGAATGGAAGAAGTATTGGAACTTCACCTAACATTGCTATCAGGAGGATTTGTCATATTGTGGAATTGCAGCAAGCAAGAGAGAAACTTATTGAGAAGGCAAATGAGCGTCAACATAAGGTTAAAGAGACTTTTGACAAAAAAACAAAATAGAGTCGTTTCTACCTGGGGATTTGGTTTTTAAATGGGATTCCCACAGAGAATAAGATCATGGGAAGTTTTACATATTGTGGTTGGGTCCATTCAAGGTGAATAAGGTCTTGGACAATAACACTTTCCTATGGCAAAATTTGGAAGGTGAAGAGGTTTTTGGTGGCCCAGTCAATGGGCATTTTCTGAAGAAATTATTTTACTAAAGTTGTTGGTGGCTTAAATCCTATTGTACATATCAGTGTGGTGGTAGTTAGAAAATAAGGACTCCATAGACCAATGGAGAAATGTTGTAACTTATCCTTTTTTCAGTTTCCAGTATTAGTTTTAAATCTTTAGGTTTGATATGTTTTGAATAAAGTATTTCCAAACATCAGGAGTTGAAACAGTTACATTCTACAGAATAAACATGGCAGAAATCTCAAAGGATCAGAAGGCATAGGTCTACTCAAAGTTCTTGGAGTCTCACTGGGAGAACTCCATATCCCATGGAGCCATTGTTATCACCTATTATGTTCTACAAAGTTTTATCTATCATCTCTTATTTTCTTCATTTAAATTTTTTTGTTTAAGTTATAAATCCTCATCATTATGTTGTTAAAGGTTCAAAATATTTATCATGGGGGTCAAAATAATGTTATATTGAGAGGAATGATATATACTTATTCTTGTAAAAGGGGATAGGAGGACTTATGCACATGTTTATATGACCGTTTGATGACATCATTATTTTTAAATATTTCCATCATAGTCATATTTCATGTCATAACTTATGTCTCATGATTACCAAAGTTAGATAACGACCTACAAGTCCATTCCATTCAAAAAATTCCAAAGGACAGTTTTTTCAGGGCGCTACAAGAACTTCCACTTGTCCCTAAGTTTCATCATTACGAGTATTGTTGGAGGAGTTTGAAGATGTGGATCATCCTATCTAGAAGAATGAAATAATCAAGGTAGTTATCAAGTACCCAATCAATATCACACCATGAAAAGGTTGTGGTACATTCACCTTTTCATATATTTTATCTAGGATGTCACGCGGATGGGTTTTTTTTAAATAGTTCTTTTAACCTGGCGTATTATTTGTTACTTTAGTTTCATATTGCAGTTGGTCAATTTAAATTTCCTCCATATAGATAGAAAATCTCATGTATATCTCCACATAGTAGGCATATGCCACTCCTACAACAAGGAATCCAGTCTTCTGGTCATGACAGTAGATATGGGTAAAAGTGGACACGTAAATAGAAAGTAACCTAAAGAACATGGGATTATGGAGGAATGCGAAAACAACAGATGTATCTTCGACTAGGATGGTTGGTATATGTATTGCACCAAATTAGATGGTTACCACTATGGTGTATCTCAGGCATTTTATGAAGGATTTGATGGACATAGGGTTTGTATTGCTAATCTAATATTGCAGGTTACAGAGGTGTCAATAGAAACATCCTGTAATCTCTCTGTTGATGATGAATAATAGTTCAAGAAAAAATTAACCACAGGTGGGGATGTCAATAAATTATTGAAACCAGAGCACAAAGATCCCAATTGTGCCAAGGGTATTCCTAGGGATTGGATAGTTAATGAATGGATGGAGGCATTGTTGATGCTTAAATGCTATATCACATGTGAAGGATTTTATCCTATTGTGTTCATGTTTTATCTACGATTCCTCCTTCATTTGTCAAGAATTAAAACGATGAGCCTCCCATATTATTTCTCGAGGGACCTGAATAAAATGGCCATGAAAATTCAAGAAAACCCGAAGACTCCCCTACATGGTATCTATCATCAAGGGTTAATCAAGGTACTCATTAAATAAGAGTTGGAGAAAAGACAGAGGACATGGGATCAATTATTAATACAGTCGGGGTTTAAAATAGAAGTTCATTCTCCTGCCCAAAAGTCAACTAATAATTTTTTTGTGCCAACACAAGGAGAATCATCAAGCACAATTCCACCTGTTGTTTCAAGGAAGAATAAAAGGAAGACGAGTTTGAATATTTCAGAAGAACAAGTTGAGACTAATCCAACCAGTTTAAAAATAGTTGAAGGATATTTTCATGTGTTGGGTGGAGGTAGGAATCCTTTCCCTCATTGACAAAAGGTTTATATCAGAAAGAGTAAAAGATTAAAAGAACATATGATGTTGAATGATATTCAAGAAGCCGAGATAGTAGATGCGCATTCAAATCATGTACAATCTAAAGAACCCATTCCAAAGTTTGTTCCTCCTAGCTCTAGTTCTTTTGAAGATGATGGTGATAGATATAAAATTATGATAAGGAAAAGGAGTAATAGGTCACAAAAAAAAAATCATATTGAAATACAATTCCATGTATAACCCTACAATGAAAGATAAGGTTATAGTAATCGATGAGGAACATATAAACCCTAATGTGGAGCCATCAACAAGCAAGAAGGTTTCTAAAATCATAACTAAGAAGAAGAAAATGAAGAAGTGTGTGATCATAGGGAGGAAGCCGCCAAGAGAATAGTTGGAAGGATCTAGGCCTTTGCCTTGCAATGTAAGTAGTTGAGTGATCGAAGTGTGCAAACCTATGAATGCCTCGCAGAAGACCCGGAGCTGAGGAAACTAGAAGCATAGCTACAAGAGGCGAAGCAACAGGAATCCACCATGTAGGTGCAGATGAAGCTACTCACCGTGGTCAAGAAAATGGAGAGATCACAGGAACATTGTGCAGTCTATTAGCAGATTACTTCCATCCATAGAAAATTCATGGAAGTTACACAGAGACTACAACCAGTGCAGGACGAATCCTATACGATTTTTTAAGAGATTGAAGGACAAGGCTCGTAGCTAGACCAAGTGGTTTCGACAGTGGAAGAACGCCTGGAAGGGCCTGTTACAGAACAAGTGATTCAGGATTTCACCGAGCATGAATCTCTGGTGAAGTAGCAATTCAAGGCAGCTCGAGCTAAACTCGAGGCCTTTGAAGTAGCACTGCCCAGATTTTAGTGACTCAGGATGAGTCACAAGTAAGTGTTGGGGGCCTATTGGCCCTTGACCAAGTTTTGAGGAAACATTGGTCATGTTTGACCACTTTTGGGACTTCGACAGGATGGTCAAAGATGGAGTGCCCAAGCGGAGCTGAGATTATCGCATCTCACTTATTTTGTGGGCTTGTGGACCCAACAAAGGGTTTATGTAATGGCTTATGGGATTTCGGCCCATGGGTTTACCCATGATTAGGCCTTTTTGTAAATGTATAAATAAGTATCTAAGCGATGTTAGAATCCTGGCAAGTTAGCTATGTACACAATATGTTGTAGGTGTTAATGTTGGCTTAGTGCAAGAGGTTGTAAGTTTCTTTGTGAAAATTGGTTGTGTAAAGTAAGGCTCTATGCTACTAAGGAGTTGGATCTGTGCCTTGACCTAATCCTGGGAAGGAGGATATGGAGCGCAACACACAGATCTCATGTCCTCTACGGAGTTGGGCTTTATGGATTTGTGCATAGGAGTAGATGAATGTAAGAAGATTGAAGACTAATGAAGAAGAAGAAGTTGTTGGTGGACGTAGCCCCACACTGGGTGAACCATGTATATCCTATGTCTTGATTGCTTTGTGTGATGTGAATTATGTTTTTTATCTTCTTAGTGTTTTTGTTATAATGTATGATGAATGCATTTGATGTGGTTTCTTAGTTCTTGATGATATTAAAGATAAATGAATACTATATATGAGATAATGCTATGTGCTAAGTGATTGAAAGTACTTGATATTTATTGTTACTGCATTGATCTGTAGTAAGGGTTTAATCTATGATGTGAATGAGACACAAGAACTAATGCATATTGTTGTTTAAGTGCTCTTTTAATTGTTGTAATCAAATATCTGTGACCCATGTTGGTTACAGACACTTGAGTCCTGTAACCCCCCCTACCTCTACCTCAGGTGAGACTTCATATTCTTTGCAGGTGTTACCAAAAGGGTTGATAGTTAGGGTTTTGTTGGTGCGTTGTTGAATCCTTGAACCCTGGGTCTTCCCCTGTGCCAGCAAATGGTTCTGTTGCTAGGACCTTAAATTGTGATTGCTAGGAACTAAAGAAAAGAGAAAGCTCTGTGCATAGATCTGTTGTTGTAGTGCGTATTATTCTACTCGAATTGTAAATCTATGTGCTAAGAAATAAACCTGATCTGAAGAAAATAGGTAATATCTTAAAGCTTTGTGCTCTAGTAAGGGTAAAATAAGTGGTAATTGTTGCTTCAAAAACATGAATCTAGGTATGTTTGATAGATTTTTTCCTAGCCTAAAAGCTAGGGAACAGTTAGAAGAATGAGTTGATATGAAAAAATTTGATATAAATAAAGAAAGATATGTTATTACTATGCATAGAAATAATTTTTGGACTAACAAGTGGATGCAGGAACCTAGAAATATTTTTTGCAGATTGCAGGTCCAACACTGTGATCCAAGTGCACAGTACATGAGAGGTTGGGGATCATTTAAAAGAAAATGAGGATTGACATTGTGTTATAATTGCATAAGACTGGGACATCTTTCTAAGGAATTCCTTGGTATAGGTCCTATTTGTCTTTGTTGTAAAGCTATTGGTCATGAGGCTGAGGATTGCCCAAGGATGATTACTAAAGTTGAAAAGATGAACATGAGACAAAAAAACTATAAAGAAGGTCAAAAGACTAAGGATATGTTAGAGAGTCATAAAAAGAAAGAGTCGGAGACTATGTTAGTGCAGTTAAATAAAGTAATGGATGATCATAGAGACATCAGTTTACCAGAGATCCTGAAAGAAAAATAACACATACTTACAAGAATAGAAGACTTTGACATAGACTCTGTATTGGATGAAGGAAAACATGTGAATATTATGCCAGAAAGAACTTGAGAAATTTTGGGAAAGCCTACTATGATACCTTCATTGGAAAGGATAGGCTTGTTTAAAGGAAAGATGATAACCCTATGTGGAAGAGTTACTAATGTACCTATGATGGCTCATGAAACATCGACTGAAGAAGAATTTGAAGTCATTAAATTTATTGAGAACATCGTCCCTTTTCCACTTTTATTAGGAAAGACTTGGATTGAGAAGGATCAGATCAGAAGGAAACCAGAGGAGGAAGATACATAATAGAAAAAGAAAGAACTAAGGGACCTCATAACTAGAAAAATAGAGTGACTAATAAAAGAACAAGAGGATAAGTCGAAGCAATAGAGGACGACAAGAGAATTAGTTGTCTAGGTTGAAAGAACATAAAAAGGTTTCAAGGACCTATCCATGCAAGAAACAAGAATACCTACCCTCGAATTAATAAGAGAAGAGGTATTACCTTTAAACCCTTTGAAAGAACATCAGCAGTGCGAAGCTACTATGCTAAGAGAAGATAAGAATAAGAATGGAAAGAGGAATCCAAAGACTCAAATGAAAGGAAAGAAGGCAAGAAAGATCAATAAGAAGAAAGCTAAGATAGAATCTATGGAGAACAGAAGGAAGACTTTGTAGGAGGTAGATCCACCGAACTTGAACCTCGCCAAAATAGCAGAACGACGCAGAATGGGATTTCACCGTGATGAAGCTATATGACCGTTGGAGGTGCCCGAATGTTAGAATGACACTCCATAATGGATAGAAAACATAGTTATGAGTGAATGGACCATTGAGATCATGCCATAATGGATGGATTCACATTAATGGATGCATTCCTACCCGTTGGAGGAATCTATTATGACTCTTTCTTATTTAACCCATCGGATGTTGCACTAGGACCACTTTTTTCCACATGTGATTATCTGAGATAATAAAGAACAATTGTATATCGCGCTATGATTTCTAAACCTCGCCATATGTTTTATTACCTCTCTTGTCCATTCTCCTACCCGATATATATGGTTACAATTATGAATGTCGGGTGAACCTAGCACATTAGAGAAGTCTATGAGAGAGAATCTCATGGAGCTCATGGATGAGAGAGTTATGTCTGTAGGAATACATGCATCATCGACTAGGGGACTGCAAGCATCCCCCTCAACTGGACGTCATTCTAGATAAGCTACTAAAAATTGAAGCAAACACCACGATGATCTAGATAACACGAATCATATCATGTTGGTCTTTCCAGATTATATACTGCCTTTGGCTAGCACAGTTAACCACGATAGTTTCCCATGTGAATTTGAGTACACGTTGATCATTGCATACATACCGAAGGGGATACGTGTAGTTGTACCCTAGTTAGGACAGATCCCAACTCTCAAGAACAATGACTGTAATCTCGACAATAGAAAGAACTACACAATGCTCATGCCACATAGGTATTTGATGAAGACAACTGGGAAGAAGCTATTCATAGTCTCCTAGTCATGGATTAAGGAGCTTGCGTAGTCAACGATATTGAATTTAATGCAGATTCCTCACTTTGGCCGACATCAGGAGGTTAATGCTTGCATTAAAATCCTCTTTTCATGCTATCACGAAGGATATGTGTGATTTGATAGGTGCATCAATGTGGACCTGACACTAATCCACTTGATTACAGGACTGAGCATGCAGGGACCTGACCCTCAGCAATTCTACCTAGGGAAGACTTCAGATATCTCCCTGGCACAATAGATAAAGGAAGATTACAATGATGTATAAAATGGAAAGAGAGGCTACAAGGTAGCCTCTATCTAGGATGGTGCAGTGCGCCTCTCTTTCCAACTTATAGATGGTAAGCTCGTGTTGGCAGCCAACCCAATTTTTTCGATTGTTCTCAAAAGCTGCCTACACCCCTTGTCGTATTACGACAAACCATTGTCACATTGTGCTAATGGACATTCATCTTATTTTTGCGATCATTACAATTCAATATCGACCCAGTTTTTCACAACTGCAAGTGTGAAAACACTTCTTTCATTTGACTAGGTTGTCGTCGTCTTTGGTTGATACTTGATCACTGGTTTATCATCTGATTGCTAATGTTGTATCAGACTTATATTCTTGAACATTCTTGATTACGCATTTGGATATATTTCACTGTAAAACCTTTGGGCATGAAATTTATTGGTCTTATCTATGAAAATTGTGTAATGGATTTGGTCATATTGTTTTTTTATCCTTGCTTTGAACTATCACTTGATTATTATATGAAGGAATTTTGATTGTATGGTTCTAGGACTTTGGAGTACAAACACATATGGTATACACCAAATACTTTGGCAAGTTCATAAGGTATGTTGGCAATGGTTTCAAGGCGCATGAGTTAATCATATTCGATTATTCAAATTTATACTTGGCATAGTATGTTTGCAAAGATTGGATTATACAATAAACGATATAACCCCGAGCTGTGTATTATCACTAAACCCTGTGATTAAGCGATTGGATAAACGGTGGAATTGGCACGTTAAATCGGTAGTTAATGCTGGTACTATGTTGGT
>ML779072.1:618800-645527 GCA_009831015.1 Picea engelmannii | reverse complement strand
GGGGGGGGTGAATCAGTTGTATAAATTTTCTTTCATTTTATAAGAAGATTACTTATTAATCAATAAATCATGCCTTTAACATTTAACTTGTAGTAATACATTTAACCAATAAATATACAATCACATAAATGAAATAGTGACATAGTGATTTTTCATGAGGAAACCCAAAAGGGAAAAACCTCTTCTTCTTATCAATGAAAGGCAAGCTCCAACTCCTCTTTACATTCTTATTTTATCTGAGTTACAACCCAGATGAGGATGCTACCTCTCTTTATTCAACACCTACTAAATGGAAGCTACAACTCCCATATGTACAAGCACCAACTTGTACAGGAGACTTTTACAGTCTCCCCTTGCTCCTCCCTACCACCCTGAAATCATTCTCTATCACTAAGAACCTGCAAACCAACTCTTTATCTTCTCTGTCAAAGATTAATCATTCAAATCCTCTCTGCATAATTCATTCTTGACCAGACCACTTAGATTTATCAATCTGTGTATGTGTCTTCCCTCCTCTGTCTTTTCTTTTCCTCAAATTTTATAGAGTCATATATCTCCCATAATCCTCTTTTTTTATTTTCTTTCAACATTCACTTTATATATCTTCTTGTATCATCAACGCATACAATCTAACCCTCAGGCTTCAAAGAATTAGTTACAATAACTGAATAACTTCCTTACAGTAATTCTTATTGGTCAAGGCCTCAAGAAGAACAATAGCCACATGATCAGTTTAAATATTTAACCAGCACCGTTCGATGATCATACATTTGTTTTGTCTCATTATAGAATAACCCTCAAGCACTTCGGCAAGACACTTGTGCTCAAACCATATGCCCATTGGCTATGACCACGGGCTTAACTAAAATGCGTTTTTCATTTCGGCATTTTGGAATTCTTGTGATGAAGTGGCTTGACACTCCAAGTCGCGATCCCCGAAATGGATCTTGATCAATGGTTCACAAAACTTCATAATCTGATCCCTCCTTTTCTTAATCAAATGACTGATGGGATTTTAGCATTTTTTCATTTCGGGTTTTTGAGACTCACAATAGTCCCTTTCATCATTTCATCTTTTAGCATTTTGGGGTTCACTACTTCAAAGGTTAAAGTTCCTTTGATCTTTGATTTCCCGTTCTGCGAAACTCCGAAATGGAGTCTTTGTTGATATGCCTGTTTTGGGATTTCAACGTTTCGCATTTCGCAACTTTGGGACTCCTGTGATGAAGAGTCTCGAATCTTGACTCCTCCAACTCCTGGTATCCAAAACTTCTAAATGGAGATTAAGTCATGGTTTCGCATTTCACCGTTCCATGTTTCGGCGTTTTAGCCTTTCATATTTCGGCATTTTGGATTTTTGCATTTCGGCATTTCGCGAGTTGGAATGCTATCGCATTTCCTTCCTTTGACTTATGATTTCCCGATATCCACATCAATGGTCCCATGACATTTCATGATCAGACGGTCCTGATCTCATCGGGACTTTGCGCTCCGATCAACGGCCCACAACCTTTCGTGATTAGATAGTCCTGATCCCATCGGGACTATGTGTTTCACGATTTTGCATATCATGATGTCGAAGGTTGGAGCTCCTCCTTTCTTTGATTGTTGAATTCTGAAGGAACTCTCAGCAAACCACCGTGCAGCTTCAAGTTTGACATTAATGAAAAAACCTGTGAAACAACCTGTGCAAACTAACCAACAAACTCCCCCTTTAGCATTGATGTCATAATGACAAAACCTGTGCAACAACCTGTGCAAACTGACCAACAAAATGTTCAAGTACAAGATGACTCCAAATGAAAATTTCTCCTTGGTATATATAGGATACTAGGAGGTATAATTAAAACTAATGGAATAACGCTGACATAAATGAAATAACATTACTGATGTAATATGCCCCAATTAAGGGGTAATGAGTCGATATTAGGGTTTAACACAAGATCACTAAAAATATGTCTAACAAGATTACCAACAGGTGCCTCTAACAATGTAGCAAGCATGTACAAATCATGTATCAATAACAAGCCAATTTATACCTCATCAATATGTACCAACATCACCATACAATACACCTCATGTATATGCCAACTTATCAACTAAGTGTCTCATCCATGAAATCAACATATACCTCAACCATATACGAAAACATGCATCAAGACAACCAATAAGAGTCCTCTAGCAATATATCACAAATCCATAAGCCAAATACCATAAACCTTTACATAAGACCATGTGTCAAACCTCATTGTTATGTAGCCTCAAGCATGTACCATGTCATGACCAAATGTAACCATAAAAACATGAATATAAAAATACATGTAACTTTGTAGCAGGCCTAGTGTATGTGATCATAGACCTGCAGACCTTCCTTAACTTCACCAACAAGAGACTAGCATTTTCATCAAACTTTACTTTCATCTCACATGACTAATTTTGGATTAGTCAACAAACATAACTTGCAACAATCATAACTCTGTACCTGTAATAAACAAAGGTCTAAAAATGGTACAAAATATTCATTAGTTTCTTCTCTGCAAATCCTCTAGGTTTCACTACTTGGAACCTCCCATAAAAGAAGTTATAGCAAAAATGGCAGACCTTGTTGAATTATGGCTTATTGTAGAGAGAAAACTTGTAGATCATGACACGTGTGGAATATTTGTTGTAAGGATATGAAAATAGTACAAAACATACTACAGATTGTAATCTAACCAATTCATTTGGTCTCACTAAATTTCAATCTATTATAAATATGGTATGCCATTTTACCCGGAACACTTGTTTTAGACTAGTTTCAGGACTAGCGACAACCCCTATCTTCCACAGAGTGTAAATCCCAAACTACAATGAACCACAAGCTGAAATTTTTATCATAGTTACTTGGATATGTTTTCTCAACTTCCTATATATATATATATATATATATATATATATATATGAATCATTCTAGAAAACAATTTATTATGAAAATGGTGAGATGACCTATAAATAACATACCTTAGAAAGCATCATCAAAAGACTTTATCCCCCTTGAATTTTTGGCCTTATTTACTTCATCTTCCCTCTAAAATTCACCTTATATATCCTTTTTTTACCTCAATCACTTGTAGATATTCAATATTCTCAATAGGTGCTAATAGGAGACCCTTTCTCTCTTATTTATACTCTCCAAGTAGCTTCCTCAAGGGGTTACCTTCTAACTAACTTTACCGAACTTCCTTCTTCTAGGGATAACCCACTTCTAACCACTTGTCCACTTACAACCACTTTATACAAAAATAGTAATCTCTCCACTTCTAGTTGCAACTAACTTTATTATTTAATTAATTTATTTTGCAACCACTTTGACTTATCCATAAATAGTAATCTCACCACTTCTTGTTGAAACCACTTTATTATTTAAATAGTTTCTCTTTGCAACCACTTTGACTACTTTATTATTTAAATAATTTATCTTCACTCACAACTTCTTGTTGCAACTAATTTTTCTATAATTAGTCAATTCATAACTTTTTCCCCCTTATTGTTGCAACGAATTTATTATTTAATTTATTTCTTGTTCAACCACTTTGACTATTCAGTCTTCTCATCACAACTACTTACCATAATTACCAAACTCACAACTTATTGTTGCAACTAATTTATTTTTAATTATTTTCTTAATGCAATAACTATACCCATGATTAACTCATAGTTACCATAAATTTGACTAATACGCTTATTCTAGGAGCTTCTAGAATAATTGACTTCTTTGACCTTCTACGAGCTTCTAGATAACTCATGAGGGTTCTCCAACTTCACATGGCCATAACTCTCTAATCGTGAGGAGTTATGTGACATTCCACATATCATCGGAAATGGCATGATATGTACTATCCATCTAGAATAGTATTAATTGCAAATATATTGATCTTCATTCTTTTATACCTCAAACAAACTTGAGTCCCTTACCCATACCTTTGTGCTACCAGAATTCAATACCTGACTTCTACAAGGGTTGACATTAATCTCTAAGGGTTGAAATCAAACTACAATATTACTCTCCAAGGGTTGACATAAATGACAACCAACAATCCAAACTAGTTGTTCATCAACCGAAGCCAATTGTCTTATAATCTCCCCCTTTGGAATTGATGGAAACACTTAGTAGTGATAACATTCATGCTCATACTCATCATCAATGTTTCTATCTCTCCCCCTTTGACATCAATGGAAAAGGGTATCTCCCTTTGTGGTTTCTCCCCCTGTATAAATGCATTTGAGCTTTCTCTATGTTTATAAGCCTCTTATTATTCTCTCTCCAGTCATCTGAATAATATCTTCCCTTTCGAAAAAAGGGTATCACTATGATGTAAGACTAAATTCATATCGCTCATGCTTCCCTTGTGACCATCGCTCCCCCTGGAAACATGCCTATGTTCTCTCTCTCCAAGAATCTAATTCTCTATCCATACATATGATAAATATTTCCTCCTGGAATCATACCTTTGTTCTTACTATGTGTCTGACAACTTCTTTGAATGATCTTTCTACCTGTCTTCTTGATTTTGTTTCTTTCCCTATACTTCTTTGCAATATTTCATGTAGATGACATGTAGGGTTTCATATACTTGCTTCTTTTTGGATTTTTCTTTCATTGGTGCTTCCTTGTGTAATCAAGTGACATATATGAAAAGAATTCAAGAATAATCATTCAAATATTCATGTGTCATTATCATCCATTATGATAATTTTCCTTTATATATGAACCACTCTCTGAACCAATCTATGAACTAGTATCTGAATCCATGCTCTCATCCACTGTCATATATCTGTCCAAACGTGCTAATTGTTCTTATGAACTCATATATTTCCACGTGACCCATACTATTCAACAATACCCTTATGATGATATCGCTTATGTTGATGATTTCTTTTTTCCATGTTTTGTTGTGGCTTTCACTGCTTTCCTTTCTGTGATCAACTGATTTCAATTGATTCCAATTGTTAATCCACTGCTAAGCATATTAGGAATCCATATTTTTCCTTACTGTCCAAGACTCTGCTACTCAACTTTCCACAATGCTAACCCATATGTATTTGTACTATCATGAAGTCTTCACTGCTAGAACTGATCATCAAACATTGAATGTGTCCACTATTCTTCTCTATATGTAATCCAAACTCTGCATGTTTGGAACAATCTATGTTGAATAAATATTTGTCTAAATACAATCATAGAGATCTTCTTGTGTAATTTTTTCAATTGATTAATCTATCATATTGTACTTTACTAATTGATTTCTCTGAGTCTATCTACTTGAACTATGTAAGTTTCTTGAAAGGTGAATCTCTGATCTGTAGAGATTTTATCTAGACTCCCACTATTCACCATACATATTTGTTGTGAGTCTCCAAGATGGATGGCTCATAAAAGTGTTTGTTGGGATACAGAGTCATCATCATATTCATTGGTGGGCTCAACATATTTCTTAGCTTTCACTTCTTTCTTTTTGTCTATGAATTCATCTTACGCTACAATACCTGAAAGTACAATCTCTTGAACATTTTCCTTATTTACTTGTCTGTCTTTTATTTCATTTCTTTTCCAAACCTTTTTGTATCTGACATCTTCCTTTTTCTTTGTATATTTGTCTTCATCTCGTGATATTTCTAATCTTGCGATCTCTAGGACCTGGTCTTTGTTCACCTGTTCTTCTTATTTTCTTATCCATACTTTCATATATTAAATATTATTTTTCTCTTTCATGTAAGTATCGATCATGCTTCTACAATCACAAGTTATGTGTCCATAGTTATGACTTATCCAAAAAAAAATATAGCGAAAATTCCAAGGTGTCTCAGATGTAGCAATGAAACCCCAAGACCTTGAGCTCTGATGTCAAATGTTAAGAACCAAATATCAAAATTGCATAAAAAGAACCTGAGAATAAGTACTCAACGCCTTGAAAAAGATAGAATTTCAGATAATAAGCCTCTTCGAGGGGGCAACCTCCTTAAAAACCACATAAATTTCCAAATACAAGATGATTCTAAATGAAAATGTCTCCTTGGTATATATAGGAGACTAGGAGGTACAATTACAAATATTGGACCCAATATGACACAAATAAAATAACATTACTAATGTATTATGCCCCAATTAAGGGGTAATGTTCCACTATTTGGGGATTAACATGCCCCTCCCCTTTAGACAAGTGTTTTCCACAACACTTGAGTAATTTTGGATGCATCTATATAAAAGACTCATCTTCCCAAGTGGAATATTCAGCAGGTAGTTTCCTCAACTTAATGAGATACTATGAAATGGATCTATTCCTCATCTCATGAATTCTTTTGTTAGTGATAGCATTAGGCTCTAATATGATTTTTCCTTCCTCGTCAAGCTCTAGAAATATAGTTTGAACTGGGATCTTGTCACCTATAACCTTGTTTAAGCATGAAACATGGAAAACTAGGTGTACTCGTGAATATGCAACCAACTCCAATTTGTATTGCATCGTACCAATATTTGGTAACACCTTATAAGGGCCATAGTAATTTGGTGATAATTTATTATGCTTCTTGGATTTCTTGAGGGAAATCTGTTTGTATGGTTGTAGTCTTAAAATCAACAAATCCCCTACTTCAAAAATTCTTTCACTACGATGTTGATATGCTTGTTGTCTCATGTCATTTTGTGCCATGGTCAAGTTTTCCTTTAAGATTCGAAAAATGCATTGTTGATGCTTGATGTGATCTTCCACTACTTGAACCTTAGATTTTTCTTTTAGAGAAGAAGTGATGGTAGGAGGGTGGTATCCATAGAGTGCCATAAATGGTGTCATTTTTGTTGCAGTATGAAAGGAAGTGTTATACAACCATTCTGCCAAGGGTGACCATTTGAACCATTGTGTTTGTTTATCAGAGACAAAGAAGTGAAGGTAACCTTCCAAACATTTGTTCACTATCTTGGTTTGTCCATTAGATTGGGGATGATAGGATGAGCTATGATCCAATTGAGTACCCAAACAAGAAAACAATTATGTCCAAAAATGTCCAGTGAAGATGGAATATTTGTCACTTACAATAATCTTTGGGCTTCCATGTATCTTTTGAACTGTCTCCATAAATGCAGTGTAAACTGTATTGGCTTTGAAGAGATGAGAGAGTGCACAAAAGTGTGAGTACTTGGTCATTTTATCAAAAATCACCATGATGACGCTCTTTCCTTCGGAATTCAGTAAACCTGTGATGAAATCCATGGAAATCGCCTCCCAGTGCTGACTTGGGATGGCTAATGGTTGTAAAAGACCTGGGGTATTAATTATTTCCACCTTATTTTGTTGGAAAACTAAACATTCTTCCACTGACCTTTGAACATCATTTTTAAGGCCATCCCCAAAAAATTCCTTCTTGACCCTATGGTAGGTTTTCAAAAATATCGAGTGCCCTCCTATCAGAGAGGTGTGAAATTCCAATAGTACACTTTGTTTGAGTTGGGATTTCTTACATAAATATAAGCAATCTTTGTACCATAGTGAATCATTTTTCCATGTAAATGTATCTCATGCACTGGAATCCCATTGCAAGCTTTGAATAAGAGTCCACACATTTTCTTCATTCTTCCATTCATCCCTCACTTATATTATCCAATCGGGTTGGATGATTGAGATAACACAGAGAAAGGCCTCACCATCTTCATCCTTTCTTGAGAGTGAATCTGCCACAACATTTTTCTTCCCTTTTTTATAGATGATTTCAAAATCATAACCCAATATCTTGGTTACCCATTTTTGTTGTTCTTCATAATATAGTATTTTCTCCGAGAAGTATTTAAGTCTATCATGATCTATTTTGACCTTAAAGTTCCTACCTATTAGGTAAGGGCTTCATTTCTTCAATACATGTCGTATTTCCATCATTTCATTCTCATAAATTAGTTTGTGTAATTAATTTTCCTTCTTTCATTATAACAACACCAATACCATTTATCGAGGCATCACATTCCACAATAAAGGTTTTTGTGAAGTCTAGTGTGGTAAAGACAGGAGCTTTTCACATCACCTCTTTAAGTTGTTCAAAAGCTTGAGTTGCCTATGGATTCCATGAAAACGCATCTTTCTTAGTTAATATCATTAAAGGTAAAACTATTCTTCCATAGTTTTGAAAAAAATTACGGTAGTAACCTGTCAAACCCAAAAATTGTCTAAGATTCTTCAATGTTTTGGGAATAAGCTAGTCCATCGTGGCCTTAATCTTGTTAAGGTCTACCTTGAAAATTTCATGAGATAAAATATGACCCAAATACTATACCTCCTTCACCCCAAATAAATATTTGGATGGTTTGGCATATAGTTGTTTCTCCTTTAGTAGTTGTAGCACCTTGTCAACATTTCGCACATGATCCTTCCAAGACTTGCTATAGATTAGTATATCATAAAAAAATACTAACACAAATTTTCAAAGGAAGATATTGAAAATGGAATTCATCAACCCTTGGAGTGTGGAAGGCGCATTTGTAAGGCCAAAAGTCATGACCAAAAATTCATAATGGCCTTCATGAGTTCGGATGTTGCATTTGGGATATCTTCTTCCTTAATTCTAAACTATTGATACCCTGAATGAAGATCCAAATTTGTGAAATATATTTCTCCATGTAGTTCATCGAGAAATTCATCAACGATGGGAATGTGAAACTTATCTTTAATAGTGATCTTGTTGAGCTCTCTATAATCTGGACACATACGCCATGAGCCATCTTTCTTGAGTACCATTACCATCGGTACAGATTAAGAACTTTGGCTAGGTCTAATAATGTCAGCCTCTAACATTTCTTCAACCATCCACTCAATTTCATTCTTCTGGGCATACGGGTATCTGTAAGGCCTGATGTTAGGAGGAACACTCCCAGGAATTAGGTGAATAGAATGATGATGATTTTGAGTGGGTGGAATACCTTTCGGAATATCTTCAAATACTTTGGAATGCTTATCAATGATCCCTTGGGTATCTAGAGGAATAGATGGCTTAGATGTTTGAACATCTAGTGAGCATAGTTGTGAAATTACACCCTGATACCCCTTTTTCAATAATTGTGTCATGCCATTTAATATTATCACCTTACCTGGTTTCCCTGTGCTACCCCTTAACTCATTTTCTTTTCCTTCCAATGAAAAATTCATGAAAAATTCTTGAAAATTAAAAGCCATTGTTCCTAATGATTATAACCATTGGATTACTAGTACAACATCAACACCACCCATAGGTATATAAATCATTGGACTATTCATTACATATTCCCCCATAGTAAGATTGATCTTATTTCATTTTCCTGAGAAATTGATGGTTCCTCCATCTACAATCATTACTTGAAACTATGGCGTTGGATATACAAATAAATTGAGAGCTTTGGCTAATTTATAGTGAATGAAATTATGAGTACTACCAAAATCAAATAGGACTATTACCTTTTTCTTTTTGATATATCCTTCGATCTTGAATGTTTGGGGAGTGCTAATTCCAACCAATTTATTATATGATATCGCGGGAGTCAACTCTTCAGAAGAAATTGCTTCTACGTTTTCATCTTGAGATGGTTCTTGTTCTTCTTCCTCTTCACAATCTATGTAGAATAATTTCTTCTCACCACATTTATGTCCCTTATTGTACTTGCTGTCACAATTAAAGAATAAACATTGTGCTTTCCTTTCCTCCAATTGTTGAGGTTTCAACCTTGTAGGTTGAGGTGCTTTAGAAGAAGGAACATTATTCTCTCGATATATGTTAGGGGTGGTCCTTCTAGTAGCCATAGCCATATTTTTACTTTCAACATTTCTTTCCACCCTGAATGCATTCTCCAATGATTTTGGTTCCCAAAGGAGAACCTCATGTTGAATGTTATCCTTTAAAGTTCCTATGAATATATCAATTAGGTTCTCATCTAGAATATATGTTACCTTTATATTCAATCTTTGGAAGCTCTCAATGTGCTCTGCAACTGAACCCTTTTGCTTGAGATTTATCAATTGGATAAGGAAGGTATTGCTCCTTGTATCCTCATAGTTTGCTATCATTTATTCCATGAAAATTGTCCTAGTGATAAGTGATTTGTGAGAACAAATCCATCGATACCACACAAATTGATTTGGTTCTAAATATAAATAATAAATCCGTACTTTTTGTGTATGTGGCACATCATGTAGATCAAAGAATTGCTCCATCTGAAGTATCCATGTGATTGGATCCTTGCCATCAAAATTCCTCATATCGATCTTAGGAAAGTGGTTGGTCTTCAACCCAAAGTTGGAGTTTCTCCATTATTGATTCATATTCCTTGTGTCCTCATTATGAATTTCATGGGATAAATTTTCACTTTCAGGTGTCCTCTCTATTAGGAAATTTTTCAATCCTTCCATGATCTCCCTGTTTAAACCATCCATATTAGTATTTATTTCCTCCAACTTAACTTCAGTTGAATCAATCATCCCTTGTAGTTCATCTTTTGCTATCGTGTTCTTTTGTAAATCATTTATTTCCCTGCGCATTTCTTCACCTTCATCAAGAGTCAAAGAAGGACTATTGGGAGGATTAATTGGTGTAGAAGTTCCCTTTTTTGGTGGCATGTTGGCCAAGTATCACTTTTAAACGTTGATTTCGATGTGGTTCTTATAGATGTTATTTGTTCTGTTGTATCTCCTAAATTTCATCCCTTATGGGTCTGAAAAACTATTTTTGTAGTTCTTTGATATTTCTTCTCTGAAATTCCACAACTTTGATCAAAATTAGATGTGCCAAGTGGAAGTTATGGTAACTTCCTCACAGCTTGCTGATTTTTCTCCCTTACAGGAGAGCGTACTTGTAAAGTGTTCCAAGATCACAATATATGATATTTGATCCTGAAACTTGTACTAGAAATACTACAGACTGTCCATTGTCCAATGCAACTAGTGTCACTTAATTTGGATACTCATTGAATAAGATATCACCTTTTTACCCGAATGACCTATTTGAGACTAATTAATATGACTATTCATATACCCTATCTTACAAAGGTTGTATCTACAAAATTAGGATGACCCGGAAGATGAAATTTTTATCACAACTACCTAGATAATTTCCATGAATATCCTTTGGATGTCCGGTTCTGAAATGTTACATAATTTTTTTTATAGTGAAACTTTTGTGATGACTAAATTCATGATGATTCCATAACCCTATATTACACAGGATATATCTATGAAAATTTAAGGCCTCAGTAGCTTAAATTTGAACCCCACATACATTGATCCTTCTACTGAACATGCTCCAAGCAGTTCCTTCTGAAACTCCATAGAAACAAATTTATAGCAAAAATTCCAAGGTGTCTCAGATGTAGCAGTGAAACCCCAAGACCTTGAGCTCTGATACCAAATGTTAAGAACCAAATATCAAAGTAGCATAAAACGAACCTTAGAATAAGTGCTCAACACCTTAAAAACGATATAATTTCAGATAATAATCCTCTTCGAGGGGGAAACCTCCTTAAACACCACATAAATTTCCAAATACAAGATGATTCCAAATGAAAAGGTCTCCTTGGTATATATAGGAGACTATGAGGTACAATTACAACTAATAGACCCAAGCCGACATAAATAAAATAACATTACTAATGTAATATGCCCCAATTAAGGGGTAATGTGCCACTATTTAAGGATTAACAGGCCACATAAGTATTTCTTTATTGAACATTTCTTTAATAATCTCTGCAATCTACAACCTTATGTCCAATGTTAGTACAATAAAAATAATGACCATAAAAGAAATTTACATATTTGGGAGTGAATGATATTCTTTATGGTGTAGTCCTTCTGAATTCCATTGACTGATCATGACCATGATTGAAGCTTCTTTATGGCTTGAACATCGATGGTCTTCATGTGTCTTTATAGGTTTTCTTAGATTCTGGTTGACTGTGATTCCCTCCTTTGATTACTTGTGCATAAATCTTGCTCTTTTCTTCATTCCTATTTTCTAGCAACCTAGAATGCTTCTCTTTATTCTCTACTATTGACATGGATGTTTATTTCTCTTCAACATTCTTGTTGAGCTTGGTGACTTTGACTCTTAGTGTGACAACTTATTCTTCAAGCTTCTCAACCTCTTCTTATTTCTTCATTATATGAGACTTCATGACTTCTTTCATTCTCTATGCTTCTTCAAATTGGATTTTCAATGTAATTATTTCTTCTTCGAGTCTTCTCTCTTCTTGACCAAACTCTTCCTCAAGCTAGTTTAAGTCATCGGTTCTTTCCTTGAGATGATCTATCAATATATTTACTCTCTTTTCTGCTTCTTCCTTTTGTGTTACCATGTTGGCTTCTAAAAAATTCTTTTGATATTCTACATTTTATTCAATTCTTCTAGCCTCTTCTAGTTGAGCTCTTAAATTCTCAATGACCTGTTGAGCTTCTTCAGAACCTTGAAAACTTTCCTTTTGTTTCATCAATTATTTCTTGAGTGACTTGTTTTCTTCTCTTTCATTATTTAAATCATCTAAAGCATTGATCAGTTCTGATTCATAATTGTATTCTCTTTCAAATGGATTTTATGTCTCATTACCTTCAGGGCATTCAATTTCAAGATGTCCACGTTTTTCACAATTAAAGAAAAACAACATACTTCTTATTTTGAGTTTGTCTGATATGATGAAATTCTTTCCTCTTGATATGTACCTGCATCTTCTTTGACATTTTCTGAGTCTTTGATGGGTGAAGAATAGATATTATGTAACTTATCCCAAAGTTCTTTAGATGATAAAAAGTTACCAACCTTTTATCTTATCGGATCAGGTAATCCTTCCCAGATGAAATCCATTGTTATTTTGTTATTCTTCTTCAATTCCTTCTTGGTTGCAGTCTTTTCTTTGTTTCTATCATTGTATCCTATCACAATTGAATACCAAATATCATATCCATGTGCCTCTAAAAAAAATTTCATTCTTTTTATCCACGTATCATACTTTAGACCATTATGATCATTGAACTGTGGTATTCCTTTTCTATACAAATTGTTCCTCTCCATGATCTTCCTTCTAGTGGTTAAATTGTTTTCTTGAAGAACTTGCTCTGATACCAATTGTTGGATTACTTAGAGGGGGGGTGAATCAATAATGAAAAATTTATACACTTTTAACCATAGTTTATATTCCTTTAACTTATTCAACAATGTTCATCACTTCATCATTAATATGTTATGGCATCATATAACATTAACATCCATTAGGGAATAATAAACACATCCACATAATGCATGGTACACCAGTATTTTATGTGGAAACCCAATGCAGGATAAAACTATGAAATTATTTTCTTATATGTCTTTAAGAATTAGATTCAAGGAAGCACCAACTTTCAATTCCATGGCTCCAACCATAAGGGGGATCCAACCCCATATGTTCTCCAACTCCAACTAGAAGGTGGCTAAAACCACCCAATTTTCTGGCTCCAACTAGAAGGAGGCTCCAAACACCTAATTCTCATGCTTCAACATGAAGGAAGATCCAACTCCTTGATTCTTCGGTAGCAACCGGAAGAAGGCTACAACCCCCTTTGTTCTCCAGCTACAACCACCTATCCTTGCCCCATATTTCCGCCCTGGAATATAAGTGTCAAATAAATGATGAAACAACTATCACATTATCTATGTGAGATATATCACTATAAACCTATATCAATTTGTGTTAATAACATGTCACAACCTGTACCAACAACCTGTACCAATCTGTACCAATAGCCTGTAATGAACCTGTACCAACATATACCAAATACACCAACAAAATGTACCAATAATCTCCTCAATATATCATATTTGATAGCATATATCGTGTACCCAATATCAAAATAATATCACTCAATCAATCATGTACATCAACAACTAGTACAACATGTACCATCACAAGTGCATCACCCATCACAAAACCTCACAACCATCACCATTACCACTGTATTTGTACCACATCAACCATAAATCATGTTCCAATATCACTACAAATATCTCCAACAATATTGCCAATAAGTGTCTCTAACAATGTACCAAGCATGCACAAATCATGTATCAATAACAAGCCAAGTTATACATCATCAAGATGTACCAACATCACCATACCATACACTTCATGTATATTCCAACTCATAAACTAAGTGTTTCATCCATGAACTCAACATATACATCAACCATATACCAAAACATACATCAATAGAACCAATAAGCATCCTCTGGCAATACATCACAAATCCATAATCCAAATACCATAAACCCTTACATAAAACCATGTGTCAAACCTCACTGTTATGTAGCCTCAAGAGTGTACCATGTCATGACCAGATGTAACCATAAAAACATGAATATAAACATACATATAAATCTGTAACAGATATGTTGTATGTGATCACAGACCTTCAGACCTTACTTAACTTTACCAACAAGAGACTAGCATTTTCATCAAACTTTACTTTAGTCTCACATGACTAATTTTGGATTAGTCAACAACCATAACTTGCAACAATCATAAATATGTACTTGTAATAAATAAAGGTCTAAAAATGGTATACAATATTCTTTAGTTTCTTCTTTTCAAATCCTCTAGGTTTCACTACTTGGAACCTCCCATAAAAGGAGTTATAGAAAAAATGGCAGACGTTGTTGAATTCTAGCTTATTGTAGAGAGAAAATTTGTAGAGAATTCCACGCATGGAATATTTGATGTATGGATATGAAAATGGTAAAAAAACATACTAAAGACTATACTATAACCAATTCATTTGGTTTCACTAAATTTGGATATGTTATGATTTTGTTTACCCCGAACACATGCTTTAGACTAGTTTCAAGACTAGCCACAAACCCTATCTTCCACAGAGTGTAACTCCCAAACTACAATGACCCACAAGATGAAATTTTTATCACAATTACTTGGATATTTTTTTTGAATATACTCCATATTTATCTGTCTGAATCATTCCATAAAAAATTTTATTGTGAAAATGGTGAGATGACCTGTAAATAACATACCTTAGAAAGCATCATCAAAAGACTTTATCCTCCCTCGAATTTTGGCCTTCTTTACTTCACCTTCCCTCTGAAATTTGCCTTATATATCCTTTGGCTACCTCTATCACTTGTAGATATTCAATATTCTCAATAGGTACTAATACGAGACCCTTGATCTCTTATTTATCCTCTCCAAGTAGCTTCCTCAAGGGGTTACCTTCTAACTAAATTTACCTAACTTCCTTATTCTATGGCTAACCCACTTCTAACCACTTGTCCACTTACAACCACTTTATCCACAAATAGTAATATCTCCACTTCTAGTTGCAACTAACTTTATTATTTAAGTAATTTCTTTTGCAACCACTTTGACTTATCCATAAATAGTAAACTCACCACTTCTTGTTGCAACCACTTTATTATTTAAATAATTTCTATTTACTCACAAATTCTTGTTGAAACTATTTTTTCTATAATTAGTCAATACACAACTTTTTTTACCTTAACTAACTTCTTGTTTCCCCACTTTGTTATTTAATGTATTTCTTAGTCAACCACTTTAAGTATTCAATCTTCTCATCACAACTACTTTACCATAACTACCAAACTCACAACTTATTGTTGCAACTAATTTATTTTTAATTATTTTATTAATGCAACAACTACACCCATGATTAAATCCTAGTTACCATCAATTTTACTAGTACACTACTTCTAAGAGATTCTAGAATAATTGAATTCTTTGACCTTGTAGGGGCTTCTAGATAACTCGTGAGGGTTCTCCAAGTTCACATGGCCATAACTCTCTAATTGTGAGGAGTCATGTGACGTTCCACATATCACCAAAAATGACATGACATGTAATATCCATATAGAATAGTCTTACGTACAAATACACTGATTATCATTCATTTATACCTCAAACAAACTTGAGTCCCTTACCCATACCTTTGTGCTACCAGACTTCACTACCGAACTTGTACAAGGGTTGACATTAATCTCTAAGGGTTGACAAAAATATATAATATCACTCTCTAAGGGTTGAAATAAATGAAAACCAACAATCCAAACCAATTTTCCATCAACCTAATCCAATTTTATGACATTCTTAGTAGCCAGGAAACCGCAACAAAATGGAGTCGTTGAAAGAAAGAACAGAAGAATACAGGAAATGGCCACAACTATGTTGAAAGATTCCAAGTTGGGTGAATTGTTTTGGGTACAGGTAATACATAAAAAAAATCATATTCTGAATAGAGGAATTCTTAGAAGTAACAATAATAAGAATCCCTATGAACTATGGAAAGGAATACTAGCAAATGTGAAGGATTTCAGAGTATTTGGAAGCAAATGCTACATGAAGAGCGAAGATGGTAGGATTGGAAAATTTGACTCTTGGGTTGACAAAGGAATATTTGTCGGGTACTAAAAAAAAGGACATATAAGTGTTTCAATCTGAGACTTAGCAGAATCATGGAAAGCATAAATTTAATGATTGATGAGAAAGATGTATGGAAGGTAAAACAAGGAAGCAAGAATGCAAAAGAAAAAAATGATGAAGAAGATTTGAAAGAAGAAGAAGTAGAAGAAGAGGAGGAGGAGGCAGAATAAAAAAAAGAAGATGAGTAGAAATATCTTCAGATAACTCCAAAGACACCTACCGATGAGTGAAGAAAAATCACCCACTAGAGAAATATCTTCAGATACCTCCAAATACAGCTACCAAAAAAGAATATGTTCACCAAAACAACATCTAGCATTGTTATATGAAATTGAACAAAGAAAATTTGAAGAATCCAACAATGATGAACACTGGGTTAAGGATATGGATGAAGAATTTGATCAGATAGAGAAGAATGACACATGGGAACTGGTCCCAAGGCCAAATAACAAGAATGTGATTGGAACAAAGTGGGTTTTCAGGAACAAACTAAATGAGGATGGATAGGTAACCAGAAACAAGAAAGATTAATATGCAAAGGATATTCTCAAACTGAAGGTATAGATTTTGAAGAGACCCTTTCCCCAGTTTCCAGGATGGAAGGAATCAAATTGATCTTAGCCTATGCATGTTCTAAAAAAATAAAGGTATGTCATATGGATGAAAAATATACCTTTCTAAATGGAGAATTAGAAGAAGAAGTTTGCAGTGAACAACCTGAAGGATTTATACTAACAGAAAAGGAAGATTATGTTTGTAGACTGAAGAAAGCATTGTATGGACTCAAGAAGACCCCTAGAGCATGGTATTGAAGATTGGAAAGTTATCTACAGAAACAAGGTTTAGAGAAGGGAAATGCAGACACCAACCTCTACATAAAAGTGGATTGAGACAATATATTGATAATTCAAGTTTATGTAGATGATATTATCTTTGGAAGTGATGATGATAGGATGAGTAAGAATTTTTCCAAAGACATGCGAAATGAGTTCAAAATTTCTTTGCTTGGTGAGTTGACTTTCTTTTTGGGACTACAAATATGTCAACATGATAAGGGTATTTTCAACTCCCAGATTAAGTACATAAATAATAAATAAGTTTGGAATGGAATATTGCAAACCCGTGAGTACTCCTATGCAAACCATTTGCAATTTGAGCAAGGATGATGAATCTAAGGATGAAGATCAAAGACTCTACAGATTGATGATTGGAAGCTTATTCGATGTGACAACATCAAGACCAGATGTGATGTAAGAAGTTGGAAAAGTTGTGATATTTCAAGTGGCACCAAAAGAAACACATGTTATGGTAGTAAAAATAATATTCGGATATCTCAAGGAAACAAAAGAGTTTGGAATATGGTATCCAAAATGGAATGATCTATCCTTGGTTGCTTACATAGATGCATATTGGGAAGGAAGAATTGACAATAGAAGAATTATAAGTGGAGAATCCTTCTACTAAAGTGAGTGTCTGGTATCATGGCTAAGCAAGAAACAATCATTAGTATCGTTTTCCATAGCAGAAGCAAAATATGTTGCAGCGGAAACATGTTGCACTCAAGTTCTCTAGATGAAGCCGACCTTGCAAGATATAAAGGTGTAATATGAAGAGCATATTCTAATACTATGTGATAACACCAGTGCTATCAGTATCTCCAAGAATCTAGTAATGCATTCCAAAATGAATCACATTTTAATCAAGTTTTACTTTCTACGAGAATAGATTATAGAGAATAACATAAAGCTAGATTACATTGGGACAAAAGAGCATATCGCAAATATCTTCACCAAACCTCTTCCAAGGGAGGCCTTTGAGTATCTTCGACATAAAATTTTAGTAGTTTCTACCCCACAATGATCCACATGTTATCAAGACAGATTAAGATATGGGAAGAGAAGTAGAAGACATGAAGAATCCAAGTAAAGAATATTTTGAATTATTTTCATATAAATCATATATTTACATGAGGAAGCACCATGAAGAGAAAATAGATGCTTGAAGACAGGGGGATAAGCCCCAAGGAGAATTACCCTTTTCCATCGATGTCAAATGGGGAGATAAATGCATCGAAATGGAGAGAAAGAATAGATGAATGGATACAAAGGGAGAGATTAGTCACAGGGGGAGAGATGGTTACAGGGGGAGCATGAGCAAGAGCATGAGTGTTCCCATGCCATCAATGTTTCCATCAATTCCAAAAGGGGATATTGTTCGAAATTTGGTTTTCATTGATGTCAACAAGAAATGGATTGATTTCAACAGATATGATGGGTGTATTTGGAGAAGTCTCCAAAGTGTTCCCTTTATGACATATCTATAAGCATGGCCCTCAGGGGAAGATGTTTTGAAGGATTCTACGAGAAAGCCATAGGTGTGGTCATGAAGCCCAAAGTTGTTTGAGGAATAAGGACATGAAGGATAATGTAAATGAAGGTAACAAAGTCATAGATGGATAGTCCTTGTCATGCCATTTCCGGTGATAGGTGGTATTCCATGTGGTTCCTCATGGTTGAGGAGTTATAAGGTAATGAAGTTGGAAGCCCCAAATATGGGTTACAAATCCCCTAGTTGGTTACAAGACAATTAATGAAAGGGTTAAGTGGTTGTAACAAGAAACCCATAAAATAAGGAAAGATTAGAAAAAGTATAAATACCCCTCAAGGAGTATTTCATAAGTACAATTTATACACATATCTATTGATTATATATCTTGTGAAGAAATTTTGGTCTATTAATGAATCAGAGGTTGAGTCTAAGGTAGTAAGTCTGAAGTTACAAAGGAAGGTTGAAGGTGAAAGTCTCGAAGATGAAGAAAATTTGAGAAAACTTATTTTTTGAAGTATCTCCGGGTTGCAGGTCATAAGGGCATAGATGTATGTGGGATAGAGTGGAGAAAAGCACATATACCCATGGGTAACAAAGTCACGGATATATGAAAAGTTCTTGAAGAAGATGCCATCTCTTGTTTGTTGAAGATTATTTGTATAGGTTGGTATATTGGTCTATGATGATATTTGATGTAGGAGCATTGCTCCACCTCAGCATGCACCAGCTAGCCAACACATCAAAGCACATTCAACGAGGGGAGAGGTGCCAACCCTCTCATTTTGCTCTCAAATTTAAAATTTGAGATTGTAAAATTAAATGCAATTAAACGTTGTAAAGTTGGTAGAGCTACATTAATTCCTTTGTACATGTTGTAGATAAGGTTTCCTTAAATGGTTGACAGGTTGATGGCTCTAGATATGATTCGGACTAGATGGCAATTGAATGTAATTCAATTTAATTTAATTTAATGAGAGATAGGTGAGTTGGAGGGAGAGCTCGAGGAGCCCCTCTTTTGTGAAATCTCATCGTATCAAAATTCATTAGAGTTAGCATGAGAGAGTAGATATATGTAGAGAAGAGCTCAAGAGAGGAGAGGAGAAAGTATCGAGACTTTGTAGCAGTCCATCTTTTGTAAACACTTGTACATGCATTCATATTAATAAAAAGGGCAGTTTCTTCCTGTCTATGAGTTTTTTGTGTGTTTATGTGTTGAATGAATGGTATATGTGTGTTATGAATACATATGTTGTATATGTATGATAGTTTTTCATCTTCAAGGATAAGATAGATTTCACTATCTGTTTGAGAGTTGTTGAGTTTTTATGGGTTCTTTAGGCTATGCACGGAATGCACGATAGAGTCATGAAACTCTGGGAGCCAACACAAGGATTGCATACCTAAATTCTATTTCAAGTTTAGGAGAGAACATGTCATGAGGGCACACCAGAGAAATCTCAACTCAAGCAGAGCCTCAAGGTTTTTGAATGCCTTAGAGGAGAGATTGGGCAAAGGAGGCACAAATAGACAGGGTTACTGAATACCCTGGAGGAAAGTATGTGCATGAGTAAGAGTAGTACAGAGTTATTGAGGACTTCGTAGATCTCTTCCAGGAGGGAATTGAGAAGGTGTAAGTGTGCATAGGTGAACTCTCTTTCGAGTTATGAGAAGAGGAGTGTCAGAGGAGGACATTCATAGAGTTTTTGAATACTTTGTAATCTCAAAAGGAAGAGCTTGAGTAGAAGTTTCCAAGAGGGAACATATATCCCTTTGAGGAAAAAAAGGGACAAAGACCTCTGAGGTATGAGCAGTTGAAGCTCAAGGTGAAACAAATTTGTTGAACACTCTAGAGGAAGAACTGTACAAGGAGTGCACCAGGCCAACACTTAGACAAGTGCTGCAAGAATCCATTTGAAATACTTCATCGAGCACAAGGAGAGTGTGGAGGTGAGAAATTGTTTCAAGTTCAAAAAGATCAAGAGGAAGAGCGCAGAGCATGCCAAGAGGGCACTAGGAAATCCTTTGAAGAAAATCTGAGGGTCGATACCCTTAGGAAACTAGGCAAGCTAAAGCTCAGTAGGAATAATTCCATTGCGTACAACGCCTATGAAAGGAGTATAGGAGGTAGAGCCAGTATGAAACCTAGACTATGGAAAACATGCAAGTCATGCATGGGATAACTTGCTTCATGTTCTACAAGCTCAGGAGGATGAGCACGAAGTGCCAAGAGGGCGCCAAAAGTTTTTTGGCAAGGCAGAAGACCTGAACCTCTTTAGGTTTGAACGAATTTAAGCTTGGGAGAATTAGAGCTTTCAACAACGCAGGAAGAAGACAAATAATTTGGAATTGCATAGGGATGATCAAAGGGGCAAGCCCTTTGAGTTATAAATAATTCAATCTCAGGAGGGATAATGGTTCCCAAAAGTGCAAGTCGAGACCCAATATTCAAACTCACGGAGGAATATCAAAGGTTGCATCCTTCGACACTTATAAATTTTCACAAATTCGGGAGAACGAAGAAGATCAGGAGGAGGAGCAACAACAGTCATTAGGTCAATTACAGGAGAAGATATAGGCCATCAAAAAATAGTCCAGCATCAAGGAAGAGTGCACCGAGGAGGAGGAAAGATCCCAGTCATCGGATCTGGGCATGAAGGACCAACATTCGTTGGATCTAGGTAAGTGCACAAAATTTAACTCATTTCTTTTAACGTGTATAGGAGAGAAATATCGTCGAAATCATGAAAGGAGAAGTCATCCTAGACATTAGTGTTGGGAAGGGCATGTGGCAGAGATTCATGGACTTCGAAGGAAGATCCCTTTAGAGGAAAGGCAAGGTGGAGTAACCAAAGCTCCTGAAGGTCGAAGTTGATCTCAACTGTCCATTGGATAAAGACATGTGGATCATGGAGATACACTTCAGATAAAATTCACTTCATAGGAATTGGAGAGTGGAGGTGTAAGGACTCAAGGAGCTCGAAGAATTGAGGGTCATTGATCTAAGGAAGTGGTGGGGACCGTTGTGTTCACGGTTCAGATTGCAGGGGGGAAATGTTGCAGTTGTTGTGAAAATGACCAAGGTCCAAATTATGAAACGCTTTAGGAGGTTTAGGCCCAAGTCACAGCCCAAGGTCGAATGGGGAAAAGGGCCTAGCCCATAGAGCTAGCGCATGTTTACATTCAGATTTTCAAATCGGGAGCAGGGGCTTAAGAGGAGCCTTTGGGTTTCACAGGGCTTGCGCTTAAGGAGATAAAAGGAAATGTGTAACTTGTTTGGGTTCCTGCAAGGGGCCCAAAGAGATGATCTAGATAAGATATTTGAAGATCCTAGACCGGGAGGTTGCAGAACCCCTATGAGGGAAGGGGGGTTGCATCAAGTGGTATCAAAGCCTAATTTTATTTCTAGGTATTAGAGAGGAGACAAAGAAAATAGTCTGATACTGTCAAGTGGTATCAGAGAGGGAATTTTCTTGCAGACAACAGGCAAAGGAAATAAGAGGTAGGATGATAACATCAATTAGTATCAGAGGTTTAATTTCTCCTGTAGACAACAGATGAGGGAAGGCAGAGTGTTGATGCTTTGTGTGTGACTGTTGCAAGGTGTGAAACAAATTGTAGACAGCCAAGTGGGATGAGGTAAGAGAAGATGGCTATGGAAGGACATAAGTGGGGTCGAGAAGACCACCAAAAGAAAAGAAGAGAAAAAATTGGCAGGGATCTCAGTGAGATAAGAGAAGAAATGGAGAGCCTGACATTGAAGATGCAACAAAGGAGCATCTGAAGGAACATGGAGTTGAAGCAACACAAGAGAATCTGGCAGAAGATAATTTGTCAGAGAAGGAAGTTGTGCAACAACTTAGTAAGGAGACTATAGAATTGGATTCTATGGGAGAGTGGCAAGCCAATTCCACATGAAGTGAAAATAGTAGGAGAGATCGTGTTGATCTACGCATCGACAAGGAGGAAGTGCAGCAGGAAAGTCCGCATGAAAGAAGAAACTAGCTAACAGATCAGCTGGAAGAAGTCACAGAGGAAATCAGAGAGTTGATGTTGAGATCATCAAAAGAAGTTGTCAGCAAGTGGAAGATTAACAGAGGAGGACCTGTAACAACAGTAGGGAAGAAGAAACAACAACAAAGTATAGGATCAGGAGTACATCTCCAAAGAAGATTTTTGAATCCAAGAGGATTTCAACAATGTAACAGAGGAGCTCATGATAAAGAGATCACAATTTTCCCAGCAGTGGATTATGATGCAGGAGCATCACTCCACCTCACCATGCGCCATCTATCTAGCACATCAAGGTGAATTCAAGGAGGGGAGAGGCGTCGTCCCTCTCATTTTTTCCTCAAATTTAAAATTTAAGAATTTAAAATTAAATGCAATTAAACATTGTAAGGTTGGTATTGTCGTGTTAATGCCTTTGTATAGGTTGTATGTAATTTCTCCTTAAATGGATGACAGGTTGGTAGTTCTAGATATGGTTCATACTAGATGGCCATTGAATGTAATTCAATGTAATTTAATGAGAGTTAGGTGAGTTGGAGGGAGAGATCGAGGAGCCCCTCTTTTTTGAAACCTCATCGTATCAAAATTCATTAGAGTTAGCATGAGTGAGTAGATAGTTGTAGAGAAGAGCTCAATAGAGGAGAGGAGAAATCATTGAGACTCTGTAGCAATCTATGTGTTGTTAATATTTGTACAAGCATTCATATTAATACAAAGAGCATTTTTTACCTGCCTATTCGTTTTATGTGTTGAATGAATGGTATCTATGTGTTATGAATGCATATGTTGTATATGTATGATAGGTTTTCATATACATGGATAAGATAGATTTCACTATCTGTTTGAGAGTTGTTCAGTTGTTTTGGGTTCTTTAGGATGTGCAGGGAGTGCACGACAAAGTCCTGAAAATATGGGAGCCAACGCAATGAGTTCTTACCTGAATTATGTTTCAAGATTAGGAGAGAACATTCCAGGAGGGCACACCACATAAATCACAACTCAAGTGGAGCCTCAAGTTTGTTGAATACCTTGGAGGATAGATTGTGCAAAGGAGGCATAGAGAGACATGGTTGTTGAATACCCTGGAGGAAAGTCTACTTAGGAGTAAGCATAGTACAAAGTTATTGAGGACTCTATAGAGCTCTTTCAGGAGGGCATTGAGTAAGTGTAAGTGTGCATAAGTGAACTCTGTTTTGAGTTATGAGAAGAGGAGTGTCATATGAGGACACTCACATAGTTGTTGAATACTCTATAATCTTGGCAAGGAGTGCTTGAGCAGAAGTTTCCAAGAGGGAAGATATATCCCTTTGAGGAACAAAAGGGACAGAGACCTCTAAGGTCCAAGAAGTTGAATCTCAAGGTGAAACATAGTTTTTGAACACTCTAGAGAAAGACTCGTGCAAGGAGTGCACCAAGCCAACACTTAGACAAGTGTTGCAAGAAGTTGTTTGAAAGACTTCATCGAGCGCAAGGAGAGCACGGAGGTGTGAACTTGTTTCAAGTTCAAAAATATCAAGAGGAAGAGCACAAAGTGTGCCAAGAGGGAACAAGGAAATCCTTTGAAGAAAAGTCGAGGGTCAAGACCCTTAGGAAACTGAACAAGCTAAATCTCAAGAGGAATAGTTCCATTGCATACAGAGCATATGAAAGGAGTTCAGGAGGCAGAGATAGTCAGAAACCTAGACTGTGGGAAAAGTGAAAGGCATGCATGGGAGAAATTTCTTCAAGTTCGACAAGATCAAGAGGAAGAGCATGAATTTCCAGTAGGATGCCAGACGCTTTCTGGCAAGGCATAAGACCTAAGCCTCTTTAGGTTCAAATGAATTTAAGATCAGGAGAAATAATGCTTTCAACTGTGTAGGAAGAAGACAAGTCAATTGGACTTACAGAGGGAGGATCAAAGGGGAGAGCCCTTTGAGTTCTAAAGAATTCAATATCAGGAGGGATAATGGTTCCTAAAATCACAAGTTGAGATGCAGTAGTTGGACTCGCGGGAGGAATCTCAAAGGCCATAGCCTTTGACACTTATAAATTTTCCAAAATTCAGGAGAACAAAGAAGCTCAGGAGGAGAAGCAACAAAAATCGTTAGATTAGTTGCAGGAGAGGATTTGGGTCGTCAAAACACAATACAACATCAAGGAAGAGCACGGTGAAGAGGAGGACATATCCCAGTCGTCGAATCTGGGTGCGAAGGACTAACATACGTTGGATCCAAGTAAGTGCACAAAATTTAACTCATTTATTTTAATGTGTATAAGAGAACAAAATAACCGAAGTCACAAAAGGTGAAGTCATCCTATTCATTGGTGCTAGAAAGGGCACGTGGCAGAGATCCACGAACTTCATAGGAAGAGTCCTTTGGAGGAAAGGCAAGGTGGAGTAACCAAAGCTCCCGAAGGCCCCATAGTGGGAGATGATCTCAACCGTCTGTTGGAGAAGGACACATGGAGCATGGAGATACACTTCAGAGAGAATTCACTTCGAAGGAATTGGAGAGTGTAGGTGAAAGGACTCGCGGATCCTGAAGCATTGAGGGCCATTGATCTAAGGAAGTGGTAGGGACCGTTGATCCTTGTTCCAGTCATGTTCGCGGTTCAAAGTTCAGGGAGGGAAGGTTGAATTTGTTGTTAAAATGGTTGAGGTATAAATTATGAAGTGATTTAGGAGGTTTAGGCATGGGTCACAGCTCAAGGTCGCATGGGGAAAATGCCCTAGCCCAGAGAGCTAGCACCTGTTTATATTCAGATTTTCAAATTGGGAGCAGGGGCTTAAAAGGAGCCCATGGGTTTCATAGGGCATGTGCTTAAGGAGATAAAAGGACCTGTGTAACTTGTTTGGGTTCCTATAGGGGGCCTGAAGAGTTGATCCATCTCAGAGATTTGAAGATCCTAGACCAAGAGGTCGCAAAACCCCTGGGAGGGAAGGGGGTTTGCATCAATATGCATCAGTTCTTGTTAATGCGTAAATGTATGTATTATATATGTTTGGTTGATTATTGCATCATGGATGGTATCGCACATGCTTGAGGCATGGCTTGGAGGTCCTTTTGGTATATGGTTGCATATGGTTGAGGTCAATGGTTTGATTTCATTGATACATGCTTGAGAAATATACTTGATACATTGTGTATGGTTGTTATGGTTCATTTTTAGAGGCACATATTTGTGATATTGGCTTGAGGCACATTCTTGTATATCATTGAAGACATGGTACATATACATGGTAAATGATTAACTACTCATAATTGATGTTATGATATCTACATTTGGCATATCTTATGGTACATGATTGATGCACATATGGTACAACTTGATATAGAACATGTTTATAATCAATTACAGGTTGATGGTACAGTGACAGTGACAGGTTGATGATCAATTACAGGTTGATGTGACAATGAGAGATTGGATGACGGGTTGATTACATGTTGATTATTAGAGGTAGTGACAGTATCAATTGTAGTGATAGTTTGGTCTACATTTATATTTCGGGGCGATGGAATGGGGAAAGGAAATGGGTTCGTAGCCTCCTTTCAGTTGGTTTCAGAGAACTTAGGGAGTTGGAGCTTCCTTTAGGTTGGAGCCTGAGAATCAGGGGGTTGTATCCTTCTTCTGGTTGGAGCCATAGAATTCAGGGAGTTTTAGCTTCCTTCAGGTTAGAGCCTGTAAATAGGGGGTTGTACCCTCCTCCCAATTGTAGCTAGAGAATTTGGAAGTTGGTTCTTCCAATGAATGTAATATTTGATATATAATAAATCATTATGTGTTCATCTCCCATTTGGGTTTCCACGTAAATATTTGTGAATGTTTATTATGCTATGTTGATTTATACTTCTCATGATATGTTGATGATATATTGTTAATGAAATTACTGATTACATATTGTGGTTAAAAGTGATAATAAAGTACTCATACTGATTCACCCCCCCCCCCCC
>ML779072.1:596628-618765 GCA_009831015.1 Picea engelmannii | reverse complement strand
CTCAATTAATGCTTAGTAATTCAAAGGTTAACATAGACATATTTGAATATGCAAAATTCTAGATATATAAAATATGCAGAACACAAATAAAACTGGTAGAAATGGCAGAATAACAGTAAAATATCTAGCATAATCTCCACAATAACACAGAAATGATATAAGAACATAATAGAAATAGCACTTTGATTCAGAAAGCAATGTTCACAGGCCTCTTCGAGGGGGCAACCTCCAATCGAGCAGTGCTCTGTTACAATAATCTCCAAGCTAGGGTTTTCATACCCTCGACCCTTATTTATACAAAATGTTTATCAAGAGAAGCATCTAGAGGAATATCCTTCTAGAAGTGGAAGCTTCTATTAGGTCTTCTTACATCTGCCTTATTCTATTTTATTGAAAGGCCTTATTAATATTGACCTTTATTACATCTGAATATATTAATCTACTTATGTGTGGGTTAGGACCCTAACATGTCCACCCCCTTAAAACCAGCCTTGTCCTCAAGGCTTGAGATGAGGAAACTGTTGTATAATGGTAGTTGGTTCCCAAGTGGCATCTGATAGATTCGTATCTTTCCACTGGACTAGCACTTTGTTGATGGTTCGTTGATGCATGCGACGCTCATGCTGGTCCAAAATTGTTTCTGGCTATAGCCAAATGGATCCTTCTTCAGCTAACTCAGGAAGGTTGGTTTGAATTTGGCACCGAGTTCCAATCACCTTCTTTAAGCATGAAACATGGAAAACTGGATGTAGCTTCGACTGACTGGGCAGAGCTAACTGATATGCGACTTGTCCCACACGTTTGAGAACTGTATAAGGACCATAAAATTTGGGCACTAGATTTTGACAATGCTCAGCCTTGAGGGAAGTTTGCTTGTATGGTTGTAGTCGCAGAAACACCTGATCCCCTTCTGCAAATTGACATTCATAGTGACCTTGATCTACTTGTTGCTTCATGTGATTTTGTGTCATGACCAAGTTTTCTTTAAGGGTACAAAGAATATCCTCTCGAACTGTAAGTGTTTGGTCAACTGCCTGGACCTTCAAGGTACCCAGTAAGTATGAGAGAACTGAAGGTGGCTTCTATCCATATACTGCTTCAAAAGGAGTCATGCGAGTAGCTTTATGGTAGGAAGTGTTGTACCACCATTTGGCTAGGGGTAGCCATTGAATCCACTGATGTTTTTTTTCAGAAGCAAAACACCTCAGATATGTTTCCAAACACTTGTTGACAACTTCTGTTTGACCATCAGTCTGGGGATGATAAGTTGTGCTGAGATAAAATTAGGTTCTTTGGAGCTTAAACAATTCTTGCCAAAAATTTCTTGTGAAAGTTGGGTCACGATCAGAAACAATAGAATGCGACATGCCATGAAGCTTGAAGACTTGGTCCATGAAAATTTGAGCCACCGTGGATGCAGTAAATGGGTGTTGAAGAGCACATAAATGAGAATACTTGGAAAGGTGATCCACAACCACCATTATGACTGATTTATTCCCTGATTTGGGTAAGCCAATAATAAAGTCCATAGAGATATCCTTCCAAATAGCCAGTGGAATTGGAAGCGATTGTAGTGTGCCTGGAGATTTGACTGTTTCTCCCTTGTTGCGTTGACACACCTCACATTCAGCTACAAAATTACAGATGTCCTGTTTCATACCATCCCAGAAAAAATAAAATTTGACTCTGTCATATGTTTTGGTGAACCCTGAGTGCCCCGCTGTGGGTGTAGCATGAAGCTCAAAAAGTACTGTGGATTTAAGTTTTGATTGTTTACTTAAATACAAATGGCCTTTGTATTGAAGCTCATCCTGTAACCAAGAGTAACCTGAGGGAGCCGGAGCCTTGCTCTGCAATTGTTGGATCAGATGCGAACTTTTGGGGTTTTGAAGCCATTCCTGTAGCACAGCCTGGAGCCAATCAGGTACAATGAAGAAAAGAGAAAAAAAGGATCCTTCTTATTCATTTTTTCGGGATAGTGCATTCGTCACTACATTGTCTTTGCGCTTCTTGTAAATGATCTCATAATCATAACCAAAGAGATTAGTTACCCATTTTTGTTGCTCCTGGGAGGAAATGCATTGTTCCATAAAGTACTTGAGTCTTTGATGGTTGGTCTTGATTTGGAAGCGTTGCCCCAAGAGATAAGGGTGCCACAGCTCAACGACATGCAGAATAGCCAACATTTCCTTTTCATAAATGTGTTTGCCCAGATTCCTTTCAGACAATTGCTTGCTAGTGAAGGCCAAAGGTCAACCCTCTTGCATAAGGAAAACACCGATTCCTTTCCCTGAGGCATCACATTCCAACACAAAGGTCTTTGTGAAATCAGGAAGGGCCAGAACCGGAGTGGTGCACATGGCCATCTTCAAGGTTTGAAAAGCTTGAGTAGCGACTGGATTCCAACTAAAAGAGTTCTTTTTTAGGAGAGCAGTGAGAGGTGCTGCAATCTTTCCATAGTTATTAACAAACTTGTGATAATACCCTGTTAATCACATAAATCCACACAATCTTTTGAGAGTCTTTGGGTGTGGCCAATCTTGCATAGCTTCAATCTTTTTCAGATCCACCCTGATGCCATCCTTTCCAACCAGATGACCCAAGTATTCTACTTCTGAGGCACCAAAAGCACATTTAGACTATTTCAGGAAAAGTTGGTGCTGGGAGAGGAGATGGAGAACTTGATCCACATGAGTAAGATGGTCGGTCCAGGTTTTTCTATAGATGAGGATATCATCAAAGAAACCTAAGACAAAATGATGGAGAAAGGGACGGAAGACATGATTCATGAGGCTTTGGAAGGTGGAGGGAGCATTACACAAGCCAAAGGGCATGACCAAAAACTCATAGTGGCCCTCATGAGTGTGAAAGGCCATCTTGGAAATGTCTACCTCTTTCATACGTATCTGGTGATATCCTGAGTGAAGATCAAGTTTAGTAAAGAATTTGGCGCAACTCAATTCATCCAAGAGGTCATCAATGACTGGAATGGGAAATCTGTCTTTAATGGTCAGTTTGTTGAGGGCACGGAAGTTAGGACACATTCTCCAAGAACATTCTTTCTTCAGGACCGTGACTACAGGAGAAGAGTAAGAGCTCATACTAGGGAAGATAGCACCTGCATTAAGGAGTTCCTGGACCATTTTCTCAATTTCATTTATTTGTGAGAAGCGGTGGCGATATGGATGGATATTGGGAGGAAGGATTTCGGGTACAAGGGGAATGGAATGATCATGAACATCGCAGGAAGGAGGGAGGCCTTGGGGAGTGGAAAATACCATTTGATGTTTAGAAAGGAGAGCTTGGAGGTCATGCGGTACCGAGGGTGTTTTTGTTGCTTGAATGGCATGGAGTTGGGAAATGACACCAGAATGACCTTTTTTTAGCATCTTTTCCATGCAATGGGAACTAATGACCTCAAGTGAACCAGCAGTGATGCCCTGGAATTTATATTGGTGGCCTTCCTGGTCAAATTGCATGGTTAATGCCTTAAAATCCATGAGAATGGGACCCAAAGTTCTTAGCCAGTCAGCACCCAACACAATGTCACAACCACCCATGTCAATAGCAAACATATGGGATTTTAGGTGGTAGTCACCGATTTGGAGACACACATTTTCATAGTGCCCTCCACATTTCATGGAACCACCATTGGCAAGCATGATTTGGAAATTTTTGACAGCATGGATGTAGCAATGAGTTTCTTGGGCAATGTGGCGATGAATAAAATTATGGGTGCTTCCACTATCAACCAGAATGATGACCTTCCGATGCTTGATGTAACCAATTAACTTGAGGGTTTGGGGAGCGGAAAAACCAGTGAGAGCATTGAGGGAAATGACGAGTTCTACTTCGGGAGAATCTGAGGGAGGGGTTATGTCAGTGATTTCAGGTGACTCAGACACAAGGGGAGTTTCAACATCCTCTTCTGAAATGTCCTCAGAGATGGCCATAAAAGGATTTTGTTCCTTACACTTGTGGCCTGGGAAATATTTGTCATCACAATTATAACAAAGGCCTTTGAGTTGGCGTTCAGCCATTTCATCCCTAGTCAATTTTTGGATTTTTAATGGGGCGGAGGGAGTAGTGGGAGTGACGGGTTTAGGGCGATGGATAAAGGAGGGTTTTTGGTTTTGAAATGATACCACCAGTTGTTCTTCTTTAGTTATTTTAGTATCCTCCACCCAAGTCGAGGGTCGATCCATGACGACATGGGCCCGAATCTCCTCCTTGAGGCCACTAATAAAACACTCTCGAAAGAAAGCATCATTCATGCCCTTTGTTCGAAAAGCTAGGCATTCAAAGGCAGCTATGAAGTCTTCTATTGTTCTAAATTGCTTCAACTTTGTCAAACGGCCCAAATGGTTGTTGTCCGTGTCAAAGAATTCATAAAGTTCAGTCACAAATTGGGTCCAAGCAATATACCCTTGACGGGAAGTTTTTCTCCATTGCCGCCATTGTCAACGTTCTTGATCTAGATGGAGAACACCATACTGGATTTTGGCCAAGTCATCGGTAATTCCATATAAAGAGAAATAATGTTCCATTTGGGTTACCCAACCAGTGGGGTCTGAGCCATCAAATTTGGTCATGTCACGTTGAAAGTGATGGGACTGAAAGGTATGGGAATGGGAGGAAGTTTTGCATTCATTCTTTGGATGTGCTTCAGAGAACTGGTCATCTATAGGGATCTTCAGTTTGGTGCAGAGTGTTGCAAAGATAGATTCAATATGGGTGGTAAGTTCTTGTTTGACTTCCTCCATTGAGGACTGCATGGTTGTATTTATGGTAGCATTGATGGACGAATCGATGGAGGCAATGGTAGCACTGAGTTGTTTTACTTCTTTTTGGGTTTCTAGGAAACCGGATTGCATGGTGTTGAAGCGAGCTTCCAGGTCTTGGCTATGGGTATGGGCCATGAGGATGGGTGAACTGAAAAGGGGCGGGTGGGGTCAAAAATTTTGCCTAAAAATTATATTGATGAAAGTGATAAGGGCGGAGAGATGAATCCAATGGAATAGGTCTCAAATAATGGTGAAAATTTTTCCAGACTTTTTTTTTTTTTTTACACTTGCAGAGTTATACTCCAGTCTAAAGAATACTGCAGTGATGAAATCCCCAAATGTTTAACCAGAAAGAGATGTGTATTTACTTGGCAACCCAAACACAGTTGCGCGGCAATAGATTTGGTCTGTTTTTAATTCATTTATGTTTATGTCCCCCAAGGGTTAGGTATTCAAGGGTTCTATAGACAAGGGTTTTCCCTGTGCTATAGCTCTCTGATATACGTGCGGGGTCCAACAGTAGTACTCAGCCCAATATCTCAGTGCACTAACTAAGGAGGATAGACCGTACCCTTAGCCGTACTACCCGACTACCCAGGTACTAGAGAGTATCTTCTCAAGTGTTGTTCTCAGTGACACTATAGTAGTCCAGCAGTCGATAGGTTTATCTAAAGAGGTCTTCAGGAAATCTAGGTTGATCCGTACATAGGTGTTGTCTGATGCGCTACCACTCGAAGGGGTACCAACAGGGGTTACAAGGGTGGCCAATAGATGTGCTCTTAAGAACTGCTTGTATTTCTTGCGTGTATGAATCCCTCAACCGCGAGTTTATGCATGTAACGATAGATCTCTGTGGTTTAAAGATGTCGAAATATGTCTCTACCCTGGAAAACATTTCCCACAATATCTACCAAGGAAAGTGCTCTGATACCACTTGCAAGATTCTAGATATATAAAATATGCAGAACAAAAATAAAAATGCTAGAAATGGCAGAATAACAGTAAAATATCCAGCATAATCTCCACAATAACACATAAATGATATAAGAACAACAATAGAAATAACACTTTGATTCAGAAAGCAATGTTCACAGGCCTCTTCGAGGGGGCAACCTCTAATCGAGCAGTGCTCTGTTACAATAATCTCCAAGCTAGGGTTTTCATACCCTCGACCCTTATTTATACAAAATGTCTATCAAGAGAAGCATCTAGAGGAAGATCCTTCTAGAAGAGGAAGATTTTATTAGGTCTTCTTACATCCGACTTATTCTATTTTATTGAAAGGCCATATTAATATTGACCTTTATTACATCCGAATATATTAATCTACTTATGTACGGGTTAGGACCCTAACAGAATACAACACAACATAAATTTACTATAATAAACAATAAATATGACAATGAAAATACATAAAAACCAAATATTATGCGTGTATGTCTATTTAATGTATTTTCAATATGGTGGTTGTAAATGGTTGTTAACTTTTCATATCCAACATAATTATAAAATGAAGAAAAAAAAAACACAATTTTCCATTATAGATACCCATAATAAAATGACACATCCACAATATAAATGTCCAAACAAATCATTTACATGAAATTAATTTTTGTTTCCATCACCTTGACTATCTTCCTTGCTTGGCATTGTAGCATTGTTGTTATCAAAAAGATGTTTAGATCTCAGATCATGTCTCATCTTGAACCTCCAATATCCATCCAACACATCTGGGTAAAAAAAGACTTGGTTGCAAGGTTTTGGGAAAACATAAGATTCCTTACTTTCAACCAACATTTTTTTAGAGTTAATACATATTATCCCACTATCACGATATTCCTTTACATTTCTTTGGTCGAAGGTATCCCACCACTTACAAGAAACAATAACGAATGGAAATGATGAGAATTCTACTTGCATGATCTGTTGTATATTTCCAATGTAACTTAACTTCCCCTCTATCAGGTTTTCATCACGGTGGCTAGTACGACTAGATTGGTTGAATTTGACCTCCAATCTACAATATTGCATGATGTGGCCTTCATTGGCATACTTAGTGTGAAAATTATGTCCAAATCCCCACATATATGGAAAGAAATGCACCCACAAAAATGTGAACAAAGGGCGATGTCATATGTCTAATAACCAAAGAATTAATAAAACATAATACATGTTACAATTCAAATGTGAAATATTGTAAATAAAATGTGGTACTTAGAGAGGTTATTCCAAATTTGTTGCACCTAATCCCTATGTTTAGTGCATCCATATCTTCTCCACATGGGTTACAACTGGACACTGCATATTTCTCTTGTATCTGGTCAACCACCCAATTATTGGGACATATTTTTGGCATATTTTATTTTAAATGATCAGGATAAGGAATGATTCTACCATTCAACTGTCTAAATACTTTCTTGGCATTGTCCCATTTCATTATTTTCTCTTCATACATCGCGACTCATGGTTACATTACCTCTGTCTTGTAATAAACAAATTTATTAATGGCATCCATTTCAAAATTTCTTGATGTATACAAAAATTCAAAATGAATAACATGAGATCAAATATATATTATCAACTTAAAGAACGGCTTTATTGATGACATGAAAATTTCTAAATTCACCGATGTATTAAAAAATTTAAAACAAATAGCATGGGATGAAAAATATATTATCAGCTTCAATGTAAACAATTCCAGTGTACTAAATTGACAAATATAATTGACTTACTCTTTATCAAGCACCCTTTTTCTTTCATTTAGAGTAGCCCTTCCCTTTTGTCCTCATCGTGATGGTTTTCCCAAATGATTTCCCCTTTTGTGTTGTCAATTTTCTTGATGTAGCCACTGGCATAATAGAATGACTCATATAGTATGTACCCCTCTACCATACATCCCTCCTATTTACCCCTTTTTCGAACAAACCTCTTCAATTTTTCCATGTAGCTTTATAAGAATAGCATCCAATGACATGAGAGAACCCCAGATAATTCAGCCTCATCAGGTAGGTGAATTAGAAGATGGAATTGCAATTCCATAAAACTCGTGGGTGGTTCCTTCTCAAACATACACACAATCTAAGATATCGCTTGGTTCCATCGTGGAATGCTAGCCATATGAATCTCCCTTTATGTGATCCAATATACAAATGTAGATAATTTTGATATGGAACGTAGAGGTTCTTTGGGGGAGTCATGGTTCACACGACCATGCACAAACAAAGGATAATGACACTACAAAATAGACATGCACATCATTAATTTCCATAAAACTATGAGTGCATAGCATATTTTTACTAACATCAGTATAGAACTAGAAGAATCATGTATTCATGAACATACATACCATTAGAAGGTTCAAATGGTCATGTGATTTAAACCCTGAAAAATTCCCATCTACAATGAAACAAGTTCGTAGAGTCACCTTCACACCCAATATAACATCCTTTTCCATGGAAAGATCATCTTTCTTCAAAATCCATCAAACATCACCTTATTTAAAATACCAAGAGGGACTAACCTCTACTCTAGTTTCATTTCTTGGCCAATGTCTCTTTTTAGTATTCAAAGAAATAAGATCTCTCCTGATAGTCATTATGTCACTTGTATTCCATGATATGTGCCTCCATAAAGAATATGAAACATTTTTTAATATATGCATGGGATCTAGTAAGTGGCCAATCTTAAGATGCTACCGACATGGAAGCTCATAAAATACATATTTACTTTTCATCCCAATGGCCATTTTCTCAATATAGGTGTCAAAACTTTAGGATCATCAAACATAGGTTCCCCATTTGAATCAAAGAATTATGTCATTTCCATCTCCTTCTCTATTTCATATGTTGTATTCCAATATGTTAGTGTCATTATTTCAGGTCTCTGTGTTCTCTCTGATTTACCATTGAAAGAATATGTAGCTCTTATATGAGGGTGGTCCCCTGGGAGGAATACCCTCAGACAATCGTACGTCGAATTTGATAGGTAATTAGACAATGTATCCTTTATAGAAGGTCCACAAGATTTACATCCATGCTACCCTTTTTTTACAAGACCTGCGATGTTAAGGTATACATAGCATGTGAGTTTCAAAAATATAGTTGCACCAAATGCAGTATGCCAAATAAAATTATAGATATAAACAAATCGATGAACATGCTTACCGAAGCAAACTTCTATTCTTGGATAATTGTGCCTGGTGTATGCACATATGCCATACAAGATAAAATACCTCTCCATTGGGATGGGTCTTGATACATCATATGCATGTATCCTTTCCCATAATTTCTTTAAATTCATCAATCAATGGTTGGAGGTATACATCTATTTTCTTCACTTGTCTTCTACTCAGAACTATAAGAGCCAACAAAAGATGTTCATTCTTCACAGAAAACCATGGGGGGGGGGGGTGTATTTTTATCGATCAATACCACTGGAAAAATAGAATAGTTGGTTTTTTGGACTGAATATGAGTTAACTACATCCATAGCTATGCTCAATCGAAGGCTTTTTACTTCATCCTTGAATTTGTATCCTATGTTTCATAGCTATTGAATCTGTTGGGATTCACATAACTCTTGGCTCACTTCTATGTGAAGCATGCCACCCATGCAACATGGGTTGTTGTTTTTTCAATGAAAAATCATTTCAATCCTTAGAATTATGGGCACATGCCTAAATATCTTATGAGGAGGACCATTTGTTTTACCCTTGTTTTTGTATTTATGGTACATGTCATGCCCAAATTTTGGACATATATATTTGTCTGTATTTTTGTTTCTATATAGAATACAATCATTCAGACATGCATGGTATTGTTCGATATGTGTTATATTATTTTCACGACTAGGGGATTTTCGAGGGGGGGCACACCCCCGAGAATTTATTTTCCTTGGGAAATGTGTCGCATTTTTTACCTCATTTTTCATATTGCCTCGACTTTCATGTCCATTGTTTGGCAGTTTTTCAGCAAATGGTATTTGTCGATGGTTTTCTATTTCCAGTTAAGGAATTAGGGTTGTTGACTAATCCAAGACATTGGGTTAGGGTTTTAGATGTTGTTGGCTCCTATATGTATATTGTATTGTAAACAATGTATCACAATGAATGAATATAGAATATGTTGGTTTTCTCGGTTTGGGTTTCCAAGGGAAACATCTATGTGCAATGTGTGTATTTTCCATTGTGTCTTTTATATTCTTTTATTGAAAATCTATTTGCAATAAAATATTGTACAAGGTTGAAATCTACAGGTATTATATGTACTCAACACCCAACATTTTCAGCATTTACTTTAACTCTGCATAGTTATCGAGAAAGTGATTATCACTCAGAAGTACCTTATTTTTGAATAACCTGCAATTAGTGGGAAATATAAATTTACACTTTCATTAAGCATGAATAAAATCCACCCTTTTCTTCATGTACTGTGTGAAAATATTCCTTAAACTTTTAGGGGAAATAATGGTTAATTACCTCCAAATTGTCAGGAAACACACATCTCACATACCATAGATGGATTTCAAGTTGTATAGTAAAATTGTTGTCCCTAGCTGGGTAGACCTTGAAAAACCCTATACTGGACCAAATAGAGTGGTGGTGGAAGTCAATTTCACGTTTTCGTAGAAGGTATCTATGACATCAATGTCATCCCCTAGTTCATTTTTATGGAATGCATCTAACAACATTCCCTCCATGGCTTGGGTATCCCATAATAAATCATCCATAACAACCTCTATATCATTTCCTTCATCCCCAACATTTGAAGAACTGGTGTGACTATCAAGGTTTTGAATTGTTGACTCGGGATGTAATGGGAATTGAATAGGTGGTTGTTTCAACCATTCTTGGTATGCTTCCTCTCTGATACATTTTCATTTAGCAACAAGCTTGTGACATGACATCATAGTGCGGTGCAATGGTAGATGGTAGATAGGTCCATCGCCATCAAAATACTGATTGTAAAAATATTGGACATTACATTGATAATATTAGTAACACAATTATTTTAATATGTTCAAACATTATACCAAAAACTTATTAGAAGCATGGACATCTTATTCCCAATAATAAACATTAAACCAATCCCTTTATAAAACAAATTTCGAATTAAGAAATACATTTACATTAGTTCCATTCAAAATCCAAAAACACATTTACTCAAACATCTTTTTCTTACGCCCTATGGGGTTGTCTACATAAAAGATATCAAATTCATGGTGTAATACTATTGACCTAGGATGGTTTTTGGAATATTCCATGTTAGGATTGGTAAGTTAAAGAAGATGTCCATTTTCATCAAACATATTCTTGTGGTATCTTTTTCCTGATAAGATCTTGCGAAATTTTGGGACCACAGGAATATCTTGAGCATCTGAACTCAATCCTAAATCTTGATCCTACAAAATTCGATGAACAATTATTAAACTGAACCTACATACATAACATAAATTCAATGAGATAAATGAATTATCAATAAAATCTAGATGTTCTACAATCGACGTGAGAGAACTTGAAGGATTTCCAAATATACGTAACGAGGTGACATTGGAATTTGAAGAATTGGCCATTTGATATTATAATTATTGTTTTCCTACATTTGAACCAAAAATCATCAACTTCGGTAGCATATAACAATCAAAATTCAAAAATAACTTTGAATAACTTTTACAACTTGACAACACACTTAAAAAATCATCACTTTTTTCTACAATATCATTGTTTTTTTTCGCCCAGCTATATAAGAAATCTCACTCTGGATTTACAAAATATGAAAACGCTACTCGATCCCTAAAAATATCCTCCTCGAACATAGAAAATGTGAATTTGATGCTCAACCCCTCTCTCACTCTCTTCCTCCTTCCCTCCCCTTCTCTCTCTCTCTCTCTCTCTCTCTCTCTCTCTCTCTTGCATCAACCCCTCTCTCCCCCTCACTTTGTATCCCCCTGCCTTTCTCATTCATTGTATCCCCTTCACTCTATCATCCCCTCTCTCTCCCCCATCGGTGCACTTTATCATTTGAAAATGCATTGATGCATATGTATAAACAAAAGGCACTGGTGCGTTTAATTGAGATAAGCACCGAAGATTGACCTTCATTATTTCCTCTGTAAAGATAAACCTACACAAACTTTAAATACAAATGTTTTCATTTTCATTATGCAAATGCAATCGTATTATGGTGTTATTACTTACACACCACTCGGTTTCATTATTAATTAAACGTCACATCGATGCATTTCAAATTCTCTATCGCACCGACTGAAGCAAGTTAAAAAAATAACACGCACTTACTATCAATACTTTGAAATTTATTACAAAAATAAATCAATGCATTATACATACCACACCAATGCGTTATGAATATCTCACCAATGCACTACGAACAAAATAGCGCACCGAAAAGTTTAACTTCTGAAAAAAAAAATAGAACAAATGTTTATCATCAATGCGTCGAAATATACAACGAACAAATGAGCGGGAATTTAAGTTCTTTGTTTATAAAGGAAAACCCTATTCATTATTTTATTGTTTGCCAAATTTTAGAGAGGATATTTCTGAAACAAAGATTTATCAACAAAGATTTTTGTAATGTCCCCAAATAGAACTTTGCTAGATTTACTATCTAAGATAGTTCTGTTTATACTCTTTATATGTTATTAAGATGATTGAGAACTTTCTACAAACATTTCACAGATAACCCATAGATATGAATTTTTTCAAACATTTTTTTTACACCAAAAAATAAAAGAGATAATATGGTACTTTATTAATAATGGAATTTTGACCACACAATACAATGCTTAGAGTTGAAACTAGTATACTAAAGGAATAAGGGAAATCGTTACAAAGTAGCTAGTTTTTATCTAACTAGTATATTTTTAAACGAGAAGTAGAGTATAAAATTTCTAAAGTAATAATCTATGTAAAGTAAGAGTATTAGTTTCAACCCTTCATCACCGATCATCTATTATGTAACATTCGACCATTGAATTTTCTTAAATAAACTCGAATTTACATTACACACTTCACTAATCCATTTAAGTGAGGAAATTGGATATGAAATTATCTATAACTTTAGATATGAAAGCTTGTTATTTTTTGTATTCTTATCAGAATATATATTATTATTAATAATAACAATATATAGTGATAATATCTCATTATTGTTGAACTCCTCTGCATGCCTCGATCCCAAAACTCGCACTCGTACATTACCTTAAGTAGATAATCATCCTAGCCGTCTAAAACTCGCACTCGTACATTACCTTAAGTAGATAATCATCCTAGCCGTCTAAATGGGAGACGTGCCCATTCCAGTTAAACATCCTCTGCCTGCCTCGATCCCAAAACTCGCACTCGTACGCCCTCGTACATTACCTTACTTAGATAATCATCCCAGCCGTCTAATTGGGAGACGTGTCCATTCTAATTACGTTTGAATTTGAATTTCGTCATCCCAAATTATTATTATTATTTTTTATTTTAAAAGCAAAAAGGAAATTTGACTTAACCAAACGAATATAAAATCAAATCATGAACTATGCTTGTTGATAATATTGAGGCAAAGTATGGTGAAAATTCAAAGGTGGGAATAGTGTAAAAAAATAAATATAACGTAATCATCCCAGTCGTCTAATTAGGAGACGTGCCCAGTCGTCTAATTAGGAGACGTGCCCATTCCAGTTACGTTTGAACTTGAATTTTGTCACCCCAAATGTTTTTTTTTCCTTATAAAAGGAAACTGAAATTCGATTTAACCTGAGAAATATTAAATCAAATCATGAGCTATGCTGGTTGATAATGTTAGGCAAAGTATGGTAAAAATTTAAAAGTGAGAATAGTGTAAAAAAATTGAATATATGGAAGGATTATAGAGCTAACAAAACCCTCATTTTGATCGATCATATCTCTTTTCTAAGTACACACTACATTATGAAATGGAAAACACAATTAAAGAAAATATATGACCAAATATGTAATTTATATTTAAATGTCATTAAAAATATTTGCATAGAAACAATTATTACAATATATATATGTTTAATAATCTATTAAATATTAACCATCTAGTAAGAATTTACATAATTTAAATTACAGGAGATTATTTTACTGCACTAACACGTTGTTGCTAGTTATATATACGAATTTCTCAGTAACCAAAAAACTTTCTCTGCAGCATTAAAATAAAATAATTCATCTACAACCTAATAAAATAATTCATCCTATTGCTCGCCCGAAAAGGGAAATTAACACATATATAACAGTCTGAACAGTTAAGCTAAGTTAACATTAAAATCCATTTACAACATCATTGTCGTCCTACTACTTGCGGGAAAAGAGAAGCTCACCATAAATATATGCCTAAAACATAGAACAGTCCCGTTCTCTTTACAAAAGCCATCCAAATATCTTATAAGACGCAAAATATGTTGGAAATGGAAAGGGTAATCACACTCAAATACACTACAATACACAATATATACTGCAAATTCCAGGCAGTTACCTAATAATCCACAATTTTCTTTAAACTTTTACAAAAATTTCAGTCCAAGCGTTATCTAGTGCCTCAACTATTTCTCATATTTTCGCAAATAAAAACTAACGAAATACCATTAGTTTTTTAATCAATGTAATATATACTGCAAACAAACGAAAATCACAACAGATTCCTCATAATGCTCGGATTTCTTTCAGCTTTGTCGAAAAATCACAACAGATGCCTCATAATACTCGAAGTTATTTCAGCTTTGTCAAAAAATCACAACAGATACCTCATAATATTCAAATTTCTTTCAGCTTTGTTAAAAAATTGCAGTCCCAAATTCGCGAAAATATAGGAAATCTTTGACTTTATATGTCGCAAAACACACAACTCCTGGACGTTCTACAAAACCATAACAGATACCGCATATACTGCAATGAAAGGAAAATCACAGAAGATACCTCAAATACGCAACTTTCGTTCAGCTTTCTTAAAATCTAGAGTCAATGCGTCAAATTTTCGCAAATTTCTCCTAATATACTAATATAGTCAAATGCTATTCAAAGCCCGTGAAGAAAATATTTAAGTGCAAAAAAAACACACCAACTCCTGGAAGTTTTGGAAAATCACAGTTATACCTCATATACTGCAACGAAAGGAAAATCACAGCTGATACCTCATAATACGTAAATTTCTATAGTTTTCTCAAGTTACAAGCTAAAGCATTCTCACACTTAAAAACGTACACATTAATGCCTTTAAAACACAAACTCCACGCAATTTTGCAAAATCGAGGTAAAAACTAACAAATTGCCATGAATTTTCGAATTTCAGAGCCCAAATCCCGCCACCTTTGCAAAATCTCAAGTAAAAGTTTCTCAAATTATCTTAGTCTTCGGGTTGAAGAAATAAAAAATGGACAATGACATGACTGTAATGCGATTCTCCTTCTCTCAACTTCCTTTTGGTAATAATAAAAGTATATAACTTTTATTTTATGCATGGATCACTTCACACGTGTAAATTTTATTTTATGCATGGATCACTTCACACGTGTTTTTGAGGTTTGAAACTATTGGCCATGCAGAGTTGTTTGTGCCACATTACAAGCAAAGGACATGCAAGCAAATTATCCCTATTGGACAATTGAGAGGTGGGGGTGAATCACTTGTTACTGGGCTTAAACAATTATGTTTATTTTAAACTCTTTACACAACATTTAATGACAGTCACAATAATGCAGGGAAGTAAGCAATAGAACATTCAACATCAGTCACACATATGAGATACATAGAGACAGATATTTCCTGAGGAAATCCATACAAGGTAAAAAACTCTTCTTCTTTATATGATAAGTAATCTTTACATTCTTTACATTATCATACATATGAGCACCAACTCATAATGAGGCTACAACCTCTGTTTTGCAAGTTGCTACTTGCTCAGAGTACCAACTCCCTGGTTTGTCTAGCACCCACTAGAAGGAAGCACCAACTCCCTGGTTTCTCCAACACCCACTAGAAGGAAGCACCAACTCCCTAAGTGTTCCAGCACCAATTGGATGGAAGCACCAACTTCCAGTCACACAGGCACCAACCTAGATAATAGAGAATAACAATTCTCCCTTACACCACCCTGCCACCCTGGTTTCTCTGGTTGCAACCAGATGAAAGCTACAAGTTCCTGTGTTCAAGCACCCACTTGAACCTCTGAGGACAACGGTCCTCCCTAGCACCTCCCTACCACCCTGAAATATAAATTTTCACTCTTAAGAATTATTACAACGATATAAAGTTCTTCAATGGCTTACCGGTCTCATCACTGTTCTTCTACACTGCGCTGCTCTGTCTGCATCAGTGTCTTCTGCACACTCCTTGCGCTTTCTATTCTTTTTCCTTTTATGCTCTCTGTGCCATGTCCCTTCAATGCACCATTCCCCTTCTGTGCATTTCTGGTGCTCCGCTCTGCCTCCTTCTTCACACCTCAATCACACCCAACCGCAACAACACCGATCTCTTCTTTGTTCTGCATTCTTATAGTCTATATGCTCCTTGTGCATGCAGTATGCATCAAGCTCTTGCATCCTCTCCCCATCTTGAGTGCTCTGGCTCATCATCATGCCAACTCTTCAACTTCTCTGGCAGTTAACGCATGCATCCATCATCACTGGGTGTTATTTTGAGATTCCTTCGCCTCTCCAGCAGTCAAGACTCTTTATCTTCTCTGTTACAGATGAGCTCAACCTCTCTATTGCAGTTACAGGCTTCAACGCTCTTCCATCTATTAATCGCCTCTATGACCAGTCTTCATCCCACTGGCAGATTCGTTGAAACTCTTCAGCTCCTCTGGCAATCATACTCAAGTCTCTTTGAGTCCTCTCGCAAAAACCATCAGTGATTTCTAGCAGTTACAGAGCGAATCATGAAATGGAGTCTAACAATGCTATCTCCTTCCACTTACGTGACCACCGGCGATGACCACCGACTACATAGATATTTCACCATTTCGGCATTTTGGCATTCGGTAATTCGACATTCGTGGGATCAAGTGTCTCGACACTTCAAGTCGTGATCCCCGAAATGGGGCTTGGTTGAACTAACTCCTTTTTCCATCTTCCGCCATTATGACCAGTGGTTATGACCACAGCCTACACCAAAAGGTGTTTCTGCATTTCGGCGATTTCTGTTGTGAGGCATCTCAACTCTCCAAGTCATGGTCCCCGAAACTCTGAAATGGAGCTTGTCGTTTCAATCTTTTCTCTACAGCTCTTCGACGATGTGACCACCATCAGTGACCGACCGCTTATCCATAAAGCGCTTTCACAATTTCGCAATTCGGGATTTCGGCATCCTTGATGCGAAGATTTCTTGACAACTCCAAGTCTCGTTATCCGAAACTCCAAAATGGAGTCGAGTCAACGGCATTTCGGCATTTCACGTTTCGTCGTTTCGGGGCTCCTGTGGTGAAGAGTCTCGGCTCTTAACTCCTCCAACTCTCGGTATTCGAAGTTCCGAAATGGAGTTGGATCAAAGATCTAGTATTTCTTTGTTTCACATTTCGGCGATTCGACATTTTTCCACTTCTATGGTGAAGTGTTTCGACACTTCAACTCTCGGTATCCGGGACTCCGAAATGGAGTTATTTCCCAATCTGCAAAGCTCTTTGTTGGTGTGCCTATTTCGGGATTTCGGCGTTTTTATTTTTGCAACTTCGAGACTCCTTTGATGAAGAGTCTCGACTCTTGACTCTTCCAATTCCTAGTATCCGGAACTCCGAAATGGAGTCTTTGACATGCTCTAATCTTTCTCCTTTTAGGATTTCGGGGTTCGCTACTTCAAAGGTTAGTGTTCCTTTGATCTTTGATTTCCCGGTCTGCGAAACTCCAAAATGGAGTCTTTGTGGTGCTCTGATCTTTCTCCTTGTGTCCATCCCCGATCAATTCTCGATCCAACGGCTCGAATCATTTCTCCATTTCGTATTTCACGATTTGGAAGGATAGAGCACTTCCTTCCTTTGACTTCTTGGTCAGCGAAATGCTGATCTGTGACCACGTGTCCTGCTTGAAGATGGATGGTCCTCCTTCTTTCGGGATTTCAGTGTTTCACATTTCACGATTCTGAGACTTTTCATGAGTGTCCTTGACACCTCCACCTCCCGGTATCCGAAACTCTGAAATGGAGTCGGATCAATTTATTCCTGATCTTCCTTGCCTGCCTATAAACCATCAAATGATCAAGCACAATCTTGCACTCTGCATGCGCCTCTACACTTATCTTCCCGAGCTTACGTTGTCCCTGTTTTGTCATCGCTGCATACTCTGAACTTTCCATCAATGACAAGCACACCTGCCTAAAAACATGCCAACAATCTCCTCCTTTGGCATTGATGGCAACCCTGAATGACTGCACTCATCTGTTTGGACCACCAACTATAGCATCCAGTCTAGACCACTCATTTTCTCCCCCTTTGACATCAATGTCAAAGAAAACATGCTCCCCCTGAGCCGTTGTAGTATTTTTAGGAGGTATCAGATATTCAATCAATACAAAGCTTCCCCTAACATGATGGACTCTCTTAGGTGCAAGACAGGATGACACCCAACTTTTGTCGGAGATATTCAAATGGTGTCTTGGCTAGGGGTTTAGTAAATATGTTGCAATTTTTTCTATCGTTGTAATGTAATGGACCTGAACAACCTGATTGGTGACCTGCTCTCTCAGAAAATGGTATTTTATGGGAATATGCTTGGTCTTGGAGTGGAATACAGGATTCTTAGACACACTGATGGCACTAGTGTTATCACAATGAATTGGGATCAATGCAGTGTATTTTACCTCCAAGTCTGCAAGTGTCTGAATCATCCATAATACCTGAGTGCAACATGTAGCAGCAACAATGTACTCTACCTCTGTAGTTGATAAAGAAATGGAACCTTGCTTTTTACTAAGCCATGCTACTAATGAGTCACCCAGGAAGAATGCTCCTCCACTGGTGCTTTTTCTCTCATCAACACAGTTTGCCCAATCTGCATTTGAATAGGCAGTTAACTGAAAATTCTAATTTCTGGGATATCATAGACCATATGTCATTGTTTCTTTCAAATACCTAAATATCCTTTTGACATCTTGCAAATGACTCTGTTTAGGTACAAACTGATATCTTCCTACCATTCCAACAACATGCATTATGTCTGGGCTAGATGTTGTGATGTACAGCAGGCTGCCTATCATTGACCTGTATGAACTTTGATCAACATCAGGTGAGTCATCATCCTTTCTTAATTTGCATCCAGTAACCATAGGTGTACCCATAGGTTTAGAATCTTCCATTTGAAACCTTTTCAACATTTATCTTAGATATTTTTCTTGAGAAATGAACATCCCTTCAGACCTCTGAGTAATTTGTAGACCAAGAAAAAATGACAGTTCACCTATCATAGACATTTCAAACTCAGACTCCATGGCAAAAGTAAACCATTGTACCAATGAATCCTTCTTACATCCGAAGATGATGTCATCTACATAGACCAATACGATGAGCAGATCATTATTCTCTGTTTTGATATACAAATTGTTGTCAATTGTTCCTCTCTTGAAGCCTTTGTCTTTGAGATACGTATCTAGTCTATGATACCAGGCTCGAGGGATTTGTTTTAACCCATATAAAGATTTCTTCATCTTGCATACTAAGTCAGGGTTATCAGACAGTTTGAAACCCTCTGGTTGTTCCATATAGACTTCTTCACTTAAATCTCCATTTAGAAAATATGACTTGAGATCCATTTGATAGACTTTAAACCTTTTATGACAAGCATAGGCAAGAGACATTCTGATAGCTTCTAATCTTGCTACTGGCACAAATGTTTCATCAAAATCCAGTCCTTCTATTTGAGCATATCCTTTACAGACCAATCTTTCTTTTTTCCTGACAACTTGTCCCTGCTCATTCAACTTATTCTTAAAGATCCACTTGGAATCAATGATATTTTTACCTTCAGGTCTATGAACCATCTCCCACGTATTGTTTTTCTCAATCTGATCAAGTTCATCATTCATTGCTTTAACCCAATGGTCATCTTTGCTAGCTTCATTAAAATTCTTGGGTTCCAGCAAGGATATGAAAGCTATATGTGATTATGCCTATCATTGACCTGTATGAACTTTGATCAACATCAGGTGAGTCATCATCCTTGCTTAATTTGCATCCAGTAACCATAGGTGTACCCATAGGTTTAGAATCTTCCATTTGAAACCTTTTCAACATCCCTGCAGAACCACTTCACATCCTATGTCACATATAGCTTTCATATCAAGCTTTCACATATAGCTTTCATATCCTATAGGAGATATGTGATTCACCTAAGGAACACCACTTCACATCCTATGTCACACATTTGACTTACACTGAGCAGGTTATGTTTCAGCCCATCTACAAGTAGAACATCTTGGGCTTTTCCTTTTCCATTACTTAAACTCACCATCCCTTTACCCTTTATTTTACCTAGATCATCATTTCCAAAGGTTACGTTTCCTGATTTGCTTTCACTTAGAGATAGAAACTTACCTTTGTCTCTCGTCATATGTTTGGAGCATCCATTGTCTATATACCAAGGGTTCATTTTTATTTGAGCTAACAACACTAATCCACACTTGTCACTTTCTTTTTTCTTCCAAACCTTGACATTTTCAGCAGGGGAATTCAATTATGGTTCATAGTTCTTTAATCGAATGTCAACAGATTTATGTCCATAGTTATGACAGATGTAGCATTCAATCTCATTGTTCAATAGGTCAAAATTATTGTTGCAACGTTGTCTACTCATTGACTATTGATTATTTCTTGACCTCCTAAGTTGCATGTCTCTAGACTTAATTTGGCAATTTGCAAACTGTGAAGGTTTGTTACTTGGTTGTATCATTCTTTGTTGTGGCAAGTATTTATTCCTTTGAAATCTTAATTTCTCATGTCTAAGTCTTAAGGAACAATTTACAGCTTTGTGACCAAAGTTAGAATAGTAGAAACAATAGCCATAGAAAAATTCTTTGTACCTAGAAAATGGTTGTCTTCTTTGAGCAAATCGATTTCTTCCATGTTGATGACGTCTTTCAGTAGGGAGTGCATTATTTATTTGTTCTACAGATTTAGTCCTGGCACCTTTTTCTTTACTCGTCCTAGGCGTCTGATTGTCTTCCTCTATTTCTGCAGGTTTGTTGTTGTCATTGGTTGTAGATTTGACAAACTTGATGGGCTCTTTGTTTCTTGGCTTATCACTACTTGATCCCTCTTCACAACCCAAACTCGTTTTCCGCTTTGGATTCCTTTTCTGATTCAGAATGGTGGATAATCCTTTTGATGCTTTGATACTTGATAGATTCTGATTATACAAGGCTTGAAACTTCTCCATTTCTTTCCTAGTTTTCACTATTTCTTGTTCTAAGGCTTCACATCTTGCCTTCTTTTATGATAACTGTCGTTTCAGAATGTCTTCGATTTTCTTTGCCTCTTCTAATTTCACTTTTAGTAGGACAAGGTATTCATCAGGTTCTTTATTGTCTTTCTCGAACTGTATCAACAATTTTCTTTGCTTTATGTTCTTAATTCTTAGTCTGTCAATCTCTTCCAGTGCACTGATCGGTTCTCCTTCCATGTCAACCACAACTTCTTCTTCATTAGCATCACTTCCTGTGATTATATTATCATAATCCTCTTTGGCCATAAGTATGAAGTCATTTAGTTTATCTTCAATAGTGGAGTCATTGTCTTCATCATCTGAAGGATCATCATCATTGTTTACACAAATACTTTTCTTCTTAAAGTTATTCTCTTAAAGAAATTTATGTGCTTATGCTTCTCCTCATCATCACATGTCTGATCCTTTATTTTGTGGGGACATTTATTTGCAAAATGACCTATCCTACCACAATTGAAACATTTGAAAGACAGTTTACCTTTGTATTTTCCTGATCCCTTCTTCAGTCTATTCACAAATTTTTCTTCAATTTCATCAGGCTTTGAATCCTCATTCTCGTTTGCCTTGAATGATGCTTCTCTAGAGGTGGGTTTATCTTTAATTATTCTCATTTCATATGCAGTCAATGTTCCTAGAAGTTGATCAAACTCCAAGGTTTTTAGATCATTAAGTTCTTCAATAGCAGAGATGTTCGGGTTGAACCTATCTAGTAGAGATCTCAAAATTTTTTGAACTAAAGAAGGTTCCTCAATTTTCTCACCAAGTGCTTTCATTGCATTTACCATTTCTTCTACTCTCAGAAAGTATTTTCCAACAGTTTCATCTTCCTTCATCTTCAACTATTCAAACTGTATTCTATAGGTTTGAAGCTTGGCGTCCTTTACCTTCTCATTACCTTC
>ML779072.1:565949-596578 GCA_009831015.1 Picea engelmannii | reverse complement strand
TGCTTTCATTGCATTTACCATTTCTTCTACTCTCAGAAAGTATTTTCCAACAGTTTCATCTTCCTTCATCTTCAACTATTCAAACTGTATTCTATAGGTTTGAAGCTTGGCGTCCTTTACCTTCTCATTACCTTCATAATTGCCAATGAGTTTGTCCCACATTTCTTTGGCAGTTCCTAGGTGCATAACTTTTAGGAATTTTTCTTCTGCAAGCCCACTCAAGATAGCATTCATAGCCTTAGTGTTGAAGCTAAATTCTAGCTTGTCATCCTTATTAGTTAGTACAACTAGCTTTACATAACCAATATCTACCACATCATATACATCTGCACCTAAAGCCATTATGTAGGTTCTCATTCTAACTTTCCAGAAGGCAAAGTTTGTTCCATTGAACAGAGGGGCCATATTGGTTGAATTTCCTTCATGGCTTGACATGTTTAAGCTCTAGGATCTACCCTTAGATAAAAGGGGTCGGCTCTGATACCAATTGTTCGACAACTGAGAGGGGGGGGGTGAATCAGTTGTTACTGGGCTTAAACAATTATGCTTATTTTAAACTCTTTACACAACATTTAATGACAGTCACAATAATGCAGGGAAGTAAGAAATAGAACATTCAACATCAGTCACACATATGAGATACAAAGAGACAGATATTTCCTAAGGAAACCCATACAGGGTAAAAACCTCTTCTTCTTTATATGATAAGTAATCTTTGCATTCTTTACATTATCATACATATGAACACAAACTCATAATGAGGCTACAACCTCTGTCTTGCAAGTTGCTACTTGCTTAGAGCACCAACTCTCTGAATTCTCTAGCACCAACTAGAAGGAAGCACCAACTCCCTGGTTTCTCTAGCACCCACTAGAAGGAAGCACCAACTCCCTAAGTGTTCCAGCACCAACTTCCAGTCACACAGGCACCNACTCCCTGTGTTCAAGCACCCACTTTAACCTCTGAGGACAACGGTCCTCCCTAGCACCTCCCTACCACCCTGAAATATAAATATTTGTTCTTAAGAATAATTACAGTGATATAAAGTTCTTCAATGGATTATTGGTCTCATCACTGTTCTGCTACACTGCGCTGCTCTGTCTGCACCAATGTATTTTTCACACTCCTTGTGCTTTCTGTTCTTTTTCCTTTTATTCTCTCTACACCATGTCCCTTCAATGCACCATTCTGCTTCTGTGCATTTCTGGTGCTCTGCTCTGCCTCCTTCTTCACACCTCAATCACACCCAACCGCAACAACACCGATCTCTTCTTTGTTCTGCATTCTTATAGTCTCTGTGCTCCTTGTGCATGCAGTATGCATCAAGCTCCTGCATCCTCTCCCCATCTCGAGTGCTCTGCCTCATCATCATGCCAACTCCTCAGCTTCTCTGGTAGTTAACACATGCGTCCATCATCACTCGGTGTTATTTCGAGATTCCTTCGCCTCTCCAGCAGTCGAGACTCTTCGTCTTATCTGTTACAGATGAGCTCAACCTCTCTATTGTAATTAGAGGCTTCAATGCTCTTCCATCTGTCAATTGCCTCTATGACCAGTCTTCATCCCACTGGCAGATTCATTGAAACTCTTCATCTCCTCTGGTAGTCACACTCAAGTCTCTTCGAGTCCTCTGGCAGAAACCATCAGTGGTTTCTAGTAGTTACAAAGCAAACCATGAAATGGAGCCTAGCTATTCTATCTCCTTCCACTTATGTGACCACTAGCTGTGACCACCGACTACATAGATATTTCACCATTTCGGCATTTCGGCATTCGGTAATTTTGAATTCATGGGATCAAGTGTCTCGACACTTCAAGTCGCGATCCCTGAAATGGAGCTTGGTTGAACTAACTCCTTTCTCCATCTTCCGCCGTTGTGACCAATGGATGTGACCATAGCCTACACCAAAATGTGTTTCCGCATTTCAGCGATTCCTGTTGCGAGGCATCTCGACTCTCCAAGTCATGGTCCCCAAAACTCCGAAATGGAGCTTATCATTTCAAGCTTTTCTCTACATCTCTTCAACAATGTGACCACCATTGGTGACCGAGTGCTTATCCATAAAGCGCTTTCACGATTTCGCAATTCGGGATTTCGACATCCTTGATGCAAAGATTTCTTGACAAATCCAAGTCCCGGTACCTGAAACTCCAAAATGGAGTCGAATCAACGAAATTTCGACATTTCGCGTTTCACCGTTTCGGGGATCCTATGGTGAAGAGTCTTGGTGCTTAACTTCTCCAACTCCTGGTATCTGAAGTTCCGAAATGGAGTCAGATCAAAGATTTGGTATTTCGTTGTTTCGCATTTCGACGATTCGACATTTCGACACTTCTGTGGTGAACTGTTTCGACACTTCAAATCCCGGTATCTGGGACTCTGAAATGGAGTTATTTCCCGGTCTGTGAAGCTCTTTGTTGGTGTGCCTATTTTGGGATTTCGACGTTTCGCTTTTTGAAACTTCGGGACTCCTTTGATGAAGAGTCTCGACTCTTGACTCTTCCAACTCCCGGTATCCGAAACTCTGAAATGGAGTCTTTGAAATGCTCTAATCTTTCTCCTTTCGGGATTTTAGGGTTCACTACTTCAAAGCTTAATGTTCCTTTGATCTTTGATTTCCCGGTCTGTGAAACTTCAAAATGGAGTCTTTGTGGTGCTCTGATCTTTCGCCATGCATCTGTCCCCGATCAATTCTCAATCCAATGGCTCAAATCATTTTTCCATTTCGCATTTCGCGATTTGGAAGGATAGAGCACTTCCTTCCTTTTACTTCTTGGTCAACGAAATGTTGATCTGTGACCACATGTCTTGCCCGAAGATGGACGGTCCTCCTTCTTTTGGGATTTCTGTGTTTCACATTTCGCGATTCTAGGACTTGTCGTGAGTGTCCTTGACACCTCCACCTCCCGGTATCCGAAACTCTGAAATGGAGTTGGATCAATTTATTCCTGATCTTCCTTTTCTGCCTGTAAACCATCAAATGATCAAGCACACTCTTGCACTCTGCGTGCACCTCTGCACTTATCCTCCTGAGCTTACATTGTCCCTTTTTTTCCATCGCTGCATACTCTGAACTTGCCATCAATGACAAGCACACTTGCCTGAAAACATGCCAACAATCCCACCACCTTACAAGAAAAAGGACATGTACGCGTATTACCGGAGCAGGTTTTTGTTCAGGATGGAATGACAGAGTCACCATACTTTGAATTTGTATCTTTCTCATTCTCCTCCTCTCAGTCCTCTCAGTCTGGCACAAGGATGGTCGAATTGGGTATAAGGGTGAGACCACAAATGAGAAGATGAACTTGATGACCCATTTGAGTTGAAGAGTGGTCTCAGTCCTTCATGGAGGAGAACATATATTATGTTAGTTTTTCTAACTCTGTCTCTCAAACACCCAAAAAAATTGGTTACTGTGGATATGAAGTATCATGCTGTGTGTGAATTTGAGAAATTTTTTTGGGACAAGGATGAATGAAATGCAGATAGACAATCTAAATTCGAAGGAAAAATGGAAACCCTACAAAGAATCTAGAAATTCCTAGGTATATAGTGGGTTCTTTACTGTGATATAAAGCCTCAGAACATCCTCAATAAGGCTTTGAGATTTTTGTCTCTGCACACTATATAATTTAAGGCTCACTAAAATGAATGTAATGTTTAACTAAATGATTATGTATCATTTAGATTTTTTATTTTTTTTTAATTTTTCTGCTTGGTTGTGTAAGTATCCTCCAATTGTGTAATTCATAGAGGGTTGTTTAATCTCATATGGTTGGTTTTGTTTTTAATTGTGTTCTATTTTCAGTAATGGTACTTGCATGCATCCGCCATTGAGGCTAAGCACAAGAGCTAACCTAGATGGAAATTAACACTACCCACGAGAGTCGACCAACAAAAGTGCGATTTGGCTTCAATTTCCATTCACAAGGAGACATGTTATAGGTCTATGGCAACACGCTGCAACATGGAGATGGCTTGAGCGATTGATGATTGAGTTTTGATGGTGCGATTTGGCTTCAAATTTACTTCACACTATGGTAGAATACAACTCAGTGATGGCATAATACAATTTTGAATTTGAAAGTGACGAGACACACCAAATTGGGAAAAGATAAAATGACTATCGAGTTGGGTATCCATAATTCAATGACAAGTAAACCTAGATTACAGTTTGATACAATAAATTTTATTTGTGTGTGTCTACAATATGGGTACATATAATTGTATTTTGATATAAACTTCGTGTTTGCATGTAATTGTATTCTAATGTAAGCTTCATGTTTGCAGGAATATTTTCTAGAATCTTTCTATGTTTGCGAGGAAGATTTTCACAACAAATTATTTTGGAGAGAGTATTCCAAGGAAGGATTTTTTTCTGAGAGAAAATTTTGTCAAAGATTATCCTAGAAAGGTTATAATTGTATTGTATTAACTGTCTATAGGCTCTATACCCCTTCTTATATTTGTAAATTTTAAATACTCACAAATCTAGGGGGCCTAATAGTACAGGCGATTCAAGAAGAAAGAGTGCGAAGATTAGCTACAGAAGATTTGGGCAAAGTCAGACTAGAAGAAGAACCAGTTTATTGCCCACGAAAGATGGCAGGAAACTCATTGCCAATAATAGAATATGGAGATATTTTACTTAAGGTGGGAGGTTCCATGGCCAAATGGATATATGATGCAAACAAAGAGATAGTATGGAACTTTATATTGACTCTTATACATCAAAAACTTAATTTTTCTTGATCACATGCTTGACCAGATTTCCATTGTAAGTTGCAGCATTGTCTAGAGTTGTTGTCGTTGTAGGGTCGAGATGCTTTGAAGAGGTTCTCTTGGTCGCATGGTTGAGATTCTTTGAAGAGGTACCCCCTATATTCTACCTCAACTGAGAAGTAGAAAACCACCCGATGAAGAATAATCTACCACTCGAAGAGGAATGAGACATAAGCTCAAGTTCTAGCTACCATCCTTTAAAATAAAGGAAAAGCTGATAGAGTGAGGGCACCTTGGCTTTCAAGGCAGTGAGGAGAAGAAAAGATTAAGCTTCATTTATCAATGCAGTGACATGGCATGCATCTATTTGTGCAGTGATCATAGCCTCGACTCCATCGACAAAGAAATATAATATCAACTGATAGTTTACCAAATCATATAATTTGTTGTTATCTATTTTTTAAATCAATTTAAATACAGTGACAAATACCTAAATCATATTTCTCTCCACCATGGTAAATTAGTCACATCAATATGGAATAGACAAATAAAAAATTAAGAACAGAATTAAAAAAAAAAAAAGAATTTTAATTTAAAAATAAAAAAGTTAATAAATAATATTAGAAAACATGGCCAAAACAATCTTAAAAACATTACAAAATGGACCAATTAATACACATAATGCACCAGTTAATAGGCGGTCAATGATGATTGACCACCGGGAAAGCTATAGTCCCTGCCTTGGCCTGCAACAAGGACTAATAAGCTATGTTTTTAGATTATACCCATCCCTTACACCATAATTGTGAGCATCGTGATTTCTCTTCATAAGAAAAGATACATATTTATGAAGCACATCCTTATTCATGAGGAATTATTCTCTCCTATATAATTCAATGCATAAGGTCACAAGAGATTAATCAAACCCCCTCTAATTCCCTAGAAGATCATGGATGAAGCATTGAAGTTTATGGTTAAGAAGAAAAATAGTATATATATATATATATATATATATATATATCAAGATTAGCTAATACAAACTAACCAGGACATTCAAATTTAGGAATTCTTTGTAACATAGAATCAGGGTGAGAATAGATTAGTTGATCAATCTAGGAATCAAATTAGATCATGCTTCAACTATTATTACAAGCAATTGTACCTCACATTCACAAGCGATTTCAATGATTTCAAGGGAAAGGTTGCTAGATATGTCAAATAAAGCATTGATAAGCATATTTTATCCTTTATTTGTCCTCTTATTTATTCATTTAATATTAATGATTTCTATAAGTGATTAAAGGATGTCAATTCTTTATATTTTATGAGAGAATTTGTGACTTTGTAAAATTCAATGCCACCCCCTTAACCTCAGATATAAGATAGGGAAATTAGTGATCAATTAATGTCATCTCTGAGGTATCAAAACAATAATCAATGATGAAAAAGGTTCCAACAAAATATTCCTAGGAAGCATTCTCAAAGTGAGAAGGGGATATTGAAAAATATTGGCTTAGTATTATGTAGTCAACAAAGAACCCCTAAAGGGTATAAAATCACCAAGTATCTACATCCATATCTATGTGAGTAGTATAAGGGTAATGTATCTTCTAAGTAAGGGTAGGTTATGCTTTAAATTTAAGATCAATAGGGGACTCATTTTCTTTGAATTCTAAAATCAAAAGAAGGAGGGTTGTTGCAGCCACAAAAAATGGTGACACACTGGAAGAACCAATTATCTCAATTATTATAAATCTAGGGCCTTAACTTCAAATATGAATCTAGAGGAAAATTCCAAGACTAAAATCACATCCATCATTTCCATAAGATCGACACAGTAACTAGTTTCTTCTTTAAGGTGTCCAACCCCTTCTAACAATCCTTGTTCCATTGAAACTTTTCTTCCTTCTTCAATAATGGTTCCATTGATGTTGTGATCTATGCATAGCCCTTGATAAACTTCCTGTAGTATCATGTATGACCCAGAGTTTCCCTCAGTTGTTTGAATAGTGTAGGAGGTTCTAACTCCATAATTATTGTAATCTTTCTTGTATCTACTAATAATCCTCGTTTTCACATTACATGTCCCCAAAAAATGATAAATAGTGCGCAAAAAATACACTTCTTCAAGTTCAGTGAAATATGGCACTGTTTGCATCGATCCAACATGATCCTAAGGTCTTCTATATGATCCTTCAGTAGACTAAACATAGTCCAATCATCCAAGTATACTTCTAGGAACTTATGGATGAACTCCTTGAATGTTGTAATGACTACTCTAGAAAACATCGTAGGGGTATTCTTCAATCCGAATGGAATAACTGTATACTAATAACTCCCCCCCTCTATTTCAAAAGTGTTCTTGTGTCGATACTCTTACACAATTATTATATAATGGTACCTCGAGAATCCATCTATAAAAGAATAAGTTTCTTGTCCTCCTACATTCTCCAGTACCTCATCCGTGAATGGTGTTGGGAATGGGTCATGTAAGCATGCATCATTCAACATGCTTAGATCTATGCAGATCTTAATTCCTCATGTCTTCTTGTCTTGCACTACAATTGGACTAATTCACTAAGACTCTTCTACCGGTTATATGATTCCTACATCCAACATCTTATCTATTTCAACCTTCACCTTCTCCTTGTACCTCGGATTCAACCTGTAAGGCCTCCATCGCACTGGCTTAGCTCTTGGTTTCAGTGGGATATTCATCTCTCCTAAGTCTCCTACTATTCCCTTCATCTTTGAAAATGTCATTGGGAATAATTCCTCATATTCTCGCACTAATTCTGTAATCTTCTTAACTATCTCATCACTCCAATAATCCCCTATCTGCGCAAACTTGGGATTCTCTATCATCCCAATGTTTACCTTCCACGTATTTATAGGTTGTGCATATGTGATGGATTCAATCTTTGGCCCTTCTATTGCTCGTTCTCCTTTTGTCTCAGGTACTTATGCATTTTTGGGATCCTCTTCATCATGCTCTTCCTTAGCTACATTGTAGCATTCCAATAGCTCATGGACAGTCATAGGTTCTTTGTGCGCACCGCACACTGGTACCACCTCCATCGTACCTTCTTCTGAGAAGATATTCATTTCAATAACATGTAGTTCAACATCTATCAATGGATATTCATGTTCAAATGTAAATGTGATTTTGAACCTCTGGATCAACTCTTCCCATCGTGTTGTCTCCCTGCACATTTCCAATTCCAAATACCAATTCTTTAAAATTGTGTCTAGTGTGTGTATAAATATGTGCGTCCATTATGTTTCCGATACCGAACTCCATAAATCCATGCGCTATTCAACATGATCCACTAGATCACTCTCTCATGTTTACTTCTGTGCAATATTTTATTCCTTAGTGCCAAACCTTATTTGCATTAGTTTGTTGCATTGTGACCAGTCTTTCATTCCCTTTCTGTGTGCATCCCACCATCTAGATAGAGTATCTTTTAGGACAAAATATAGTGCTAACAACCTTTGTTGTTTGGGTACTTGAAACTCAGATTCCTTTGAAAACATGATTATATCAGTTAATCCATCGTACATGGGTGGATCATGTAGATTTGTTCCAATCCAGTGCAAGGATCGGGTTATACATGCACATTGTCCAGTGGATACTTCATGCATTTTAGGCTGCCAATGCTCTAGACTTTCTTGAGAATCTGATGCACATGAACTGATGCTTCGCCAAATTAGCACACCATTTTTTGTAGGACTGACATAATCATCCATCCACGTCATCATGTTGTATAAGTTGTCAACGTCATTTCCCCTATCCAGCTCTATGTATCTCTTTCCCTCTGATGGGTCCAAGGGTGCAATAACTTTCAAATCTCAAACTTCAAATATCATCTCTCTCCTCTTCAAGTCGATGATCGTTTGGTTGTCAAAATCCCATTACAGTCCCATCAGTGATGGATATGGTTTAATTGCATTGACAATCTCAATTACCTCAAAGTCTTCCATGTTTCGCACCCCATCTATTTTCACGGGTACTCCTTTCAAACAACCGATCAATACTATTTTGTGCTTATTCATGATCCTTAACTGAACAAGAGACCATACTAACTTGGTTTTTCCCATAATCTCCCATTTCTACTTAGGTAAAACATTCACGTCAGATCCCAAGTCCAAGATAACATTATCCACATCATACTCCCCATTATGCGCATTGAATTTGAATTCTACATTGGTCCTCTTTCTACGCAGTACCTAGTTTACCATCCTTTGTGCGATGGGAGTTTCCCTTCCTCGTGTGCAATGAGAAATCATGACATACAATGTACTCTATGAAATTTCATCCTTCATTATCTCTACACAACTTTTTAGGAATTTTTTTAACATACTTACCTTCCCAGTATATTTCTCCGGTACATTGCAATATTCTACCTAAGGCGTAGCTGACATTGGGTCTCCCTAATCCAATCTGAATACTTATTTCCTTTCTCTATGATATGTCTCCTTTTCTTGCTAAGGATCAAAGGTTGGAATAGGCTCTGTTAACTTCCTTACCCACTTATCAGTCTGCTTTCCTTCATTCAGCACATCAACTCCTATTCTAGTTCCTCTACGTGTAACAACTATGATTCTTGGGCCTTCATTGCGTCTTTTAGCTGATATCTTATGCACATTCTTATTTGGATTACGGTTTTAGTTTCCTCTGACCTACCACTTCGCAACTATTTGGGGACAATATTCTATCAAATGATCTAATGCTATGTAGTATGTGCATGTTTTACATGGATTTGGGTAGTCATGGGCGAAGTGTCCGAGTTGATTACAATTATAACATATAATTGATACTCTTCCTCCTCTACCAAAATTTCCTCTACCTCAACCTCTGCTAAATGTTCCTCTATTCTCGAGATTAAATCCTCTCCACCCCCTTATTTTGTAGCATTCTCCTCTTGAATCCTGTACATATCTAATGTGTTCTCCCTCATTAAGTCGAATGCACAACAATCCTTCTCTTCATGTCTCACCGATTTGCAAAAAATATAGAACAAGTTCCTTGGGGTATTGTGATACTTCTATAGTAATGGACACTCAGTTGTGTGATGTCCCCATTTATTACATATCTCGCAATATCCTCCTCCCTCTAATAGATCCAATGCTCCCATTGCCAAATATTGCACAGATGTTGGGAATTCATCCTTATGATGGCCTTTAGTCCTATTTGGTACACCAGACTTGCTCATGTTTCTCCTTTCCCTTTATCGGTTTTCCCATTTGAATCATCAATGAAACCAACTATGTCTGAACTTGTGCCATCACTCCATTGTCTCCTACAGGAGATGATTCTAATTTCATTGCAATTTCTAGTGCCTCGAGCTCCGCTGAAATCGTATGTTGAAACAATTGCCTACAAATGTGTAGTAGTAGCCCTGCAATGAACCATTCTCAATGCTATTAATTGGGGATCTATAAAGTCAGTCTACCCATTAGATCCTTGAAACTTTGATCGAAGTCCCATACTGAATCTGTTTGTACATGTTTAATCTCCTTCAGGCCTATGATGTACTATGACTCTGACTTCGGATTCCTGAACTCCTTCAGCAATGCTTGCCTTATCTCTACCAAAGTTATTTCTTTCCCTCTAGGTGTGGTACTCTGCAGCTTCATGTACCATACTAGCACATGACCTCTAGATTTTGTTTCCAATTATGCAATCTTCACAACCTCGTCTTAGACATTCTTTGTGGCCCAAATTGTCTTGTATACAAACAAGTGTTGTTTCGGGTCCTCTGACCCAACTCCCTGGAACTCAGGAAGTCTAAGGGTGTTGTCTACCCTTTACATGTTGCTTTGTGTATTCTCTCCACTTGATGATGCTGGTTGACTTTGATTATGAATCTGTGCTCTCTTTCAACTACTCTGACTACTACTACTCTATCCTCCCTAGCTAGCTACAATTGTTTTTGAAAAATCTTCACCTATTATTTCTGATTGTGATGATGCACATGGGGTCATGGATTCGAAATAGGATCCTGTATGAGTAGGAATTGTTAGTTCTTCTATTACTGGAATGGACTAAAACTCCTCTTCTTCTCCTCCTATATATGGTATCTCTATGACTTGGACTAGTGCACAAGGTTCTCTCCCCTCTGGATCAAGGCATGACTCTCCTTTCTCAGCCCCAATATTTTGTCTCCTATAATTCCTTCCTCTATAAAACATTCCAAACTCGTACTCTTCCTCTGGTATACCTTCTTCTTGCATATTTAGTCCCTCCCTTCCTTTTTCATTGCTTCCTTCATTCTCTCAAATGAACCTCTTGTCATCCCTCGGTTCCCCTAAGTGCACGAATCCCCTTAGTAGTCAGATTCCATTATCATCATGTGATTTTGACACTATAGCATCTTTATCCACGTACTTAATGATTTCAACAACCTCCAGTGCAAAACTTTGAAAAAGTCCCTTTCTACAACACTTTATGATTCGATACAATCTACTGCAAATTTTGTAACATAACCTCCTAGTATTTTATCCAACCAAAAATCAATTGTATGAGTAGTTTGGTTACTTACAAAATTTAGTTCTCTCACCAATTCAGGAGTCCAATTCCTTGGTGTTGTAGCCCTGTATATTCCAATTTTCTCCACTAATATTTCTAGCCACTCAGTTAGAATAATTGTAAATTTGCCAAATAAAATTGCATGTAGATATATGTACACATACCTTTGCATCCAGTGCTTGTCACTCATATGAGGGTTTTTGTTCTTTTGTAGAGAAAACTCACATTCCGTCCTTTCCAACCATTCTAAGATCTCCTTCTTAGTCAGCCTCCAAAACATCCCCCTAATCGCAAATTGCATGTCTCGAAAATATAACCATTTCATGATGCTCTGTGTGGTTTGTAAGACCCTAGGTTTGGTTTATCTATGACCAACAAAAACCACTAGAAACCGGCCCTTTTGGCATCACTCGCTTACGCAGATGAAGTCTCACCTGAGGTATCTATTGGGACTGCGAGAACCATGCTTCTGCAGTAGTAAGGGAAATGAGAGGAAATTATCGAATACATTCTTCCTTATTATCTTTGTGTGCATAACTTTGTTCTTATTCAATATTAACTTACTTAACGATTCAGATTCATATTATTAATATATTCCAGATTACTACATAAACTTGTTACTGTCACAGTCATGATAATTGCACACAGATTCAACATAAGATCAAATTAATCTACTATGCATCCAAATAGAATTTCATCAACAATCACATAAAAGACACATGACATAGGATTTAACGTGGTTCACCCAACTCTGGGCTACATGTATAACAATTGGATTCTTTCATTATGATTTAATTCAATGCTTCAGGATTGTGCACTTCACTTACATAGATTATTATGGACATCTTTCTCTTCTCCTATCCTAGCTGCTCTACAGTGCAAGCCTCTCCCTCTCTGCATCATCCCTTACATTCATACATAGATTCTTCTATGTTATAGACTCATAACAGGAACCGAATAGACTTAAAAAAAACATAACATGATATAACCCTCAATATCAAACTCCTATTCTCCCAACCTATTGCATATTTGTACATTAAAACTAGGGCTTAAAACCCTACTTGGTTCATCCCAAAAACCCATTACATTACATGGATAATTTAGTTAACTAGTTATTTTGATGCTTTCTTTTTCTTTTCCATCTGCATGCTACTTGTGAACGTCCTTTCATATTTATAATGTTGAGTTGTTGTCTGTCCTTTTCATTCGCTTTATTCTTCTTCTTTATTCTACTTTATTCTTCACTTTTCTTTATTCTCTATCTTATTCTATCTACTGTGCACCATCCTTCTCGATGCATCTCAGTTGCGCACTTCCTCATCCTTCTTCTTCTTCTCTTCTGCGCACTTCTTCAACACTTAGGATTTTCTCAAAATTCTATTCCAAAACTACCTGTCCAAGAGGGTATGACAATAATGTCGAATTCTTGAAAGATATAATCCAAAAATATGAGTATATGTTATGTAACATATGTTTTTCAATGAGCCAATTAGTGAGGTAAATTTTTTAATCAATAGCATACTTATGATTAGCTCTATTTCAATCACGAGCCTTGAATTTTAGTTTTAGGCTGACATATATATAAGTGTGTTCATCATCTCTATGTTCCCAGAATTTCTTCACTGCTAGCGAGCATCCATAGCCCCAAGGAAAATTCCTTGGTATTATACAAGCATGGGGCATGCTGCCACCATGCGTCCATAGCCCCGATGTGTTTACTTGTACTTCCCACCTATTAGTATTTCTTTGAAATTATACTCAACTTTAAGATTTGAATATAACCATTACATCTATAATTGGGTTCATGCAAAGTGGGGTGATACAAGATTAGCTTTGATTTGTTGAGTAGATGTCATTCATTTTAGTTTAACCCATAATTCTTGCTAAAAGTTATCAATGTAGAATAATTTACATTAATGTAAAATGAATGGGGATCAGAGAAATAGATAGATAGACACTTTCTTCATTTCATGGATTGATACATGTGTATATTATAGGCATATATGTTCCACCACAACTATGAATTACTATATACAATTGAAGACTAGATAAGGAAACTTTTTAGATTGAACATCCCACGTATCTATGACCTACATAGATATCTTCATTGTGTTTAACCAAAGTTGTGTACTTCTCATATTCAACTCTATATTTAATATTCAAGCACAAAATAGTAGGGTCATATAGACTCTAGGGACACCAATATTCTAAGAAAATTTTGGAATAGTATGTGCATTCTCAAAGAAAAACTTGAATATTTAAAATAGCTCATGATAATGTTGAGCAAACAAAATAAATTTCAGGTAACCAATACCTAGATGGAGTTGTTTCCAAGTACTATCACTTGACATAAATACTAAAACCAACTCACCAGTGCCTTACTATAACATACCCGACCCCCTAAGTACCTTCTAAGGGACAGGGTATCAAACTTTTCACTTTTTCTAACAACCTTAAATCTTCTTTATCATAGCTACATCCTCTTCTGCTCATCAAGATCTTTCCAAGTTCGATAACTTCACTAAGAATTGAGCCGTGGAACCAAATCTATGACATCCTGAACTTCTTAGGTTTACATAGACAATGTATGTCTTACTATAACATGGTATCCACATGAATTTTCTTTATCTATGCCAACTGATGCGGCAACACTCGTGTCTTGACGTGGTGTTAGCCTAGCCTACCATGGCGGAACTTCATTCCATGCAGGGCTACATCGATTGTCACTGACACCTTCTTCTAGTGCACTTCATTGCTTACCTATGACCCCACTCAGCTCATCATCCTACTAGTAATAGACATCTATCATCCTAATGGTGTCCTAGCCACCTTGCTAGAGAGTTGCATCATCCACCATATGTTTTTCCTTTTCATGGCCCACATATTCTACCATACTTAGTCACCTTATGGTATTCACAGGCTCATGGGTGGTGGTCTGGTAGACTCACGGTCTATATGCATACCTTTCACGAACCCACCACCAACACTTAGATTATTTTTCATTCATGGACTCACAGAATCGCAGACACATAATTTTGTGACTTCCCTTCATAAGTTCATCCAAGATGTCTCAACACTTAACCATTTTTCCATCTTCATGGACTCGCAGATGTATAATTCTGTATCTCCCCTTCATAAGTCCAATTGATAAGTCTCAACACTTAGCCACTTTTCCATCTACGCAGACTCACAGATGTACAATTTTGTACCTTCCCTTCATAAGTCCATCTGAAAAGTCTGAACACTTAGCCACTTTTCCATCTATGTGGACCCGTAGACTTGCAGACATACAATTTTGTACCTCCCCTTCATAAGTCCATCTGAAAATTATCAACACTTAGCCACTTTTCCATCTATGTGGACTTGCAAACGTATAATTATGTACCTCCCCTTCATAAGTTTGTTCGAAAAGTCTCAACACTTAGATTATTTTGTGATATTTTTGGGTTCACCAGTTCACGGACTCGCAGACTCACGAACTCAGTCATCTCACCTTCCCATCTCTATGAACCCACCATGCTCCTAAGTCCACTTCCTACACATTACACACGCGACCAACATTTTTCACTTGGCTTGACACGTGGCACTCAGACCACGTAACCCTTCATTTCCCCAAGGCCATAACACCATGCCACATGGCACCGTGGCCACCCTCCTCATGGACCCTCCACATGGATTAACATGAAATACACATCATCATTGATTCATGGCATGACCTTCTAGGTTAGGATAACTGTCTTCTGCATATTGGGTGGGTGACATCATGACGTCACCTACCTTTTGACCTCCTTAAATGAATCCAGTAAAATCAACAAACAAGATCTTTTTTGGTTGTGATCCGATAGATGGATGATATTACTTGTCTCCATCCTAATATATACTACGGTGGAGAAGGTTTCTCATAGTCTTTTCATCAAAGTACCATATCTAATGTTACTCTGATGTCCTTAAATTAGTCTGTATCTAGTCTTTAATGATCTGAGTTTTTCTTTGAGGCTTTCCTTCAAGTAGATATCATCAATGTTGGCTACCTTGTGAGTTTATTTCACATGAATGAAATGGGAAGATTTGGTAAGGTTGTCCACAAAGAACATAATTGGATCATGTTGTTTGACAGTCCTGGACAGTTTAGTAATAAAATCCATGGTTACCACTTCCCATTTCCACTCCATAATGGGAAAATTATGTAATAAACCCACTGGGTGTCTATGTTGAACCTTGAATTTTTGACATTCAGGGCATTTGGAAATAAAATCTGCAACCTTTTTTTTCATACCCGGTGTTATCACTGAAAAATCGTCGACAACATTTCACACAAGTGGTTAAATAAGAAATCAATGCCAACAACAATTAGTCCACCTACAACACCAAAATACATTCAAAAGGAAAAAAATTATACAATTGGGTCAAAAATTGAAGTGTGTAGATTCACCAAAGGAGGTGCACGCACTATGCACAACATGCACGAGCCAACACAACCCTCAACATGCACTATGCGTAAAATGCACCACTGTCTATGAAAAAATCCATGCACTTACATGAATGGCACATTTATGGATCTTGTCGGCCCCTCAACCATTTCAAGTTCGACGCCAAATGTGAGTTGACACTCATATCTGAGCTAAATCTAGCTTGGAGGTTGGTCAAGGGCTAGAGGGTGCCCTAAAAGGCCCCTTGTTCACTCTATGAACCAATTACATTTTTCCATGTATGAATGCTATAAATAACAACCATGGGTGTGCTGAGAAACCAAAATTTTCATAGTATTGTTATGATGCAAGAATTCTCCCTTGAGAATCCTCTTTTCTCTTTGGAGCCTTCATGCACCATTGAAATAGGCCATTCCACTCACCTCTTGAGGGAATAGGAATTTTTGTTATTCACCATTTTCCATTTCTTCCATTGTATGAATAGCTCTCCATTATATAACTCAATATCCCTCCCAAGGAGGAAGAGGGGACTCAGAAGTCCCTATTTTTCTCTACGGTGTTTTGCCTACTAATCTATTGATCCATTGGTAGAATTATGTTGGTCATTGTTTTATTTTCATGGTTCTAAGTTTCTCATGATTTCTAATATTTATGTCTTAGTTGTTTTAGTTTATTTCTTTGCTTATACATGTGTTTGGATTGCTTAACCTACTCACAAACTTATGTCTTGTCTAGCAGGCTCATCTAGACATGCAAGTGTTGTTGTTTTTCAGAACAACACTCATAAGATCCCAACCATTCCATGCCAATGAGACACTCATAAGATCCTAAAGGTTTTATATTTGTATCTACTTTGTTACTCAACCCATTCATTTACATTGGGCATGCCTTGAGCATTTCATTAATCTTCATTTTAGTCTTGGTAGTTAGTTGTACCAACCAAGGTTTTTCCAGTTTGCTTCTTAGAATATGAAACCTTTCTACCATTTTAGGATATAGATAACTATGACTAGCTCCTGAATAAATCAAAATAGAAATAATTTTGTTGCGGATTTTACCTTTTACCTCAATCATGTGAGATTGAAATTTGGCCTGCTTGTTATCCAGGGTTTCATAAATTCTAGGTATGCTCTTTCCCACATCTTCTATTGTTTCATCTTGTTGTACATTGTGAATAACCTTTGCTTTTTTGAGCTCTAAGAGGACATTCTTGATACATATGGTCTCCATTATGATCCCAATACTTTATGGGTTATTTTCTTGGTCTTTGTCCCACAGTTCCAGCCGTCCTAGGTTCTTCAAAAACTAGTTGTCTTTGAGTATCTTTTAAAAAAAATGGGGGTTTGTTTCCTTTCTTCCTCTGCTCCATCTTGTTTTTATTTTTTTCCTCCCAAGCCTTCTAAAAATTTCTTCTTCCTTTATGTTGATCATAGAGACATTTAGCTCTTCTTGTGGATTCTTCTAATTTCTTGGGATCATCATATTGTAGCTTATCACTTATGAATGATGGCAGTCCAATTAAATATCCTTGAATATTTACTTGTTCATCTTTGATAAAGGGAACATATTTTAGTAATTCCAAAAACCTTCTCTCATACTCATCTATAGTCATGCTTCCAAGCTTGAGTTTTAAGAACTCTTTCATTTTCCTATCAAAGTAGAATTTGGTTAAGTATTTATTTCCAAAATATTTCTTGAATTCTTCCCCAATAACATTCTTCTCATCTATGTTTTTCACTTGTACAAAATGATCCCACCACATTGATACTTTTCCATTAAGTTGATAAATTTCTATTCTCCCTTCTTCCCTAGGGGAATAGTTGTGGAGATGAAAGTATTTCCTCATTCCCAACATCCAAGTCTCAACATCCTAATCCTTTTTGTGCTCATTGTCAAAAGTAGGAGGCTTTATATTATTCATTTCTCCCCTTAGCTCATCTTCCCCAGTTCTCGTCTTATGTTCTCTGACAGGGGATGAGCTTGAGCTATCATGTGGCATCCTAGATGAGCTTTTAGGTGAGTGTCAATGATGGCTATCATCACCCATCATCTTACTTCTTATGTCACGAGACTGAGGTTCAATTCCCTTTCTATATTTTGATTCTTTATACATTTTCCTCTATATCCTGTCCAGGATTTGTAACAAATTGATGTTCAAATCATCTTGTTGTTCTTTGTCTATTTTGAGTCTTTCATTATCTACTTTATGAACTTGAACATATTTTTGTAGATTCTTGATGGTTTCCATCAAATTCATTCTTTCCTCCTTACTTCGGTCATGCCCATTAGATTTTGGTCTTTTTATTTCTCATATCAAACCATTATCCTATGATTTCCTCCTCATGTTTGGAATTCCTTTGTTCCTCTTCAATGTACATCATGATGTTGATCTTGGTTTCGATCTCTCTCTCTCTCTCTCTCTCTCTCTCTCTCTCTCTCTATATATATATATATATATATATATATATATATATATATTCAAAATTCTACAAAATTTAGAATTAGTATTACTAACCCTTCTTATCATTAATGCATATTTTCTATAACTGATCTCTATCCCATATAGCCCTAGTGTTGAACCCATGGATTTGATACCACTTTGTAACATACCCAACACCCTAAGTACCTTCTAAGGGATGGGGTATCAATTTTGTTTTCTTTTACTAACAACCTTAAATCTTCTCTATTATAGCTCCATCCTCTTTTGCTTGTCAAGAGCTTTCCAAGGTTGGTAATTTCACTCAGAAATGAGCCCTAGAATGAAATCTATGACCTCCCAAAGTTATTGGGTTTACATAGACAATGTCTCTCTTATTGTCACGTGGCATCCACATGATGTTTCATTGTTCATGCCAATTGACGTGGAGACACTTGGGACCTGACCTGGTGCTAGCCTAGACTACCATGGTGGAACTTCAATCCACGCAGGCCTACAACGATCATCTCTTACCTATGACCCCATTTATATCGTCATCCTGTTAATAATGGAAATTTGTCATTCTAATGGTGTCCTAGCCACCTTGCTAGATAGTCGTTTCATCCACCATACACTTTTCCTTTCCATGACCCATGTATTCTACCATACTTAGTCACCTTATGGTATTCATGGACTCGTGGGTGGTGGTATGGAAGACTCATGTTCTATATTCATACCTTTCACAAACTTGCCACCGAGACTTAGCTTATTTTTCATTCGTGGACTCACGAACAAATAATTTTGTGCCTTCCCTTTATAAGTCCATATGAGATGTCTCAATGCTTAACCATTTTTCCATCTTCGCAGATTTGTGGATGTATAATTCTCTATCTCCTCTTCATAATTCCATCCGATAAATCTCAACACTTAGTCACTTTTACATCTATGTGGACTTGCAGACATGCAATTCTCTACGTCCCCTTTATAAGTCCATCCGAAAAGTATTAAAACTTAGCCACTTTTCCATCTACGTGGACCTGCAGACTTGTGGATGTACAATTCGTTACCTCCCCTTCATAAGTCCACCTGAAAAGTCTCAACACTTAGCCACTTTTCCATCTACATGGACTTGCAAACTCACAGATGTACAATTAATCTGTACCTCCTTGTTAAGAACCAAATATCAATATAGCATAGAAAAACCTCAGAATAAGTACTCAACGCCTTGAAAAAGAGAGAAATTCAATTAATAAGCCTCTTCGAGGGGGAAACCGCCTTATGCCCACATAAATGTATAATTACAATATGACTCCAAATGAAAATGTATCCTTGGTATATATAGCAGAATAGGAGGTATAATTACAACTAATGGACTAAAGCCGACATAAATAAAATAACATTACTAATGTAATATGCCCCAATTAAGGGGTAATGAGCCATTATTTAGGGCATAACAGGCCTCTCCCCTTGAGACAAGTGTTGTCTGCGACACTTGAGTAACTCTGGATTCTTCTGTATAAAAGACTCATCTTCCCAAGTGGAATCTTTAGCCGATAGTTTCCTCCATTTAATGAGATACTCTGAAATGGATCGATTCCTCAGCTGGAAAATTCTTTGTCAGTGATGGGTTCAGGCTCCAATATGATTTTTCCTTCCTCATCAAGTTTCGGCAATATATTTTGAACTGGGATCTTGTCACATATAGCCTTCTTTAAGCATGAAACATGGAAAACTGGGTGTACTTGTGAAGATGCAGGCAACTCCAATTTGTATGCCATAGTACCAATCTTTTGAAACACCTTATAAGGGCCATAGTACTTTGGTGATAATTTATTATCCTTCTTGGCTTTCTTGAGGGACATCTATTTGTATGGTTGTAGTCTTAAAAACACCCAATCTCCTACTTCAAAACTTATTTCACTATGATGTTGATCTTCTTGTTGTTTCATGCGATTTTGTGCCATGGCTAGGTTGTGCTTTAATATTTGGAGAACTTGTTGTTGATGCACAATGTGATTTTCCACTGCTTGAACCTTAGATTTTTCTTTTAGAGAAGAAGTGATGGAAGAAGGGTGGTATCCATAGAGTGCCATAAATGGTGTCATTTTTGTTGTAGCATGAAAGGAAGTGTTATACCACCATTCTGCCAAGGATAACCATTTGAACCATTTTGTTTGTTTATCAGAGACAAATCAACGAAGGTATCCTTCTAGACATTTGTTCACTATCTCGATTTTTCCATCAGATTGAGGATGATAGGATGAGCTATTAGCCAATTGAGTACCCAAACAAGAAAATAATTCTATCCAAAAATGTCCAGTGAAGATGGGATCTCTATCACTTACAATAATCTTTGGGCTGCCATGTATCTTTTGAACTATCTCCATGAATGCGTTGGCAGCTATACTGGATTTGAAGGGATGAGAGAGTGCACAAAAGTGTGTGTACTTGGTCATTCTATCCACAATCACCATGATGACACTCTTTCCTTCAGACTTCAGTACCCCTGTGATGAAATCCATGGAAACCTCCTCCAACGTTGACTTGGGATGGATAATGGTTGTAAAAGACCTGGGGTCTTAATTGTTCCCACCTTATTTTGTTGGTAAACCAAACGTTCTGCCACAAACCTTTGAACATCAATTTTAAGGCCATCCCAAAAAAATTCCTTCTTGACCCTATGGTAGGTTTTGAAAAATCCCGAGTGCCCTCCTACTGGAGAGGTGTGGAATTCCAATAGTACCTTTTGTTTGAGTTGGGAGTTATTACATAAATATAAGCAATCTTTGTACAATAGTGAATCATTTTTCCATGTAAATGTATCTGATGCACTGGAATCCTGCTGCAACCTTTGAATGAGAGTCCAGACTTTTTTATCATTCTTCCATTCATCCCTTGCTTCTATTATCCAATCAGGTTGGATGATCAAGATAGCACAGAGAAAGGTGTCAACATCTTCATCCTTTCTTGAGAGGGCATCTGCCATAACATTGTTCTTCCCTTTTTTATAAACGATTTTAATATCATAACCCAATATCTTGGTTACCCATTTTTGTTGTTCTTCTGAAGATAGTATTTGTTACAAGAAGTATTTAAGACTATCATGATCTGTTTTGACCTTGAAGTGCCTACCTATTAGGTAAGGATTCCATTTCTTCAATGCATGTAGTATTTCCATCATTTTCTTCTCATAAATGGGTTTGTGTAAGTCCTTTCCCTTGAGTGGTTGAATTTCAAAATCCATGGGTCTTCCTTCTTGCATTAGGACAACACCAATTCCATTTCTCAAGGCATCACATTCCACAATAAAGGTTTTTGTGAAGTCTGGAGTGGTCAAGATAGAATCTTTTCACATCACCTCTTTAATTTGTTCAAAATATTTAGTTGCCTCTGGAGTCCATGAAAATGCATCCTTCTTAGTTAGTGTCGTTAAAGGTGCTGCTATTCTTCCATAGTGTTGAACAAACTTGCGGTAGTAACCTGTCAAACCCAAAAATCCTCTAAGATTATTCAATGTTTTGGGAATCGACTGGTCCATCATGGCCTTAATCTTGTTAGGGTCTACCTTGACACCTTCATGAGATACAAGATGACCCAAATACTCTACCTTCTTCACTCCAAAGAAACATTTGGATGGTTTGGCATATAGTTTTTTCTCCTTTAGTATTTGTAGCACCTTGCCAATATGCCACACATGATCCTCCCAACACTTGGTATAGATTAGTAAATCATCAAATAATACTAACACAAATTTTCGAAGGAAGGGCTTGAAAATGGATTTCATCAACCCTTGGAATGTAGAAGGTGCATTTGTAAGGCCAAAAGGCATGACCAAAAATTCATAATGGCCTTCATGACTTAGGAATGTTGTTTTTGGGATATCTTCTTCCTTCAATCTAATCTGGTGATACCCTAAATGGAGATCCAACTTTGTGAAATAGATTTCTCCATGTAGTTCATCTAACAATTCATCAATGATGGGAAATGGAAACTTATCTTTAATAGTGATCTTATTGAGCTCTCTATTATCTGGACACATACACCATGAGCCATCTTTCTTGAATACCATTACCACTAATGCAGAGTAAGAACTTTGTCTAGGTCTAATAACCAACCTCTAACATTTCTTCAACCATGTGCTCAATTTCACTATTCTGGGCATAAGGGTATATGTATGGCCTGATGTTAGGAGGAAACTCCCTGGAATTAGGTGAATATCATGATCATGATTTCGAGTGGGTGGAAGACCTTTGGGAATATCTTCAAATAGTTTGGAATTCTTATTAATGATCCCTTGGAGATCTAGAGGAATAAATGGCTCAGATGTTTGAGCATCTAGTGAGCATAGTTGTGCAATAACACCTTGATGCCCATTTTTCAATAATTTTGTCATGCCATTAGAGCTTATCACCTTACCGGGTTTCCCTGTGATACCTCTTAACTCAATTTGTTTTCCTTCCAATGGAAATTTCATGAAAAGTTCTTGAAAATTAAAAGCCACTGTTCCTAATGATTGAAACCATTGGATTCCTAGTACAACATCAGCACCACCCATAGGTATAACAATCATTTGACTATTCATTACATATTCCCCCATAGTAAGATTAATCTTATGGTATTTTCCTGAGCAATTGATAGTTCCTCCATCTGCAATCATTACTTGAGACTCTGGCGCTGGATATACAAAGAAATTGAGAGCTTTGGATAGTTTATAGTGAATGAAATTATGAGTACTGTCGGAATCAATTAGGACTATTACCTTTTTCTTTTTGATATATCCTTCGATCTTGAGAGTTTGAGGAGTGCTAATTCTAGCCAATGAATTACACGATATCGTGGGATTCGACTCTTCAGATGGAATTGCTTCTACGTTTTCATCTTGATATGGTTCTTGTTCTTGTTCTTGTTCTTGTTCTTCTTACTCTTCACAATCTATGTAGAATAATTTCTTCTCGCCACACTTATGTCCCTTACTGTACTTGTTGTCACAATTAAAGCATAAAGCTTTTTCTTTTCTTTCCTCCAATTTTTGAGGTGTCAACCTTGTAGGTTGAGGTGTTTTAGAAGAAGGAGCATTATTCTCTCTATAGTTGTTAGGATTGGTCCTTCTAGTAGCCGTAGACAAATTTTTACTTTCAACATTTCTTGCCACCCTAAATGCATTCTCCAATGATTTGGGTTCCCAAAGGCAAACCTCATGTTGAATGTTATCCTTTAAAGTTCCTATGAATACATCAATCAAGTGCTCATCTGGAATGTTTGTTACCTTTATATTCAATATCTGGAAGTTCTCAATATGCTCTGTAGTTGAACCCTTTTGCTTGAGATTTATCAATTGGCTAAAGAAGGCATTGCTCCTTGTATCCTCATAGTGTGCTACCATTTCTTTTGTGAAAAGTGTCCAAGTGACGAGTGATTTGCGAGAATAAATCCATCGATACCATAAAAATTGATTGGGTTATAAATATAAAGAAGCATTTCGTACCTTTTGTGTTTGTGGCACATTATGAAGATCAAAGAATTGCTCCATCTGAAGTATCCATGTAATTGGGTCTTTGCCATCAAACTTCCTCATATCAATATTAGGAACTTGGTTTGTCTTCAACCCAAGGTTGGATTTTCTCCATTATTGATTCACCTTCCTTGTGTCCTCATCATGAATTTCATGGGATACATTTTCACTTTCAGGTGTCCTCTCTATTAGGAAATTTTTCAATCCTTCCATGATCTCCCCTTTTAAACCCTCCATCATCTCTTGTAGTTCATCTTTTGTTACTATCTGCTTTTGTAAATCATTTATGTCCCTACGCATTTCTTCGCCTTCATCAAGAGTCCATGTAGGATTTTCTGGAGGCTTATTTGGTGTAGAATTTCCTTTTTTGGGTGGCATGTTGGCCAAGTATCACTTTTGAACCTTGATTTTGAGGTGGTTCTTCTAGAAAATATTTCTTCTTCTTTATATCCAAAGTTTTGGCCCTTCTGGGTATGAAAATTTCTTTTTTGTAGTTCTTTGATATTACTTCTCTTTAATGCCACAGGTCTAATCAAAATTGGATGTGCCAAGTGGAATTTACGGTAACCTCCCCACAACTTGTTGATTTTTGGCCTTTCCAAGAGATCTCACTTGTATAGCATTCCCCGCACAAAATAATTGATATAAAATTATGAAACTCGTACCATAAATACTACATACTTTTCATTATCCAATGAAACTAGTCTCACTCAATCTAGATACTCTAGGAAGAAGTTATGACTGTTTTACATCGAACACCTTCTTGAGACTAGTCAATAGAACTAGTCAGATACCCTATATTACACAGGGTGTATATACAAATGTAATATGACCCAGAAGCTAAACGTCTTACCATAGCTACCTTACTAATTTCTATGAATATCTTTCGGATTTCAGGGTTTGAAACGTTACATAAGATTTTTGATAGGAAAATTACGCAATGAATTAGTTCATGATGATTCTAGAACCCTATCTTTCATAGGATGTATCTCCAAAATTATAAGGCCTCAAGATCTAAAATTTCAAACCAACGTACATTGATCCATCTACTAAATATCATCCAAGCCGTTCCTTCTGAAACGTTGTAGAAAAACAGCTATAGCAAAAATGGAAAGGTGTCTCAGATGTAGCAGCGAAACCCTAAGACCTTGAGCTCTGATACCATATGTTAAGAACCAAATATCAATATAGCATAGAAAAACCGCAGAATAAGTACTCAACGCCTTGAAAAAGAGAGAAATTCAAATAATAAGCCTCTTCAAGGGGGAAAACTCCTTATGCCCACATAAATGTGCAATTACAAGATGATTCCAAATGAAAATTTCTCATTGGTATATATAGGAGACTAGGAGGTATAATTACAACTAATGGACTAAATATGACATAAATAAAATAACATTACTAATGTAATATGCCCAAATTAAGGGGTAATGAGCCATTATTTAGGGCTTAACACTCCCCTTCATAAGTCCATCTGAAAAGTCTCAACACTTAGATTATTTTGTGATCTTATCAGGTTCACAAGTTGGCGGACTCGCGTACTCACAGACTAATTCATCTCACCTTCCCATCTCTATGGACCTTCCATGATCCTAAGTCCACTTCCTACACGTTACATATGTGGACCTACCCAACATTTGTCACTTGGCTTGACATGTGGCACTCAAACCATGTCACCCTTCATTTACCCAAGACCATAACACCATACCATGTGGCACCGTGGCCACCCTCCTCATGGACCCGCCATGTGGAATGACATTAAATACCCATCATCACTGATTCCTGGAATGACCTTCCAAGTAAGGATAATTTTCTTATGTGTATTGGGTGGGTGACATCATGATGTCACCTACCTTTTGACCTCCTCAAACAAATCCACCAGAATCGACAGACAAGATCTATTTTGGTTGTGCTTCAATGGATGGATGATATTACTTGTCACCATCCCGATATATACTACAATGAAGAATGTTTATTGGAGTCTTTTCTTTGTGTTAGCACTTGGTAAATTTCCTAGAGGTTGAAAAGAAGAAATTCACAAAGGTAACCTTAACCAACCACTTTTAAAGCTGGGATCTAGCCCTTCCAGCTTCAGAGAGGGATCTCTCTATATGATTTAGCTTTGTTTAATTTCAAATATTAGGCTAGTTAAAAGAATTGTTGGTTTTGTTGTAAAGGGTTTTTAAAGTTGGTTGAGACAAACTACACATCCATTGGGCTATGGGGTCTGTATTTAATCAAATATGAGAAATAACCAGAAACGCCAAAGAAGATTTTCACAAGGCGAGGTAATACATTCACTGGATCTTTTAGTAATTAAAATGATGGATGGAAGAACAGGTGAGGAAAATAACTTCAATTAACAAGCAGTTAAGAATTTCTTAATTGAATATATTAGAAGATAAACATTTAAATCTTTAGAATCAGAAACAGGGTATCAGAGATAAATCCTGCAACATAACGCTATTCATAAAGATTAGATTCAGAAAACAAAATGAATACAGAGAAAGAAAACACTTAACCTAGAAAATCACATCACCAATCAACATACGCAAGAATCCTGTGAAATGCCCCTTCTTTATTAATGGTGGATCTCTTCAAAAATGATACAGTTTGATAGCAATAGGGTGTGCGAATCAACAACCCTCAATACTTCGGAAACTGAAGTATTTATAATACAAAATACAAACGCTCCTGTCATAACTCATCAGGACGTGCTCATGCTATTTTTAGACTAACTAACTTAACTAATAAAAACTATTTTGATGTCTCAATACAACAAGATGCTGAATTTCAGGGGTAGGTTGTTGGCGAGGTGTCTCCACAACCTCTTCTGATAGGACAGGTGACTGGATGCGACAACTCATCAGCTAATCTAGTAGATCACACAACTCTTCCCATCTGATATGACCTAGCACTGTGACTTTAATAAATCTCCGGTACACTTCATCCATGTCCGTGTACTTAGAAAATGTGGGCTTGATGAAGAATATGTGCTTAATCTCGTGCTGGATACTAATATCCAACTGCAAGGCATCCATGAATGATTTTCCTGTGATGCTTCCCTGTATGCCTGCAAACTTAGAATTGTCCTTAGACACTTCAGCCAACCTTTTCTTATAATCAGGGAGTGTCATTAATTTGTCATTAATGACCTTCATACTAGGCAGGCCCTTCCTTTGCAGAGCATCTATCTTGTGGAAAAACTTCTGCACTCCTTGATCCATAACTTGGATTTTCTCCTCAAGCTGAAGCATGAGGCCTCTTTTGGTCAAAACTCTTTTCACCTCCAATATAGTTTTTGTCCTGTCCTCGATCTTCAATTCTTCTAGTTCCTCCCTGTTCTTTGAATTCAGGAACCTTATGATTTCATTAGCTTGCGCTGGCATGTCTCCCAGCTCCGTTCTGATCTTCTCCACTACCTTCTTGCTCCTCTCGAGCAACTCATTTTGTTCAAAAATGATTTGAACCATAGGCCAGATTTCATTTATGGACCTGGAAATATCTGTCCACACAATCTCTTTGACCTTAGCCAAAGTCTTTCCTGCCATTGTCTGTTTCTGGAGCTGCTGTAACTCTTTCTTGATTTGCTCGTTCACCTATTTCTCTTTGGATAGACTAGCATGGAAAGAAGTATTTAGCTCTTGGATATTTTCCACTTCTTTCTTAAGCCTGCTGATTTCTGATTCTTGCAGGTTCATTCTCTCCATAGACTTGGCCAGGTCTGTTGTTCCCTCTGGTAGTGGCACTGATGCAGCAGATGGAATGACTGTCACTGTCACTGTGCTCAATCCTGCAATTGGGATAGCACTCAATGGGATGCCTTACATTGTCTTTGCTTGCTCTTTCTCTTTCAGTAGTCTTTCCATCTCTGCTTCCATCTCTTTTAACTGAGCGTTCTTCTCCATGAGAAATTTCAGCATCTCATCCCTTTCACCTTCCTTTTCAGCTATCTCCTTTGCCTGCGGGTCTTCCGTTGGAGGGAGCTTTAGCTGTTTCCTTAAAGACGCGATGTCAGTGTTTTTCTTTTTAATCATCTCTTCAGCTACTTTGACATTCGCAGGGTCATAACCAATCTTGAGGACTAGCTCCTCCAATGTTTTGATTTTATTATCCTTTGCGAAGGACGAAATTTTCTCCAGCTTCAGTTGGGTTTGGGCATTGCTCAAAGCTACCCAAAATTTTGATGCAGAGGCTGTAGCGTGGGACAAAGTATGGAAAACCATCTCGCCAGTTTTCTTGTGCAGATCCATCTGATCTATTGGATGCACGTCTTTAGCCTGAAACTCAAATGTGGCCCTTTTATAATCTGATATAACCTTGGGATCTGGCACTTGCGCTTGGAGGTAAGACATATGCATCCTACCTTTCTCTGTATCAAACGTTGAAAGACGCCTGTGTTGAGCTGTGGACGACTGCTTCTGGAACTGGGCTTAAGTGCTGGTAGTAAGAGTCTGGTTTTCCTTCTTGATCAAATCATATTTTTCAAAAATGCCCAACTTGGGCCCAGTCTTGCTTGGTGGAGGATATGTGGGAGAGTCTGTAGATTTTATAGCTGATGTTATTATTGCCTTGTGCTGACTCGAGCCGAAAGGTAGAATGGTGGGCTTGACCCCTGAGGTGGCCACTGTGGTGGTTGTGATCTCTTGCTCCACTGTCGTGCCTATCGTTAGAACTGTCCTTGGCTTTTTGGCGTGCATCTTAAACTCCTCCGATGACACCTCTGTTACGGGAGACGACGATTCTTGTCGGGGCCTCTTTTCCTTGGGATTCTGAGGCGTGGCAATGGGTGGCGTGCTTGTTGAGGGTACCTGTCTTTCCATCCCGACAGTTGGCTCCATGTCCACCAACGTATTAGGCTCCCATTCTGTCTGATTAGAAAATCTCTCGATTTCTGGCTTGGGCTCATGCGCATATGGGGCATTCTTATTTTTGACTCTCATCTCAGAAATGATCCTGCAGGGATCATAATGCCAGGTGAAACTTGTAAGAAATTTCATTTCCCACAATAGTTTGTCTGCTTCATCACCTGCGCCTCTACTATTGCAGATGAAAGAGCCTATCTGCCCTTTAATCCGCAATTGTTGCTTCTTTTTAAGGGAAACAAAGTGAATATCATCAGAATTCATAATTTGTCTAATATATTCTAGTGTGAAAATTCTTACCGGTATATATCTTGGAAGCTTGTATGGTGCCAACTCGCACCCATAAACTCGGATCTCCGAGTGATTCTGATACAAGTAATAGTCTCCTGTCTTCGCATTGTCCGAGAGGTGTAGAATTCTCCGGACTTCGTCATTTATTCGTGGCTCAGGCATGCCACTCAACATACTTACCACAGGGTGGTAAAACTGATCAATGAACGCTGTGAAGTCATATTCGACAGAATTGTGTTTCAAAAGAGAAGTCCACGCTGTGACTGACTGCGGCCTCCCATCAACGTCCATCTTCTGCATGGAGAAATTGAACCTGTCTACTTGGAAGTAGATGAACATGTAAGCCAGAATGGATGAGTACCTGAACATGCCTTCTGTGGCGAAATTAAAAAATTGTTCATGGATGTTATTGGCTAGGAAAGTGTTGTAGTTGAACAACGTGGTCAGCTGTTCATCATTTGAGAAGATAGATAGAAAACCCAAGGTCGGTTCGTCTACCCATTTATCGGAATAGTACCCAAGCAGGGCACACAGGGAGGAAATAATTTGATTTCCTTTGGTGGAAAAAAAAGAAGAAGGGTACGGGGGATTGTTGGATGGGAGCGGAGCGAAAGTGGGGAGGAAAAGCTCAACTATCTGAGCTCTCAGCGGGAAAGTCATCTTTTGATAAAGCTCAGTGAGGATTTCTAGGTTGAATGGGGACATAGATTCTGGGCGGGTTATTTGCATCATCTGGTCAATATCCTCTGGGGTGATGAAGAAGAGGACGTCCCCAGACGAAGAAACAATGGATTTCTGGTCGGGGACGTAGTGAGCTTGGCACTTGAGTGCAAATTCTGGGAAATGGTGAATTTGGGGGAAAAGGTATAGGGGCAAATTGGACTGCCAGAGTCCAATTTCATCACTCTGGTCCAGGAAAACTTCCCGGAGCCATGACTGTAGATCGGAGAAGTCAAAACTGCATATAGTGTCCGCTATTAGGTGATCTTTATCGACCAGAGGGATTTTCTCCAGGTCAATCGGAGGAGGAATGAACGGATTCTCTTCCTCTTCAGTTTGCTTTGTCTTAGACACCTTTTCAGCCATTGTACATGCAACAAACAATACGTTAGTGGGGTCGACTGACTGTAGGTAAAAACGATGTGGGTGGAGGAAAAGGAGGTTTCTGGCGCGATGGATGAATAACGAATACAAAGGAGAACGGTATTTTTATTCGAAAATGGGTCGGTCGGACGCGGGAAAATGGTCAGCGTGACAACGGGTATATTATCCGGTTATTAATGGACAACAGGCCACTTGGGGTGATATGGCAGGTGACGGTGACCAGTCTATACAGACGACTGACGTGGAGGCTTGTGATTGGGGGTAAAAGTCACCAAAGGAGGCTGTCCATGAATGAAGGGGGTTATGGTACTGACAACGTGGACTGACAGCAGTTACGGGATGGGACTTCGACCCAGGAGCAAGTGGGACAAGTGGACTTAGTGGAGGATGACGTCCAGAGGTGACAGGGTGTCAGACAACATGTGGATGATGGGACCTATGGACCAATAGAACAATGACACAAGTACCAAGGGGGCCCTCCGTAAGGAATATTCATTCCGGACCCCCCCCCTTGATTAAAAGCAGAACACCAAGGGGGGTCCGGGATCCATCGTGATCCATTGATCTGTGCGCTGGATTTCTGACCGCAGATCTTAGCTCGCTCTTTAATATCAATTCCAGACCCCCCCCTCCATTAAAGGTAGAACGGAGGGGGGGTCCGAAATTCAATGTGGATCGTCGATTTGATAACTCTGCTTAGAGCCGTTTAGATTTGCGCCTACGTTATAACCAATTCCGGACCCCCCCCCCCCC
>ML779072.1:522598-546392 GCA_009831015.1 Picea engelmannii | reverse complement strand
AGAGCCTAAGGGTTGGAGGCCAAGGGCCTGATTTTGTACTTGTATGTATGCAAAACATTTAATAAAATTGTAAACACCGCCAGGTGCAGACCGACCACGATGAATGAGTGAAGGGGGACTGAGCTTCCACAGAGAAGGCAAGGAATTAGGGGCTGGAAGGTGGGAAAGGGGCTAAGTGTTGAGCTTAGGGGCTAAGCCTAGGGGGCTTAAGCCTGCGAATAATATTTTACTATTATTCCAAAAGAACATGTGCCATTTATGTTTTATCCTAAGTTTCTAGCAAGGGGAGGACGTACAAGGGTGATGCGTGCAGGTGGAATGCATGCAGTTCCATGGGTGACAAGTGTCAACTCCAGCGCATGTGAATAAAATGGCTAGGATGAGCCATGAGAAGGATTCCTCCTCCATTCCACCCTGACGGCCTGAGTGCATACGGCCTCTGAGTGATACGATGGATCCAACCTGTGTAGAAAACCTTGCACACCTTCTGAACTGAAAAACCCATGTTCGTCTGGACAATCCATGTGCATCCACTGTCGAGACCGAGCCTATGCGTGGAGTCCCTGTGCCGAAGCCATAACCGTGAGACCATTCTATGATTGCTGAACCAGTTGTGATTGAGCCTGTGTCTATTTTTCCCATGGGATTGTTGTGGCCACGTAGTACTGGACTGCGTGTGGCTTGTTGGTCTGTGAGTGATTCTCTCCAAGTGAGAGAGTGTGTAGAGGAAGGAGAGGACTCCTGGAAGGAACCCTGTAGCTACCACAGAGCCCGGAGACTTCCGGTCCGGTCTGTTGCTGTAACCCAAGGCAAGGGAGGTTAGCAGCTGAAGGACTATCCAGGTGACAGAGAAGGTGTATACTCCTGGGGTGGAACAAGAATGTGGGGAATGAGGTTCTATGGGCAGTGAGTGTGAGTGGATTCTAGGAGAGAATCCATTCCTGTGGTTGTGTACTATTTTCCCTGTAACCTCAGCCTAGCCTAGGATTCCTTTCTTTGGGGTGGAGCTTAGTCCCAGCTTGGGGGTGACCCACTGCTGAGCTGATGAGCAGTGCAGTCTAAGGCTGGGAGGTTCGTGGAAGTCCTACACTTGGTTGGTGGAATCTACCACTGTTAAAAGATAAGTATCTGATTATGCTTTAATCATGTTTTTCATGACTGTGCTACTTATGTTATCATGAATTTCACTGTGTATATGAATTAATATTAAATGCTATTGATTGTTAATTATAACAGTAAATAATATGTTTACTCTGAGATTTAAATGTATTTCCTTGCTTAAATGCATGTGGATTATATAATGCCTGTATGAGTTATGTACAAAGGGGTGTTATAGTTTTCCTTTAAGAATGATTAAGCCTTGGTAGCAGAAAAGGTATGCTATAGTTTGGTATCAGAGCCAAGGTTTCGACGCTAAGCCTAGATGGGCCAGTTGAGTGGTATTTGGACCGAGTGTGTGAGGAGAAATTGTGTCTGGAGGACCAATTTTGGACCCTATATTGCTCCAGAGTGTCAAGTAGTTGCTTGACCATGCTTATGAGCTCAGGAGGTATAGAAGTGTTATGAAACCGCAGTCAGTGTGGTATAAGTCCACAGGGAGAAAGGACTCCACACCAGAAGTGTTAGAGCTTTAGGATCTGTTCGGTAGGGAAGGTGAACCCTTGTGACCGTCAGATCTAGAAAGTTTGCACAAGGCTTAAATCCCTTTGGAGTTGCACAGGAGTGTGGAAATTGCGATATGCAAAATATCGAATTAGTCAGGACCATCCATCAAAAAGAGTGTGTGTGCAGAGTTCAACGAAGGTTAGGACTCCAGTTAAGAAACACTAAGTATGGAATGGGAAAAGGTGTAGATTGCCTCCGAAATAGGAGACGAACAAGAAGGAAAGGATGTCAATGTGGAAGTGGAAGGATCAAACTCCAATGGGCATAGAAAAGAGAAGGATAAGGAAGGGCACATAATGAAGATCATTGAATGATTGCAAAGAGAGGCCCAGGCTCACCGAGCTGATAGATGAAAGCTCATGAAAGTTAGGGATCGGTAGGGTGAATTCAACTTAAAATTGTTGAAGAGCCTAGAAAGAATAAAGAGGAAACTTGAGAAGGGAAAAGACTCAAGTAAGATGGAGAGTCACAGAACCCCTAGGAGAAGAAGGAGGTCAAGAAGCGTCAGGACTCCCGAGAGGAGAAGGAGGTCGAGGAGTGGTAGCTGACGTCGCTCCCAAAGACATTCCAACAGGGAAACATGTAGCAATTCAAGCCCATCCCCTACCAAAAAATAATAGAAATCTGGAAGGGATGAATTGAAAGGGGAAATCAATCAGATTAAACCACCTACGTTCGATGGTGAACATAAGAAGGAAGAAGATGCCAAAACATGGTTGCTGGGTATGAAGAAATACTTCCAACTACAGAATTATTCTACCCATGAAAAAGGAAGAATTGCAATGTACCAGCTGAAAGGAAAAGCATCCATGTGGTGGGATCAGTTGGTGCAGGTGCAAAACATCAGAGAGAAAGAGGTCACATGGAAGGAGTTTAAGAGGTATTTCGAGAAGAAATACCTGACCAAAAGATACTATGACAGAAAGATGAAGGAGTTCTTCAAACTCAAGTTGGGCAGTATGACCATTGATAAGTATGAACAAAGTTTTCTGGAACTACTAAAGTATGTTCCATTCATCAAAGACGAGGCTGTCAAAATTCAGAGGTATCTAAGTGGACTTCCACCTTCCATTGGTGATAAGATTCAATATGATGATCCTAAGACTATGGAAGAAACAATAAGAAGGGAGAAATGCTTATACGAACAACAAAGAGAAAATCCTACCTTTCGGAAGGCTTGGGATGACCAGAAGAGGTTTAAGAAAGAACAGAGGCAGAAGGGAAACATGCCTCCCTTTTTCAAGAACAACCCTTGGGGAGAGTCATCTTTTAGAGACCCCAGGCAAGTTGAAGGGAGTGAGAAGATGCCAAGGCCTCCACCTATGGAGTGTTGGGGCTGTAAAGGGAATCATAGGAACATAGATTTCCCCCACAGAAAAGGCAAAGCAAGAACTGTCCATACTGTTCAGCAAGATGAAATAGTGGAGGATATGGGCAGCAAAATGCTGAGGATCTACATATCCCTAGAAAACAAACAAGCAGAATTTCAATCGCACATGATTGAAGTGGAAGGTATGATCAATAACCGACCACTTGTTATTTTAATTGATTCAGGGGCTAGCCATAGTTATATAGATCCTAGAGTGGTGGACAGTTTGCATCTAACGAGATGTAAACATGAGAAGTCTTGGTTAGTGCAGTTGGCCATAGGGACCAAGAGGAAGGTCACTGAATTGGTTAAGTCATATTCAGTGGACATGAAAGGAATGAGCACTAAGGATGAATTGAATATTCTACCTTTAGGCTCATACGATTGCTTAATTGGGATGGACTGGTTAGACCAGCACCATGCCCTTCTGGACTGCCATAAAAAGAGTTTTACCTGCCTGAACGAAGAGGGAAATCAGGTAACAGTCCAAGGAATTCCTAGAGCCATGGCTATTAGGGAAATCTCAGCCATGCAGCTGAAGAAATGTTACCGGAAGGGCTGTCAATTATTTGTAGCTCGGGTGGAAGAAGCATCCTAATATTTAGTCTTGAATCTGGAAGACCATGAGGTACTCAAAGAATTCAAGGACGTATTTCAGGAGGTACTTGGACTACCTCCGAAGAGGGACATCGATTTTTCTATAAATTTGATGCCTAGAGCAGCTCCAGTTTCGAAGGCTCCTTATAGAATGAGTACGCCAGAGCTAAAAGAGTTGAAATTGCAGCTCGAAGAGCTAATAAAGAAGGGATACATTCACCCTAGCGTGTCACTGTGGGGTGCCTCGATCCTATTCATGAAGAAGAAAGATGGGACACTGAGATTGTGCATTGATTTTCGGTAGTTGAATAAGGTCACTGTCAAGAACAAGTATCCCCTGCCAAGGATTGATGATCTTTTTGATCAGTTGAAGGATGCGAAAATATTTTCGAAAATAGATCTTCGATCAGGATATCACCAAATGAGAATAAATGATGAGGAAATCAACAAGACCGCCTTTAGAATAAGGTACGATCATTATGAGTTCATGGTGGTGCCGTTTGGGCAGTCCAACGTGCCTGATGTTTTCATGTGCTTAATGAATGGAGTGTTCAGAGATTATTTGGAAAAGTTTTTCATAGTCTTCCTGGACGATATCTTGGTGTATTCCAAGACAGAGGAAGAACATGAGCAACACTTGAGAATGGTGCTGTAGGTGTTGAGAGAACACCAACTGTACACAAAAATGAGCAAGTGCTCATTTTATCAAAGGCAGATTCATTACTTGGGGCACATTATATATGAAGAAGGGATCGTTGTGGATCCTAAAAAGGTAGAGGCCATTCGAGAATGGCCATAGCCAAAGAATGTGGCAGAAGTTAGATCTTTTATGGGTTTGGAAGTCTACTATAGGAGGTTTATATCCAGATCCTCAAAGATAGCTCATTCTATCACTTCCTTACAAAGGAAGGAGAAGAATTTCCAGTGGACTGAAGAATGTGAGAGTATCTTCCAGTGATTGAAGCAACTACTAACCAATGCTCCAATCCTGAAGATTGCAGATCCAAATAAGGATTACATAGTGTGCACAGATGCGTGTAAGGAGGGGCTGGGAGGAGTTCTCAGCCAAGAGGGATTTGTAGTTTGTTATGAGTCCCGAAAGTTGAAGGAGCATGAGAAGAATTATGCCACTCACGATTTAGAGCTGGAAACAATCGTCCATGCATTGAGGAAATGGAGACATTACCTCATGGGAAGGAGATTTGAATTAAGAACAAACCACAATGGTCTGAAGTATTTATTTGATCATCCGACTTTAAATGCGAGGCAAACCAGATGGCTAGAGTTTCTGTGCGAATATGACTTTGATATCAAGCATATCGAAGGGAAAGAAAATAAGGTGGATGATGCACTCAGCAGAAAAGTGCACAAATTACATTCTATAGCCATTATCATGTACAAGAATGAGATGAAAGACAGAATTTTGGAAGCTACAAACACTGATTCGTAGTACAGAGGTCTTGTAGCAAAGCTACAGCAGCATGAGAGACCACAGACCAAGGAAAGTTACACCTTGGGAACTGATGGTTTACTTCTGTATAAAAACAGAGTGTATGTACCCAATGTATGAGAATTGAAGCTGGCAATTCTAAAGGAGATGCATAACATGGCTTATGCTGGACATCCTGGATATCAGAAGACTGTGGCTGTAGTCAAGAGCCATTATTTTTGGCTGGGTTTTAAGAAAGAAATTGTTGAATACATCGCTAGATGTATGGAGTGCCAAAAGGTTAAGGCTGAGCATAGGCACCCAGGAGGGTTGCTGAAGCCTTTACCCATTCCTGAGTGGAAATGGGATGTGGTGACAATGGATTTTATCACTGGACTACCTAGAACAAGCAAACATCATGATTCAATCATGGTGGTGGTGGACAAGCTTACTAAAGCTGCCCATTTTATTCCACTAAAAACCACCCACAGGGTAGTAGATGTTGTTGATATCTTCTTAAAAGAAGTTGCACGCTTGCATGGAATTCCTAATACAATTGTGTCTGATAGGGACCCAAAATTCACCTCTAATTTCTGGAAAGGACTGTTTAAGGGATTCAGAACGAATCTGAAATTTAGTACAACGTATCATCATGAGTCTGATGGTCAGACAGAGAGAGTGAATAGAGTAATATAAGACATACTGAGAATGTATGTGATGGATAAATCATCAAGGTGGGAAGACTACCTGCATTTGGTAGAATTTGGCTACAATAATGGGTATCATGCATCGTTGAAGATGAGCCCATTCGAAGCACTTTATGGAAGAAAGTGCAACACTCCAATGAGTTGGGATAATCCAATTGACAAAGAAGTAGTTGGGCCTGAACTGCTCAAAGAGATGGAAGACCAAATGATAAGAATTAAACAGAATCTAAAAGTTGCCCAGGACAGACAGAAAAGTTATGCTGATAGTAACAGAACCCACAAAGAATTCAAAGTGGGTGACCATGTTTTCCTGAAAGTGAAAACTAACAGGAGTTCCATGAAGCTGGGAAGTTGCGCCAAGTTGGCAACAAGATTTTGTGGGCCATTTGAGATTCTGGAAAGGATTGGGCAAGTTGCATACATGCTTTCATTACTTTCATCTATGATTGTACATAATGTGTTTCATGTTTCACTACTTAAGAAATATGTACCTGATGCTAATCATGTTATCGATTGGAATGTGATTCAGGTGGAACCAGAAGGTGTCCTGCAAGTGCATCATGTGCGCATATTGGACAGGAAAAACAAACAACTTTGGAATCGATCCATATAGCTTGTAAAGGTATAGTGGACCTGGTATGGTCCTGAGGAGGCAACATGGGAGCATGCAGATGTTATGTGGTCAGAGTACCCACATCTTTTTGAAATGTTTTGAAAATCTTGCAGATGATGTGTAAAGTTGCACTGAGGACAGTGCAAAAGTAAGGGGAGGGGGATTGTAGTGTCGCCAAGGACAAGCCCCGTTGCAAACCATGTTTGAAAGAAATTGTAATTATGTTTTATAGGCTGGTGAGACAAGTTTTTATAAGCTGGTGGCTTATGTGATTGTTAGGCTAGAGAGCCTAAGAGTTGGAGGCCAAGGGCCTGATTTTGTACTTGTATGTATGTAGAACATTTAATAAAATTGTAAACACTACCAGGTGCAGACCGACCATGATGAATGAGTGAAGGGGGACTGATCTTCCATAGAGAAGGCAAGGAATTAGGGGCTGGAAGGTGGGAAAGGGGCTAAGTGTTGAGCTTAGGGGCTAATCCTAGGGGGCTTAAGCTTGGGAATAATATTTTACTATTATTCCAAAATAACATGTGCCATTTATGTTTTATTCTAACTTTCTGGCAAGGGGAGGACGTACAAGGGTGATGCATGCGGGTGGAATGCATGCAGTTTCATGGGTGACAAATGTCAACCCTGGCGCATGCGAATAAAATGGCTAGTATGAGTCGTGAGAAGGATTCCTCCTCCATTCCACCCTGACGACCTGAGTGCGTACGACCTCTGAGTAGTACGACAGATCCAACCTCTACAGAAAACCTCGTACACCTTATGAACTGAAAAACCTGTGTTTGTCTGGAGAATCCATGTGCATCCACTACCAAGATCGAGCCTGTGCATGGAGTCCCTATCCTAAAGCCGTGACCATGAGAAGATTCTGTGATCACTGAACCAGTTGTGATTGAGCCTCTGTTTGTTTTTTCTGTGGGATTATTGTGGCCATGCAGTACTGGATTGCGTGTGGCTTGTTGTCCTGTGATCGATTCTCTCTATGTGAGAGAGTGCATAGAGGAAGGAGAGGACTCTTGGAAGGAACCATGTAGCTGACACAAAGCTCGGAGACTTCTGGTCCGGTCTATTGCTGTAACCCAAGGCAAGGGAACTTATCAACCGAAGGATTGTCTAGGTGACAAAGAAGGTGTATACTCATGTGGTGGAACATGCATGTGGGGAATGAGGGTCTATGGGAAGTGAATGTGAGTGGTTTCTGGGAGAGAATCCCTTCCAGTGGTTGTGTATTGTTTTCCCTGTAACCTTAGCCTAGCCTAAGATTCCTTTCTTTGGGGTGGATCTTAGTCCCAGCTCAGGGGTGACCCATTGTTGAGCTGATGAGCAGTGCAGTCTAAGGCTAGGAGGTTCGTGGAAGTCCCGCACTTGGTTGGTGGAATCTACCACTGTTAAAAGATAAGTATCTGATTATGCTTTAATCATGTTTTTCATGACTGTGATTCTTATGTTATCATGGATTCCACCGTGTATATGAATTAATATTAAACTCTATTGATTGTTAATTATAGCAGTAAATAATATGTTTACTCTGAGCTTTAAATGTATTTCTTTGCTTAAATGCATGTGGATTATATAATTCTTGTATGAGTTATGTACAAAGGGGTGTTATAGTTTTCCTTTAAGAACGATTAAGCCTTGGTAGCAGAAAAGGTGCGCTACAATAGTTATTTAACATATCAACAACATGAGTCTCATGCAAATAACACATGGCCTCAACCTGAAATGGGTCTATCCTACCAAACCATACCAAACTCAACATGAACCCCACCGACTGAACATGCTGCTACCATAGTGAGGTACTACAAGACCTCAACGAATCACCAGTTAGTGACATGCTCTCTCCAATATTGAAACTCAATGGAAAATCAAAGTGAATCTCCCCTGCAAACGTCCTCTCTTCTCCATTACTTAATGAAATGTATGGTCCTGTAATCCCAAATTCCCATGCTAGTCTCTGACAGGGACCATCATGTCAATTCTTCTCTACTCTAATCATGACTGTCTACTCAAAGTATCCATACTGGATCCTCCACTCCTTGATCCTCATAAGATGAAAAAAACTATTGACCAAATGGACTCCCAGATCCCATGTCAAATTTGGAAGTTCATCACTTCCAATCCCCACTAACTACTGGTGTGCCCTACTGGTGACTGTCGAAAGCACTCCACCCTCATCCCAATGAGAGTCTGAATATGTAGCAACCTCTGAGATATCCTCTGTCCCATGGCATAGGATACTCCCCATCACACCCATGGACTCAATTTTCTACCCCTGATGATCCACCCCTATCTTGATGAATGCAATCAAGACACTCTTGTCAAGTGGTCTCGTCCTACCAACTCTCCATGTCTCCTACCACTGTCTAGCTCCTCCTGTGTTGTTTTTAATGATGAAAGTATCAAGAAACGCTATCATAAATATCTGCAACCAACTGTAAGACTGGAAAGTATCATATGCTTTGGTCAATCCAAAGGACTTAACCAAAAGCTCATCCATCGACTCCCATGGTAAATAATCACCTGTACTCATCACTGAATACCAACCATCGGGTACAGCGGTAGGTACCTCCACTAACTGCGGGTCAATCATTCTCCATCCATAATCACTCATGCAACTATTGTTATGGTGAAGGTGATGTCCCAAATCTATATACTATTGCAAGGGAGAGGAATTTCCATGCTCTACTAATTACATCTCCTCCTTGCAATCCAGTGCATCCCCCTAAATCCCACTGTACAACTCTATATTTCTCTGTGAAATACCACTCATCACAGTGTGCCATTGCATACTTATGTCATCTCTTATATACACCTGCAACATCTTGGATCCTAGGTGTACTAAGGGGTCATCCTCTACTTGAAGTTCAACCAATATTGGAGCACAAATGGAAGTGTCTCCATAACTGCTCCTGGCTCTGGAATCCCCATGTGTGTGTGTGTGCTCAACTGTCTCAAAACCCTTCATGAAGGGTGGTCCCTGTGACCTATGGACATCCTCATGTATAATTGTATCATATCTCTCCATACTCATCAATTATCCTGGGTACTCCTCATGCTCCTCCCTCAACTGGTGCTCCACTACTAAACCACCAACATCCTTTCGCAATGTGGTTGAGGGATATATATGAATCTTTAATGAAATAGATGTAGTGGATCTCTGTCTAAATTCCTCAAGGAGCTCCTCTAATCTGGACTCTTATTCTTAAAGGGTTGTCTGTGTTCCTTTCAAGAATCTTCATGTGCTAACCAACTCATGAGTGAGTTGGTTCACCTCAACCTCCTTCTCCCTCAATTCCCTGTGATACATCTCACCAACCTCCAATAGGTATTCCCTATCCCTCAACAATTGCTGGTAGTCGGCCCTCATCACAATCAATCTTTCCCTGAGTGTATGGTAGTCATCAACGAAAAGTCCCCCATCTGAACTATCCTGTTCCATCGAGGCCCTCCAAAAATAACTTTCCACCAATGTATGTGTATCATCAATGTATCTAATGGCTTCCATGATCATGTCCTCGTTGACTCTCAACTGTCTTGCCAAGTGTTGTGACTCCTGGTCACAATCCTGTTGAAGTGCTACCTCATGCCTCTCATTGCTAGTGTCAACAATGGAATCCCCAACAACACACTCCTCAAAATATAAGGCACTGAACGGACCACTGTCCCATGTGCTACTAAGTCCTCCTGTATGCCACTCGATCACCAATTACAACCCCTATCTGAATCACACCATATCCTATATGGGTAGTTGTATCCTCTTGTGCACTCACCCTACTAATATAATCTACACATAGATCCCATACATATGTGTCCAGACACCTGCTATTGTCATTCTGAACAATAAGGAGTGCATCCTCATCACTATAGATCGATACTGGGAGTAAGTGTCCCAACAAGTTGTCAATATCCAAAACTTGTTCCATCAATGGAATCTCCAAGAGTGGTGATTCACTCTCCTCATATTGATAGGTATGTGTAAGGTCAACTATATCCAAGCCATACCTCTCCTCTTGGGTCTACAGATCCATATGTTCCTTGTGTACAATCCCTACACAAGTCTCCTCTACCATATTAGGAATGCCACTGATATTCTCATGTGTCATGGCTATCATAGGTGACTGAGAAGATGAAAAATGTGGCTCACTCATCATAGGAAGCTCATCATTATCCATACATGAATTCCTGGAAGCCATGTATACACCCACTGGTAGGTCATCCAACTTCCTAATCTCATCATGTCTAAGTGCCAACACATATGCATTATAATCCTATCCATACAACTGTCCTTCAGATGCGCAAGAGGCACTAGCCTTATCAGACTGCTCCAAATAGGCATCTATGGTTGCATTCACATGCATCTCCTCATCCTCGATGTCGTAGTGCACCTCAACACTGTGCACCTTCCATTTACCCCTACATCTGTGATTTGGCTTCCAAGGCACTTTGCAACTGTAGAAACTCTCCCTGCATCTAATGGGTGTAGGATCCATCTGTGCTCCTGTCAATCCACTCGCTGGTAATGATGTATCTAGATCCTTATCTGATTTTCCCCTTAGGCTGGAAGGAAAACTAGCTCTGATACCACTGTAATGTTCCTGACTTGGCTAGTCTATGAAATGCTACTAATGTGTGTGTAGGATCAATGGTTTACAACATATAAATGATCATACAAAATAATAAATGCGACAAAGGACTGCAAAGTTTGTATTATGATATCTCTGTGGATTACAAAATGGATGAATGTGGCTAAATAAACTGGAAATACTCTACTAGATCAATAGACAAAGGATCTTAGCCGGAATACAAATAAGCAACTAAAAGATAATACCCGAAATATGGGAGCACTGCGGAATCAATGGATGCACTGGGACTATGGCAACTCTGACGGTAACTACTGAAAGTCTGGAAAGTTGACCCTGGGAGATATACTTCTCGGAATGGCCTAGAAATTGTCCCAAATGATGAGCCCTACTCTAGTCCTTAGTACTGGTATCTGTCGGACCCCTCTATTTATGAATCTGAACCCCGGATGGATACTCCTGGGGGAATGTGCCCCTCTTCTTCTGGAAAAATGCGTCCTAGTGATTCCACCATCGAAATCAAACGAGATATGTCTCAAAACAATCGCCTTGGTCTACTGGGAATTGGGTCATAAGGGTTTCCATGAATCCAGTATGATGCTCTCTCTGGAACCCCAAATGTGCCCACCAAAAGTGTCGCATGTCCAAGTCTAGAATATGTGTCCCAATTGATTCCTCCATTGTAATTTGATGAGGAACCAGGAAAAAGATGCACCTTTCCCTCCTCTCAAATGGGTCAGAGGGAAATCTCAGAATTTTCCCTATGTGATATAAGTCAACTAAAAACCCTCTCAGAAGTTGTGCCCTCACTCTGGATGAATGCACCCTTGCTGCTAAACACTGTGTAACTGTTGATGAAGAATGATAGAAGACTTGTGTGATATTCCTAGTGACTAGGGTGTGTCTCTCAACACCGAAATCAGCCAACTGGTGTCTTCCTCCTGGAATCCACTGAACTATCTCTCCTGAGATGCGCCTCTCTCCTCAACGACAAGTCATAATTTGCATAATGATGAATTAGGTCGCTGACTCTTCTCTTATAGCTTTCTAAAACCCTAATTCACTGTTGAAACCCTAATTCATTTTTGACCTTTTCCCTCCAAGTGACTTTTACTTTCTTTTATTATTCCTTGATTAAATCACTTAATTAATTAATTAATTAATCATTTTACCTCTAAAAAGTGATTTATCCATCCTTATGGCTTCTCCGACCACTGAAAGTCACTTCTCATCATCTTATCCTGTAGTGCTCTTCTTCCCGATTCTGATGAGCTATTACACTAAGAGGTTTCTCCAAATAATATGCCCATTATGACCTTCTTAGTGAAATTAATTAAGATATGACCCATAATAACTCAAAATTATGGAAATCGTTGGAATGCAACGAAACCAAAACCAATCTATGTGGAATGGATCATGATGATGAATGATGCAAGCCAGGACCAATAAAACCCCTCAATATCTCTTGAACTATCTATCACCCCTATTTGGCTACTCTGGTAGGCATAGCACTCTGTAAAGTTATAATGTCCCAAAATGGGGACATTACATACTAACTGCTCTAAGTTGTTTTCTAGCCTGCATAACAAAAGAAAGGAATTCAATGTTAATTTAATTAGTAGTTAAAGAAAAAGTTTTTTCAAGATTAAATTTTCTAAACTGCTTAACTCTCAAACTATACTCGCAAAGCATGGACTCATGAAAAAGAATAATTTTCTACTGTAGTTATTCAAATTATGATTGATCAATGTGTCCTCTCGCATTAAGTAATAAAAAATTATTATTTCCCGATATATTTCCTTTAGAGAAAGTCTTAGAGTTGTGGGAAGGGATTACATTGAAACTCTTGATGTTCAGAGGGAAAAATTATCATGAATATGGGAATTCTTGGGAGGATCGTGATATAGTAGGTAATTCTCAAATGATGGTTCATATCTAATGATTTTCCCACCATAGTCAAAAGAGATATAAAAAATCAAAGACCAATGATGATTTGGAACCGAGTTCTACTAAGTGATGATTTCATGTTGTTTACGATAAACAAGCTTCTAAGACTATGATTGACTAAAATATTTTTTCTTAAACAATTATCATAGGAATTTTCTTTCAATTTATCTTCAACCTAAGAGTTAGTAAGGATGATTACCAATTCCAAATGCTTGAATGATTCCAGCCTTATTATGTGATGAAGTGAGAGCACGATCTTAAGATATAGTAATAATTAGGTTAGTGATCAAGGTACCCATAATGAGTGACTCAAACATCATTATTTTTTATTTTCAATGGGTTGGAGCGAGGAGCAGGTCTGAAATCCAAAGACCAGTGGTGCTAGGATTAAAAATGTTTTCAACCGAATAATTAAGATTGATTCTTGAATTATTCTTAAAAGATACTTGCAGTGAAAGTTATGGGTAGCATGGTCCAACACTACTCGAACATGGTTCCAAACATTAAGGATGAATATCTTATGTTGCAATGTAAATACCAGAAGAAATTAGACTTAGTCTATTTACAATATGATAGGACAGCTCATCCCTTCATCATTGATTCGAAGAAAACAGGATATGTACAATTTAACAAGAAAAAATAAGCTAAGTTCATCATGCTAAGTATATGTTGAAATCATGTTGGATAAAAAAAATGAAGGAATTGTATAGGGGTGTAAAAATCCAATTGGATAACTTTAATCTTATGATACCCTATCATCAAGAAGAACTTAAAGGAATTAGAGTCAGTTTAAATTAATAAATAAATTGAGGGATTTCAAACATTCTAATGAGTGAGTAGAAGGCAACAAAATCAAATCTCAGAATCATGCCAACCAACAAATATCTTACAAGAAAGGGTTAGATGAGATGGAGACTAGAAGTCTCTGAGAATTCATTTTCATAATTAGGAGGGAACAACCTCGTTATTTCAAAAGAATCCTTATGCAAGATAACAATATGTCATATTGTTTATAAGTGTCAATAGTTACTTGAAAAATGATCGTACACAAAAGAAGCTTTGCTAGATTCAAATATAGTGTTCCATTTTTCATTAATAATAACATTTTACACGGGAAAGTAAGTTCAAGAACATATCAGCATTCAAACCATGTTATTTCTTTAATCCAGTGAATATTTTTATTGTTCATTCAATAGGTCTTTTATTGAAGAGCTAGGGCACAAGGAAAGTAGCTAAAGATAAAAAACCAAAATTAAATTGATCAAACAAATCAGAGTGAAGAATATGACTGATATCGATTAAAAGGAGATTAGTCTTATAGATTATATCTCGAGGAAGAGAAATAGGCAAACTCATCCACAAGGGAAATTAATTATTTACATTCGAATTTATTGAAAATCAAAATTAAACACCAAAATTAATAGCTATGTAAAGAAAAATTACTAGACTAATATATCCTAATTTTACCCTACACTATATAGGTTGATAAGTAACTATTTGAAATCATAGCGCCAATGTAGTCATTCACATAAATCCATACTTGAAATTACATGTTCATTATGAATCAGTAACAAAAACTAGAGTACTAATAAATTAGAAATAGGAAGAATTAACTCATTACAAACTCTATACAAATTACAAGAGATGAAACTATTGTTATCCATGGGAAAACTTGCTAGGCATGATCTCTCCAACCATGCTTTAATGCTATCAAAAAAAATTCTATGACCACCATAGGGTTGATGGTGGGAGTTTTCAAGAGAGTAGAATACCTTTTGAGAATCGTGTGTGAAATTTGTATGGAACAAACCTTGAGGAAGAGTCTTAGTATTGATGGTATCATTAATTCCAGTGGACAAAATAAAATAATGATTATCTGACATAACCATCAACTAAAAATAAAGTGCCTTGTTGCTTTGGAAAGTATTTCTGGGATCATTTTCCACATAACCAACATCTTGAGATGTGATTATGAGACTAGTTTATGGGAACTTGGAGTAGCTTACCATTTGGAAAGATGTATTCTCAATGTATGGGGAGTAGTCACCAACATTGTTAGTTTCATCAAACTTGTTATAGTCAATCTCAACCAATTGGTTACTAAAACTACATGACTCTTTGTTATTCATGTATATACATAAAACAACACAAGGCTCCTTTAGAAATAGGTTGGTTACAACATTCCCTTTGTCTCATGTAGAAGGTAGATAAGGATGAAAATTAATAAGTTCATGGAAAGAGGTCCCATCCTCTCCTTCATCAATATACATTATGAAAATTTTGCATTTCATTGAAAATTGTCCATGTATCATAATTTCTAAAAGGGTCATAAATAATTGTCATCACAATACATCCATTAAAAATATTAGGGCACAAAGAATGGAGCGTATGATATGCAGGAGAGTGAAATTCCTCCCTAAGAAGAGAAATATCTTCAATGGTATTTTCTCTAGATGGTTCCACTTTTTCCACAAGCATATTGATGACTAGTTGTGATTGTGAATTGGCAGGCTCCAAGCTAGGAATTGGTTCACAGTCAAAACTTTCTCCTTTAATAATATCCTTCTCTTGTGAGTAAGATACATATTGTTGTGCCTTGTGTATGTACTTCTTATCCTTGAATCAACAAATCTATATATTTATTTTTCTCTTCTAAAAAGTGTAAACCTAAAATATCTTCCAAAACACACACATGGTCAGGAGATAGGAGAAAATGAGAAGATTCTCTAGAACATGAAGGTTGGGTAGTTATAGGAAATTTTTATTGATATTTCTCATTTAAATTGAGAGGATTTATATCAACACATCACCTTAGATCAACATAAATTAATTCCAATTTATTTATTTCTAAAGAAAGTGTCATGTTTTATTTATCTGAATTTTCTTCCTCAATTAGCTAATAAGGAATTTTTTCTTAACCCATTTAAAAATATGAATATAAAATATTATTCGAGTCACATTGGTGTTCATTATTAGTAGGCAATGATAAGAGAAAATCACCATAACTATGAAGACAAGGAGGTTTAGGGATGATCTTAGGGAGGTGATCAACAAGATGGTCAAATGTGGATACCAAGAAGTTTTTCTTGTATCCCTCCAGTTAATCTAAAGGAAGAATTTTTGACATGAACACCTAAGTTGGACTCAATTTGATTCTTTGTTGAAGTAGTTGTTAGATCTTCAAGCTCTAGACAATTTTCTTCACGATCCTCTATAATTTCCTCGTTCACTTCCAACAATGGAAAATGTATAATCAAACAATGAGAACATGGAATAAACATCAGTGAACCCTCAAAAATATGAACTCCATTTTATCAAGAAAGATGTGTCTCTATCATCACAAGTAAATATAGGGGGAATGGAATGGTGAGAGGATTGATCTACTTCTTTAGAAAACGTAGGCTCTCTGTGATATATATCCTCGATGGTGAAGAAAGGTATAAACATATGTGGTCCAAACAAAACATCAATAACTTCCACATTCTCTTTTGAAGAAGCATTGAGGTCTGATTTGGATTCCCCATCCATTAGATGGTCATGTTCATTAGAGAGAGAAATCATATGTAGGAGAAAATCACCAATAGAGGGAATATCATCCAAATGAAATGTATATAAAAGGTGAGTGTATATTATAGAAAAGTATTCTATATATTTGTTTTTTTCCTTCATAAGCTTAAGCATTTCCTCAGACAATGCATCATAATTATAATTCTCAAAAGCATGCAAAAATATACTCATAAATTGTCCCCATGTGTATATAGGGACGACCGACAAAGTATCACACTAGGATTTGACTCAACCTTCAAAAGTAAGAGTGAATAGCCTAAATATAACACCTTCATGAACAATATTCTAAGAGAAACAACTAAAATATAACTAAAGGATGTGGTATGATGCATATGTCTCCCCCTCACCATTGAATTTAATTTCATACAAGCGATCAATTATGTTTTGGGGAGTGTTACAAGGTACGGGACCATAAATACATCTCCATAAATGGATTTGGGAAGGATCCATAGATGATGATAAAAGAATTAACAAAACATACTCCACAGGCTCAACTTGTCATCTGGCCCTCCTTCTAGTGCCATTTTGTTGACATAAGGAAAAACACCCCCGTTGACATGAGGGAGAGATTCCCGATGGAAGGTCCCAATCAAACCTACTCTAATTTAGTTTGGAAATATCCACTGATATGTGGGCACGATTGTTGCTGAATAAATGAATTTCTCTTAGAAGAGAGACTTGTTCATCTAAGTTAGACTAAATCCCAAGTAAAAATATATTCTAATATATTAATGCAATCCTACTATAATGAGAAACTGCAGACATATTTTAGTGATATCATAATCAATCATAGTCATACAATTCAATTTGCAAAATAAAAGTAGTTTTCACAAACAACTTAGCTCATAATTCATTCATAATCATCTTCTACAAATGTGAATTCATAGTTGTGACAAACTAAAAACATTTGTAGAAAATAATAAGCAATAGTTCACCTTTGTATGTACAAATCATGAATTTTCTTGCCATTACTTTTCATCAAAGAAATAGTTCATCTCAGAAATACAATAACAAGTGGAGAGATCTCTCATCCACTTTCAATATTGATAAATAGTTCTACATTACTCAAATTCGGTTCTCCATCCCCCCCCGCCTTTTCTTTTTCTTGCATGAGACTTCCTTTTATAAAATGAGAAAGATTGTTAGACTTCCATAACTATGGAACTTTATAATTACTAATGTTACAACTTTCCCCTTTTCCTGTCCATTTTACATTTTTGATTTTCTCTATATAGAAGAAAATAAAGAAAAATATTGACATAATATTCCTTCCTACTCTAACCTTGTCAGGAAGGTGAGAAACTAAATCTTTGGCAGTCAAGTGCATTGTCTCTGAAAATTTGGTCCAAATGACAACTAAAGATAGGAAAATATATCCATTTATCCCATACCTTTTTCATTTACTTGGGTAACTTAGTTGGCCAATAGGGAGGCACAAATATTCCCCTCGGCCTTCTTCCTTCACAAACACAAATAGTTACTGAACTCCCCCCCTTTGCTTCGTCTTTACAATATAGTCAACACTTGGATATTCATATTTAAATCGATGGAACTTAGGTTGGGTTATTTATTACTTCCATCTCTCTAAGAAGAGACTACATTATTACAGAGCATGTACTATGTTGTTTGTGAAAACAAGTGAAGCCCCTCCTGTATGCATTGTCAAATCTTGACTATTTCTCCAAGAAGAAATAACCAAGAGAAGGGTTCTATTTCCATGGATGTTTCAACCATATTGATTCATGATTGATCACTCCTTGTTGTTGAATGAAATTTCCATATCCCCTTGATTTTCTTTTAAAACCTTTCAACAATATTTTCAAACGATATGTGACAAGAGGGAAGAAGTGATACCTCCCTTAAATTTGAAATTTTATTTATCGAAGTTATTGATGTGTCTTATCAATTCCCCAAGGGTTATATTAATTTGTGGTACCATATCACAATCTCTCACATGTTATTGACATATCTGTTAGAAGATAAATTTGGAATCTATAACCTTTGCACTATGTTCAATCATTTTAGGTGCCATCATATTCCACCAAACTTCATGATTGATACCATATTCTGCCCCTTTCCTGGTTCATCATAACATTATTTTAAACAAGTGTTTCATGGCAGCATAGTCCCTTCCAGGCTTGACGCAGAGTAAATGCATGGGTAGAAAGTTCCAGTACACGTGATATTCCTGAATTAGTTTTATTTGAAATTTATCAAAAATTAGTAATGTTTGGTACATAACCAATGCAACCCAACAATTATGGAGTGGCATGTAGGCGAAGTAGCGGGTTCATTTTATTTAACAATTATGTGGAGCTAGTGAGTTTCCATAAATGGCTGCATGCGTAGAGTAAAGGCCCAGTGAGTTCCGTTGAAAGGATGTGAAGGTAGAGCAGGGCACAGTCAAAGTAATGGCACACTGCCTTGAGCAAGATGAAGTTAAAGTGAGGAGACATGTGGGTAGGGAGTTGAAGTACATGGGTACGTGGGAAAAAAGCGAAAAAAATAATTCTGCGATATACAAAGTGACAACCGGATTTGCGGACTATTAGAATTTTAAGGGCACCCTATACAAAATAGTATTCTTAACATATGTTTTACATACGGCTGTGGACAAAAAACACAAAACAATTAGTAGTAATGTCTGTTACCTAGGTTCCTGGAGAAGTGTTTGGTGCATAATTGACATGGGTTTTCGGGTTGTCAGGGTGTTGGACTGAAAATTGGGCTTTTGTTGTTCCGTGTTCTACAAATAGCACAGACACTTCCACGATATACAAATTTACAAGCGGTTTTGCGAATTATTTGAATTTTTAGATTGCAGATTCTGGGGCTGCCGTGCTGAAAATCGAGCTTCTGTTGTTACCCAAATAAGTTTCCCTTTTTACATATGCCGGTGGAAAAAAAAAGAAAAAACAATAGTACTGACGTCTGTTACATAGGGTGGTGAACATAAGTATGGAAACAATGATGTTCCCGAATTAGTTTTCTTAAAAAGAGCGGGTTCTTGACTTAGCTAGTTTTTGGATTGTGGGTTGTCGGGATGGGGACCTATTGTTCTGTGGTCTACAAATATCACCTAGACTTCCGCGCTATACAAATTGACAAGCAGTTTTGCAGAATAGTTGAATTTTTGGATCGAAAGTTCTCGGGCTGGCAGGCTAAAAATCAGGATTCTATTGTTCTGTGGCCTGCAAAAATAAAATATGTGATTTGATGAAGTAGATATATAGATCATGCATGGAAGATTCATCCCGGGTTGTCGGGGTTGTGGGATAAAAATTGTGCTTGTGTTGTTTTGTTGCCTACAAATAGCATCGAGTGTTCTGCGATATTCAAATTGAGAAGTTGTTTTGCAGACTATTTAAAATTTATGGATCGCGGGTTATTGGACTGGCGAGATGAAAATTGGGCATTGGTTGTTCTATGGTCTACAAATAGCACCTAGAGTTCTGTGATATACATATTGACAGTTGGACTTGCGGATTACTTGAAGTTGAAGTCGCTTGTGTCGAATAAGCAAATTGAAATAATAAGCTGAATAACTTATTTTTGTATCGATAAAATAATTTATACTTAAATAAATCAAGTTTAGCATTCCCTAAATCAGTTTTCCTTTTTATATATGTTGGTGGACAAAAAGAAAATAAAATAGTACTGATGTCTTTACATAGGCTGGTGAACATAAGCATGAAAAAAATTGCGTTGCGGAATTAGGCAGCTTATCGGGCTGCAGACCTTAAATGTGGGCTTTTGTTGTTCCTTGTGCTACAAATAGCCGGTAGAGTTCCATGATATACATATTGACAATTGGACTTGCGGAGTATTTGAATTTGGAGAGGCTCGTGTCGAATAAGTAAATTGAAATAATAAACTCAATAACTTATTTTAAAATCAATAAAATCATTTATAACTAATTAAAAAAAGTTTAGCATTTCTGAATTAGTTTTTCTTTTTACATATGTTGGTGGAGAAAGAAAGGGAAAAAACATAGTACCGATGTCTGTTACATAGGCTGGTTAACATAAGCATGAAAACAAAAACATTCCCGAATTAGTTTCTTTAAAAGAGTGGGTTCTTGAGTTGACCAGTTTTTGGATTGCGGGTCCGTGTGCTAAAAATAGCACCTACAGTTCCACTATATACAAATTGACAATTGGAGTTGCAGACTATTTGAATTTTAAGGGGCTTGTGTTCAAAAAATTTAGCATTCGCGAATCAATTTTCTTTACATACAGAGAAGTCGACAAAAGGACCAAATAGATAGCATTTGCAAATTAGTTTTCTTTAAAATAGGCACTCATCGACACAAGAAACTGAATTTTATGAAACTATAGGTTCGTGGAGACCATAAACTATACATAGAAAATACGTAACTCTGTGTATATACTATCTATGAAATTTTATGAACACATAAAAGTAGGAAAAAAACTAGCATTCCCAAATTAGAGCATCGAGGGAACCCTGAATCAAAACTTGTCTAGTTTTTGGATCACGGGTTTGTAGGCTGGGGACCTAAAAATGGAGCTTCTGTTGTTCCATGTCCTACTGCCAATGTCTGTTACAAAGGGTGGTGGATGAAAGGACCAAATAAATAGCATTCCCGAATTAGTTTTCTTTAAAATAGGGGCTAGTGGATACAAGAAATTGAAATGTATCAAATTATAGGTTCCTGGAGAGCATAAATTACACATACCAAATATGCAATTTTTTAAATACCACCCACAGTTCAGCGATATACAAATTGAGAAGTGGATTTGTGAACTATTTAAATTTTAAGGGCTTTTGTGGCAAAAGTATGAAGCACAAGTGGTGAAGATCCAACAAATGACATATTGTCTAGACGTTTGAGTACAAAAAAAGTAGCGAACACAATTTCATGGAATTTATATAAAAAATAATGAACCCTGTTAGATATTCCTGGAAATTTAAAGATGATATCTCATATATATATATATATATATATATATATATATATATATATCTGAAAGATGATATCTCAAATTTGAGTCAGTGATTTATTTCATACTTTATTTTGAAAATAACCAGGCTGGAGAAAAGATGCATAGGAGAAAAAGAGAATTGAGATAAATTAAACAGAATGTCTTCACATTCAGCATGGTTGAAAATAAAAATCTAGAAACATGTAAATATATATAAGCAGACAAGAATATTTTTTTTTGGAGTATATGAAAAAATTAATAGTTTGTTACATATCCCTGGAAATGCAAATGTGTTTGTCATATAGACTGGGATTGGGGCTCCCGCGGACCATAACAGAAATATGTACAATAAATAGAACTGTGGAAAGGAGTTGGACATGATAGAATGTAATACCTTAAAAGTAGGAATGGTAAGATCATTTTTTGGCTATAGCTTTCTACTCAGAGAAGTTGGAATAATTGAATTGACAAAGAAAGAACTATGCATTTCCCTGTTGGATTTGGGCAATGAACCACTTCAAGTTCTCTTCAACATAGTTTCTCAAAGGGGATACATTGATGTCATTACATATTTGAATGTTGAAAACTTCATTTTCTAATTCGATTAGATCAATTGAAAGTTTGCACAGAGGTTCATCGATGTCTACATTCTATACCGAATACCGGACTAGCCAGTTGTGCATCTCTTGTTCATGATATTCAATAATGTTGTAAAAATTTTCTAAAGACAAGGTTTTCAAATTATCAACTTGTTTATCGAAAGCTTGCTTGGTTGATGCCAGTGAGTTGAGGATTAAGCTAGGGTCCTGGAAGCCTTTTGTGTTTCCTGCTAAGTCTATTTTGGTGAGCTTTGTCAATAATGTTTCTTTCTTTGATATTGCTTGCTCGCATGACTGGACGATGACATATAGATTTTTCACTTTCTCTTTCCAGCATGCTTCTAGTTGAGTGAGACGTTTATTGGAAGGGAGATCATGTTGTATTCTTCTGGTCTCTTCCATGTTGTTGACATGAAAGGAAAAAGGGATGACCGTGTGCACATAGAAACTTTCTTCATTTTTTAAATTCGTCTGCAAAAGTAGGAGCAAGTTATGTGCCCTTCTCCCCAGGGAATCCATATTCTTTGATGTTTTCCAGGCCTTCGTAATCAGTTCCATTCTTTTGTTGATATTTTTCTTGACATATCCTCTACATCATGCGAGGAAGATGGAGGACCCTTTTAGATTTGTTGCAGGAGTGCACATAGTAGCAGGCATTGGTATTCACAAAGAACTGTGAAGCAATGGCATAGGAAACAAAGCTTCCTCTAATTCCTTAATGCAGTTCTTTAGTTTGGCATTTTTGGCTTTAATGAGTCCAATGGAACCATGAAGATCATCTTCGGTTTCCATGTGAAGTTGAGAGATTTTGGACACCTGCATATTGGCAAGGTCAAGTTCTGAACGATGTATTATTTGGTTATTATTTACATCTTTTTTTTCAATGATTAATTTTTTTGATTCATATTCAAAAACAACATTCTGGAATACGTAGGATTCATCTTCATAAATAATTAGGGTATCAACCATGTCCATTGAGAAGGTAGGTTGAATTTAGTTTGTGGGCTAATCAAGGTTGTAGAACATGCTTTCTAGATCAGCGTCAAGATCCATGTTTTCATTGCAAGTTTTGGGCTGCTCTGCCTCCCCTACAATTCTTTTTCCCTTCTTCTACACAAGAAGGTCATGAGGAAGATGTTCACTGTATTTCTACAAAATTGTTGTAGAGGTGGTGCCAATACTTTGTCGAAACGTTGATTTTCTCCAGATGTTTCTTGAAATGAAGAACTGGAGGGGACAATATAATCCCACAGAAACATTGCTTCCATGCGTGAGAATGGAAAATATCCTCATTAATGACAATATCTATGTTTATTGTATGATGACCTGTTAGAAGTAAATCTTAATTATTGCATAATTAGACATGCAAAGGTGGCAGTTACGGTGAAGAACATTTAAAGAGTGAAGGTTTCATTAATGAACCAAGGTGGCGACGTGCGAATGACATTCCATGGTATTTCAAATTAAGACTTGGAAGATATTGGAGGTTTCCGAAAGGAAGCAAGCTGGTGGCGTGCGAATGACATTCCATGGCGTTTGAAATTAAGACTGGGAAGGGATAAGAAAAGCCTTTGAATAATTTGCATTGATGGCAAAACTTCTCAAGCCTTGCGCGCATCAATGACAACTTAAATGGTGCCTGCACGATGACTTGTTAACATTAAAGTTTTAGAAAGAAGACATATATATATATATATATATATATATATATATATATATATATATATATATATATATATATATATATATATATATATATATATATATAT
>ML779072.1:468886-522548 GCA_009831015.1 Picea engelmannii | reverse complement strand
AAGCAAGGAAGGAATGGCCAAGTGTGAAAGTGCATAGTGAAACTGATGAGTTTACAATGTTGAGATTGCATGAGTCGGAATTTCTCAACGAAGCAATGTACGGATGTCATTCCATACTTTACCACTTTCAGGATGGTGGGCTCTCAGAAGGACGGGCTCAAAAAAATTCCTCCATTGTTTGGTGTTCTACAAATAGGACACAGAGTTCCGCGATATACAAATAGACAAGGGGACTTGCAGGTTGGCTTGTATTTTATAGACCATTGACAGTTTCTGGATCGTGGGTTCTCATGCTGGCGGGGTAAAAAACAGGGCTCTATTGCTAGGTTACTTACAAATAGCTTATGAAAATAATTTGACAAGCGGGTTTGCATTCTAGCCGGCTCAACATTCTACTCCAGGGCTGGCGGGATCCCAAAAATGAGCAATACATATCAAATATGCATAGATCCCTTATTCCACACTTAGCCACTTATTTGGATCGCAGACTTGGCTCCGTCCGACTCCCAGTGCATATTTCATAATTCATGTGCAACACCAACTCTGTGGTTACCAGACTGGTGTGTGTAGAAACGAGGAAAAATTAGATATGTACCTTTATTAAGTATCAACATCATATTTTATACACCATGTACCCATATCTCATTCCATACTTGCAGGTTCTCGGGTGGGAGGGGTCAAAAAAAGCCTTCTATGGTTCTGTGTTCTACAAATAGCACATACAGTTCCACGATATACAATTTGACAGGTGGACTTGTGGGGTGGCTGAGATTTTAGACGCCATTATTTGGATCATGCACTTGCGATCTGCACAATATGCCTCTAATGTTTCCCGTCCCGCGAATAGCCATTATGGTTGGGCGATATAAAAATTCACAAGTGGACTTGCAGGATGGTCGACCCAACATTGCATCTGTTGGATGGCGGATGTGTAGGATAGTTGCCTCTATGCGCAAAACAAAAAAAACCAAAAAAAACATAGCTGCAAATAACTTTCACAAACACAGAGAAAGTAAACGAAAAACTGTTTATCGTGGAAGACAAGCAGGAAAAGGGTGCACCTTTGCATGGTTTGGTCTACGTGTGAGGGTAGGAGTTTTTTGTGTCCTCTGATTTTCTTGTCTGTTTCTATGAAAAAAAATAAAAATAAAAATGGATATGAACATAAGTTTAGATGTTAAGAAAAGGCAACTACTATGTACATATACACAAAAAAAATAGAATACGTTGAATAGTGTCAGAAATAGTTTTTAGGAGGATGTACCTTTTGGTTTTTTTCCTGCACAATGTAAATTTTATAATTCGAGTAGAACACCGTCTAGAGCAATGTTTGTACAAATCAGAGATACAAATATGCTTTGAAACATACAAATATGATTTTGCAATAACTTTGATGTATATGTCATAATTCAAGTGCAATACCAATTGTATCATGATCAGACCAATATGTCTCTAAGACAAACATACTGTATTGAGGAATGGGCACATTGGACCAGACATGGTCAATTGGTGCATTTTGTAGATGGACTGTGTTGTTCAAAGGAAAGAGGAGACTGTATTTGCACATGTAGTTTTCCAATTCTTTTGTTCTGGCAGTATTTTGTAGCATATTGATATTGAAGTATCCTACAAGTACAATGGGTACGTTCAGATGGAAATGGGTCAATACATTGGAAATAACATGTACTATGTTGGAGAATGCTGCATGGGGAGCAGCATAGAGATTCAGTATTGCAACTTCTATTTCATGAGAAAAAAAATTTGCAAGCACCAACTCAACATTGTTTTCTTCGATATGTATATGGTCCAAAATTGGTAGATGTTTTTTCACCAGTATCATGACCCCATGTGTAATGTAACTTGATATGCAATTGGGATTTGGGAATTGTTTGTTCTACGTGCATAATGCCATGTGTGTTTCTTGCAAGCAAAGAATATCAGATTGCATTATATCATAGTCATTCAGTATATCATCCATGTGTGCATTTAAGCTGTGTGTGTTAAGTGAGAGAATTGATACAAATGAATTTCTTTGTATGGATTGGTAATCATAATGAAGTTTCCATTTTGCAGTGGTCCTCAGTCGTTCCATTTCAATATCAAATTTTTGTTTCACTTTGAAGTTATCTTTTGTGAGAGGACTTAGTAAATACAAGGAATCTATGCTTCTAACACAGGACAGTGCTGTGTAGACAAGTCCATGTATCCAAATTCTAGTAGGATGAAAAACAACTTTATCAAGTGTTAGTCCTTGTGATCTATGGACTGTACATTCACATCCAAGTTTAGTCAGAAACTATTTTTGAATCTTCAGTTGACCTATCTTTGTTGATGTTGATACTGACTTCGATATTCAAAAAATAGGTGTTCAATCGCTTCCAGTATTTGAATTATATAGATAAGACAACTTTCTTGCTTGTCCTTGCCTATATGTGGTTCATGGAACTTAATCCAAAGGACATCCACTTTTTCTGTCTTGGTATAGCCTTTCAGTATTCCATTTGCACCATTCACCAAGCCATCCTTTGAATCATAGTTGCAGGCATATATTTCAACCAACATTTCTAATTTGAGGACAAGATGCAAAGGTAAAGTGACTAAATGTTCATGTCGTGGCACATTTCCATGGTTGTCTTCTTCCAGGTCAATGGAATTGATGATGATATCATCGCGAGGCATTAGGGAGAGAATGTGGCTTTTATGGTTTGCAACATCCTTATTTCTGTAGAACAGGTAAGGGAATGTTGGGTTTGTTGGTGCAGGTCGTAAGCATCTCAAATTGATATGGGTCAAGTCATCATGTGTTTGGTTGTTGGTGCACATTCTATTTAGAATTGAAATGAATGTTTCATCTGTTTGGTACATTGTAGTATGCAAATCAAATCATTTAATATTGTATCTCCAGAAGTCATGGGTCACTGTTTCCATGTTGATCGTGGGTTGTTCAAATATCAAAGAATCTTGGATGGGCTGTGCCTGGTAAAGATCCCCATAGAATATCATGTCAATGTTTCCAAAGTATTTCGTCTACACATGTTTTATGCTTCTTAGTCGGCTGTCAATGGAATACAAGAACCGACTCCCAATCAAATATGCTTCATCTATAAAAACACTTGGAGTTCCTCATAAATCTTAGATAATGTATCCAACATTTTCTTGCTAAGTGGAAGAAATTATGACTTGTTAAAAGGCATTAAAAATGTAGAGTGGATTGTTGTTCCACCAACATTGTATGTAGCTTTTCCCATGTATGCAACTATTAGGCCCTTTGGTTTCATAGGATCAGAGGAATTCTTTGAATCATAGATTCATATAAGCATTTGGAACAATGATTTTGCTGTGAATGTCTTGTCTGTTCTTGCTCCGCCTGTAAGGAGCACGTGCATAGGACTGTTCATGTTCAAGTGTTTTTTAAGAGAAATATCCTTTACAATTGTTTGTTGTTCACAATTCAACAAACATCTTATTTTGTGGTATTCATTATTTTCAATTAGGAAAGGATGTTTTGTAACTTGAAAACCAAGATTGATATGTTTTTCACTTCCAGTCACTAGAGGATGAGGCAAATTTCCTTGTAAGTCATAGGACTCAAAAGCAGTTCTGGTTGTTTTTGGGTCTCTAAATGTGTCATCATAATCACCAGGGTTTTCTAGGTCATTAAGTGCAACCTCTAGATCACCCCATGCTGGATTAACATTGTAGGTAAATCTAGCTTCATTGATGTGCACCATAGTCTCAGACGCAACATACACAGCTTCCCATGTACATAAGTTATGCATTAATGTCTCTTCGTTTTCATTGAACGGAACATACAACAACAATTTTTCTCTACAATAGTTTTCATAGTCACAATGTTTGTTGTATTTGAAAAATCGTATGATAGAGGGTTTTTTTATTTTTGATATGGGTGCACCATATTTTTTGTAATGCAATATGAATTCTTCTAGGCCAATATGCCTAATAGGAGATGGACGCTGGATGTAATAATCAATAATAGAGTGACATACCACGTCCTCTGAATTTTCGAGCTCTTGTTGCAGCAAAACCGGTGGTTTAAGGACAAATGTGCGTTTTTCAAGTGGAGATGTGTTTATGAAGACACATTTTCTTGAACTACAAGTGAGGGGAAAGGAAAGTGCAATGTGAACTTCTTGCTGAGAAGACATTTGTTGAAGATTAAGAAATGTATTGCCAAGTGTGCGTATCATTTGTATGACATCAATATGACTTCTTTCATGTTCTTTGCATATTTTTCTGAATGCAATTGTCATAGATTTGTCAATCTTCATCATATACGAGGTACAGTATGATGTTGTAGCATATGCATTTAGCACGTACTGAACATCTGTGTTTTCTTTCCATATAACTGGCATATCCTTGGAGAAACTGTTGTTCCAAATATGGGAGAGTTTTTGTTTAAGGAAAAGTGTTGGTTGCCTAAGCGTACATTGTATGGTTTGGAGGTACTCATCTTCTGAAATATTTACCTGTGTGACGCAAACCCCTCCCCAGACCCACAGGTTGGGATCCACATAAGATCTTTTCTTTTCGGCCCCTGAGAGATCGATTGGCTCTTCTATTTCCCTTTCGAGAAATCAACCCACAACAAACCTTGAGGAAACTCCTCTTTTATTTCAGGATACCGTATTTCAGGATTTCACGAATCCTGTGGTTGAGTGCCTTATCTCTTCGACCTCCGAAACCGGAATTGAGGATTTGCCAAAATACAAGTGTCTCGGCCTTTCACTTCTCTTCACAATTTCGGGGTTTCAATCCACCGAAATGCGCTTTTAATATGTCCTCGGGGCTATTGAGCCTTCAAATCCTGAAATGTCGAAATGCTGAATTTGACACGCTATCGAATGTTGGTCCCACAACAGAACTTTTCATCTTTTTGGAATTTTGCACTTCACGGTTTCGCGAATCCTGATACCAAGCTCTCAGTTCTCCAACCCACGAAACCCCAAAAATAGTCAATGGAGTTTGACTCCACCTGGAAACAAGTGCACCACTTGTCACTTCACCATTCTCTAACTCTGATGTGAATTCTTCTACCCCTTCAAACCTCTAAATTCTGAAATGAGAGTTCACGAGTGATTTGACGACCCTCGACGGCTTGGATCCAATAACCCTATTATCCTGAACTTATGCTTTGAAAAACACTTTCCGTAACTCCCTTGGCTCCTCTGCAAGATCTAATGGCTCTTGGGAATTCAAGAATTCTCCATGGAGAATTCTGACTGTCCGTTCCTTCCTTAACAACTTTTTGCGAAATGAACGAGGTGTTCCTTCATTGGGACTTATCCATCTGCAAAGAAAATTCGTTTCGCCGCACCTTGGATACTTCAAAGGCGCTAATCCTCCTGTGATTTCTTTGCAACTCAAGTCCCCAAAGGATTTCTGTGAATTCTCCTTGCGGCAATCCCTCGAATACTTCAAAGTATTTGAACTCTTCAAGTCTGTGCACTCCTCTGCAACAATAGTCCTTCAACTCCCCTTGTTGTTGATAAGTCCTAAGACTTCCAACGCCTGCACACTCCTTACATGGCTTCCTGTGCTACTCCTGCACTTCTGTTGGAATGAGAACAACGGTATCCCTCCTGAGCTTTCAGAGATGAACTCTGAACCCGTCAATGCACTCCTTGCGGACGCTTCACTGCACTCCTTGTAGGAACTTTGACTCAAGAAGAGAAACAATTGAAACTCATTTCCTTACTCTCTTAGACTTCAAATACTTAACATGAAATCATACATACATAGCATAAAAGCAAATGTACAGTACAAAGAGTAAAACAACCATAAGCATAACATTCAACATGTATACACATAAAGTATTAGAACACCATGAGACTGAGTTAAAGCTTCATATATATTAATTTTAGAACTTTTTTACATGGGTTCTTCTACACAGCTCTCTTCTTCTTCTCTTCTCTATTCTCTATGATACTCTTCTTCCTTGATGATGTTACAATGATACAAGATGAGGGTGTCTATAGTTGGTTTTCCCTCCAGCTCCTAAAACTGTCTAATCTAGAATTTAAATCTACCTACTTACATTAATTATGCATCAATGCCTTTACACCTTACAGATGAGAGTGAATCACTCAATATCTGTTTACAATATGGAAGTACGCCTTTCTTAACAATCACATTAAAGTTTGTGCATCCAAACTTTCAAAACAATTCAAACATTTTCAACATGTTCCAAAAATACAATGGCGTTTGTCCCACGCTCGCTTGCTGCTGGCAATGCTCCTCCATCATACCCCCTCACTTGAAAATTTTCATGGACTCTTTTTCATGAGCTCTTTCACTATCTGTCCATGCTTTTGAATTTCTTCTTCATTCTCCTAGCTGGCATATTCAACTGGATGTCCCTTCCACTTGACTAAGTATTCAAAATACTCTTTTCTCCTGGTCCTCTTGCTGACTCTCTTGTCAAGTATACTATCCATTTGTGGATTTTCAGCTACAGGCATTTGGTTCGTCCGTTGAACCTTTGTCTATTCACTGTCTGCTCCTACTTCTTCAGATTTGTAAGGGTACGAATCTGATATGATGAATATCAATGAAATTTTGACCCCATCGGGTAATTCAATCTCGTATGCATTTGCCCCAAATTTCCTTATGATCCTGCATTGTCCAATCTTTTTCATTTTCAGTTTGTTATAAGTTCCCCTTGGGAACCTTTCCTTTCTTATGTGTGCAAGAATAAAATCACCAACTTTGAACTAAAGTTCTCTCCTATGTTGATCCGCTCTGCACTTGTACTCTTGGCTTGAATTCTGTAATCGCTCCTTCACTTGGTTGTGAATTTCTTTCATTGCCTCTACAAAATCTTCTGCACTAGCACTTCTAGTTTCATCCTGTTCTAAATCTTTCAGTTCAGAAACTCCCCTGGGTTGCATTCCATAAACAATCTGAAATGGACTCTCCCCTGTGCTTCTATTGATCAAATCATTATAAGAAAATTCCTCCTGTGGCAGAATGTGATCCCACTAACTGTGATGTTCAGTCACTAGGCTTCTCAGTAAATCTCCCAAGCTTCTATTTACAACTTATGTTTGTCCATTCATTTGAGGATGATAAGCTGAGCTAAAAGACAAACTTGTCCCCAGATTCTTCCATAAAGACCTCTAGAAATGTCCCACAAACTTTGTCTCGATCTGAAACAATACTCATTGGTAAGCCATGAAGTCTGACAACTTCCTTGAAAAACAGGTTCGCGATGTGAGTCGCGTCACTGGTTTTTTGACATGGTATAAAGTGTTCCATTTTAGAAAATTTTTCTACCACCACAAAGATTGAATCAAACCCTCTTTTCATTCTTGGCAGCCCCAATATAAAATCCATGCTCACGAATTCCATGGCCTCTCAGGTATGAGTAATGGCTGATATAACCCTGTGTTCTGTTTTCTTCCTTTTGTGTGGTAACAAATTCTACATCTGTCCATGAATCTTTTGACATCTGTCCTCATCCTTGGCCAAAAATATGAGCCATTTAATTTCGAGAATGTTTTATCATGACCGAAATGTCTGACCAATCCTCCACTGTGTTTTTCTTTCAATAGATTCTCCCTCATGGAGCATTTTGGAATGCACAGTTGATTGCCTCTGAATAATAATCCATCTTGGATCATACAATCAGTCCATTGACTTCTGTACCTAAGAATTGGATTTTCAGATGCCTCATACGCCTCTTTGAAATCTGGATCATCCTTGTACATGTCCTTGAGATTATCAAAACCCAATGTTTTGACTCTGAACTCCTGCATAAGAAAACTCTTCCTGCTCAAAGCATCAACAACTTTGTTAGAAGTTCCAGAAATATGTTTAATTACAAAAGTAAAATTCTGCATACATTCAACCCATTTAACATGTCTTTGGTTCAACTTTTCCTGTTGAGTTACAAATTGCAACGCATGATTGTCACTGTATAAGACAAACTCTTTAGGAACCAAATAGTGCCTCCACTTTTTCAGTGCCTGTATGACCGCATAAAATTCCTTATCATAAGTGGAGTACTTCACTTTCACTTCATTCAGTTTCTCACTGAAGTATGCGATTGGTCTATCATCTTGGATTAAGACCGCTCCTATGGAAAATCCGCTTGCATCACATTTGACCTGAAACGTCTTGTTGAAATCTAGAAACACCAAAATTGGTTGTTCAGTAATCTTTCTTTTCAACAAATTGAAATGTTTCTCTGTTTCTTCTGTCTAGTGAAAATATTTATGTCTTTTCTTCAGCGTGTCCATCATCAGTGCACTAATTCTACTGAAATTTCTGATAAATTTCCTGTAAAAACTAGACAATCCATGAAAACTTCGAACTTCAAATATACTCTTCGACAATGGCCAATTCTTAATCACCTCCACTTTATCTGGATCCATTTTCAACTTATCTGCCAAAATAACAAACCCCAAATAAATGAGCTCTGTCTTCATGAATGATGATTTCTTCATATTTATCAGCAACTTTTCTTGTTGTAATCTCTTCATCACTGTAGCTAAATGATTCAAGTGCTCTGTTTCTGTCCTACTGAAAATCAGTATATCATCAAGATATACAATGACGAATTTTCCAATGAACTCCTTCATGAATTCATTCATCAATCTCATGAAAGTACTAGGCACATTTCTTAAGCCAAATGGCATAACGAGCCATTTATACAACCCTTCATTTGTCTTGAATGTTTTCTTCCATTCATCACCTTCTCTCATATGAATTTTATGATAATCACTTTTCAAATCAATCTTTGAAAAAAATTTGGCTCCACTCAAACAATCCATCAAATCATCCATCCTTGGCAATGGAAATCTATACCTAATGGTAATCTTGTTAATTTCCCTTGAGTTTGTACACATCCTCCAGCCTCCATCTTTCTTTGGACTAAGCACTGTTGGAACAACACATGGACTCAAGCTTTCTCTAACCAATCCTTTTTCCATTAAGTCCTGGACATGTCTCTTGATCTCTTCATTCTCCTGTGGCGTCAATCTATACACTGCTTTGTTTGGTAAACTAGCTCCAGGTATGAGATCAATATGATGACTTACACTCCTGATAGGTGGAAACGAACAAGGTAGTTCATCCACGACTATATCAACAAAATACTCAAGTAACTTATGGATTTCTTCTGGTAAATCATCCACTCTTGTACTGGTTAAAACACTCCAAGTTTTCCTCACCACGACGAATTGTGTTTCTTCCTTCTTCTTAATCTCTTTAAGAAGTTCCTTCCCACTCATGAGAAGTACAGTGTTTCTTACCTCTGTTGTCACTTCTTTATCCTTAATTGGCAACAACATGTGAGTTCTTCCATTCTTCTCCAGGGTGTATGTGTTCTTTCTCCCATCATGAATCACATTCCTGTCATATTGCCATGGTCTACCCAACAATAGATGACAAACATCCATGTGAATGACATCACATAATATTTCATCCTTATATCCTCCTATTTTAATCTCAACTAAACATTGTTTAATGACATTTACCTGATGTCCTTTTTGTAGCCACGAAACTTTGTATGGGCTTGGATGTTCAATAGTCTCTTGATCCATCTTTTCTACCATGTCTGTAGAAACGAGATTGTCTTTGATACCACTGTCCATGATGAATCTGCATACCCTGTCTTTGTCTTGCAAGCAATCTGAAAAATTTTGTTCCTTTGGACTGGATTTTCTACCTACTTCTCTGGCGTTAAGAGAACTTTCCTCATTATCAGTGATCTTCCACCTTCAGCATCTTCTTCCTCAATATTCCATCCCTTTGCTTCGGCAATGTGAGTTTCACCTCCTTCTTTCTTCTTATCTGGACATTCATAAGATTTGTGTCCATTCTTTCCACATGTGAAGCATTTTACTACTCCACCTCTGCCTCTTCCTCTTCCTCTAGCGTGAGGAAAAGTCTTGTTATCAACATATTGTCCTCTTTGTGAGATTCCACCTTTCTCAGTTTGAGGTTGAGGTTTCTTCCACTCTTCCTTAGGTTTCTGACCCCCATCTTGAACAATTGTTTTTCCTCTGGCTTGACTTCTGCCTTGCCCTCTTTGAGTTTGCTTTCGGCTTATCTTCTCTTCATCCTTCAGAGCCATCTGATAAGCATCTTCCACCATTCATATGGTAATCATGCTCATCTCATCCTGAATGTCATATCTCAGACCATTCATATATCTAGAAACCTTTTCATCATCACTTTCACGATGTCCTACCCTAATGTTTAGTTTGTAGAACTCTTCAGTGTACTCTTTTACTGACATTAGCTTCTATCTCAAATTCTGCATCCTCCGAAACAGAGTGATTTGATAATCCTTGGGTATGAATTTTTCTTTCATCTTCGTAACCATTCTATCCCAACTCTTGATTTTCTGCTTGGCTTTGCAGTGTCTGTTAGCCTACAGTTCATCCCACCATAATGTTGCATGTCCTTTAAGTCTTGTGACATCATGTTTGATCTTCTTGTCTTCCTCAACATCTTCATAGTCAAAATACTTATCCAGAGATCTAATCCAGTCTAGAAGCTCTCCAACATCTAGGTTTCCCTCATATACTGGGATGTCCATTTTTTCCCTGGCACCTATCCTTGCAACATCCCTGAATAGGCGTTATTTTTTTGCATCTTCAGTTGCAACATCTTCTCCTCCATGTCCATCTTCATCTTCACTTTCAGATTCACTGATATCTCTAGCACCGACTGTGTGCCTCTGTGCTATTTCCATGGCATAAATCCTAGCATGAATTTCATGCATCTCTTTTTTCCCTGACGGATCAGGTAATTGCCTACCCCTCCTTCTTGGCATTTCCCTTTTCTTCTGGTGGATCGAGTGTTTTCCTGTCTCTTCTTCTTGGCGGAATGGTTGTAAATATTTCTCGCACCTTCTATCTGCAATATACAAACATAAAAGAGCTCTTGATACCACACTGATGTGTATCAGAGTACTCCTTTTCCCTAGCTTCCTCTTCCTAAAATATACATAAAAAATCAAGCTCTGATACCACAACTGATGCGAACCCCTCCCCAGACCCACAGGTTGGGATCCGCACAGGATATTTTCTTTTCAGCCCCTGAGAGCTCGATTGGCTCTTCTATTTCCCTTTCGGGAAATCAACCCACAAAAAACCTTGAGGAAACTCCTCTTTTATTTTGAGATACTAGATTTCGTGATTTTACGAATCCTGTGGTCGAGCGCCTTATCTCTTCGACCTCCGAAACCCAACTTGACAATTTGTCAAAATACAAGTGTCTCAGCCTTCCACTTCTCTTCACGATTTTGGGGTTTCAATCCACCGAAATGCGCTTTTAATATGTCCTCGGGGCTCTTGAGCCTTCAAATCCAAAAATGTCGAAATGTTGAATTCAACACGCTATCAAATGCTGCTCCCACAATGGAAATTTTTGCCTTTTCGAAATTTCACACTTCGCGATTTCGCGAATCCTGATACCAAGCTCTCAGTTCTCCAACCCATGAAACCCCGAAAATAGTAAATGGAGTTTGACTCCACCTGGAAACAAGTGTGCCACTTGTCACTTCACTGTTCTCTAACTCTGACTCGAATTCTTCTGCCCCTTCAAACCTCCAAACTCCGAAATGAGAGTTCACGAGTGATCAGACGACCCTCGTCGACTTGGATCCAATGGACCTATTCTCCTGAACTTATGCTTTGAAAAACACTTGACATAACTCCCCTGGATCCTTTGCAAGATCTAATGACTCTCGGGACTTCGTGAATTCTCCACGGAGAATTATGACCATCCGTTCCTTCCTTAACCACTTTTTACGAAATGAACGAGGTGTTCCTTCATCGGGACTTATCCACCTGCAAAGCAACTTCATTTCACCAAAACTTGGATACTTCAAAGGCACTAATCCTCTAGTGATTTCTTCACAACTCGAGTCCCCAAAGGATTTATGCGTGTGCTCCTTGTGGAAATCCCTCAAATACTTCAAAGTATTTGAACTCTTCGACTCTGTGCACTCCTCTGCAACAATAGTCCTTCAACTCCCCTTGTTGTTGATAAGTCCTAAGACTTCCAACGCCTACACACTCCTTGCACAACTTCCTGTGCTACTCTTGCACTTCTATTGGAATGAGAACAATGGTATCCCTCCCAAGCTTTCAGAGATGAAATCTAAACCTGTCAATGCACTCCTTGTGGATGCTTCACTGGACTCCTTGCAGGAACTCTGATTCAAGAAGAGAAACAATTGAAACTCATTTCCTTACTCTCTTAGACTTCAAATACTTAACATGAAATAATACATACATAGCATAAAAGAAAATGTACAACAGAAAGAGTAAAACAACCATAAGCATAGCATTCAACATGTATACACAGAAAGTATTAGAACACCATGAGTTTGAGTCAAAGCTTCATATATTTTTTTTTCATAACTTCTGTGCATGGGTTCTTCTACACAACTATCTTCTTCTTCTCTTCTCTATGCTCAATGATACTCTTCTTCCTTGATGATGTTACAATGATACAATATGAGGGTGTCTATTGTTGGTTTTCTCTCCAGCTCCTAAAACTGTCTAATCTAGAATTTAAATCTACCTACTTACATTAATTATGCATCAATGCCTTTACACCTTACAGATGAGAGTGAATCAGTCAAGATCTGTTTACAATATGGAAGTACGCCCTTCTTAACTATCACATTAAAGTCTGTGCATCCAAAATTTCAAAACAATTCAAACATTTTCAACATGTGCCAAAAATGCGATGGCGTTTGTCCCACGCTCCCTTGCTGCTGGCGATGCTCTTGCATCACTGTGCCAAGAAGGCATCAAAGCTCATCATTTTGTCAAATCCCCCTTTTTCTAGAAATGTGAACAAGGATTTAGATTTCTCAAAAACAACATTTTCCTCTACACTAACTGGCTCTATGACTCTTGTAGCTCTCATTGGCGGCACGGGAAAGTTTTATTTGCAATATGAGTTTTTTCATTTTTTACAACTTCTTGTATGGTAATGTCTATGGACTTTCGCAAGTTCTAGATCCAAATGATTTGTGTTGCATGTTATGTATTTATCCACAAATTGTTCGATCTCTGAATTGTTATCGGATCCATACACTAGTGCATCCTCTATCCACAACAGTGTGTGGTCATGTTCATTTCCCCTATTCTGGAATTTAGTGAAAAAAACGTAGTCCTATACTTTTCCGAAAAACATTTCATCATGGCATATCAATTGTCTCAAAGAATTTATTCTATGTCTATAGTAGCGAGTACATGTCAGTGGGTCTTTTCTTATGAGGTAGTCAATGTCACTATTTTCCGGTGTATCGGTTTATTTTTTACGTTTCCTGTTCTTATGCATGTTAGATACCGCAGCCACCAATGGATCCCAGCAATGCTCTACACTTGTAAATGTGACAAAAATTGTTGGCGGGCCTAATTGCCGAATCATTGCAAAAGCATTTTTTTTGTTTTGTTGCAAATAGTCAGGAGAGGTGCGGATGTTTTTGAAATCTATGTATCCAATATCAGATTTCAGAATTTTTTCTAGGTTAACTTTGTACTTCACATCCTTGGTGAACAAATTTCTTCCTTGTAACTCACGTTTTCTTATTCGGACCCACATGCATGATAGAAATTGCTCGATTATTATGCGCATTGTCTTGAAAAACAAATTTGTTATGTGACAGGAGAAGCAATCGCTTGAATGTAGCAGCTCCCATCAAACAATTTTATGATAACTGAATTGTTCTATAATATCAATGCCACATGATTTGCCATAGAAGAGTGTTGGAAACTTCATTTCTTTAGCGAATTTGTCCTTGAATATTCCAAGTGGATGCTGCCCCTCAGTAGGTGCAATTTCGACAGTTTTGTTTTGCAAGTAACGAATGCACTATGAATCAGTGAATCCATGCACCAATGTTTCAACAGTTGTTTCATTGTCCGATTCATCACTTGCATCAAAATCACTAGGATTTTCAAGAGTATCTGCAAAGTTTCCATGTTCTTCTGCGAGAACATTGTTCCAGTTGGCATTTATACAAATGTTCTCTGCTTTGTACAGGGATCTAAAACATAATTCATTTAATGCTTTCATAACAGCATGCACATGCACTTTGCCTATATAATAGGCATTTTTGTATCGCAAGGGTCTTTTCAGAGCCACAACGATTGTAATTGTATTATTAATAGATTGTGGCAATCCTTTTTGCACAACATCTAGTTGAACAGGCACATTAATAATTGATCCTGTTAATCCCATCTGGGGTCATTTATAGCCCCAAGGTCTGATTTGGGAAGATGCAATTTACAGAGACACAAGTCTCTCCTCTAGTTCTGTAAGTGCACTTACATCTGGTAGTGTTGTATTACATCTTATTCGGTCATGGGTTGCAAACTATGGCAGATTTCCATTTTCAAGCGATCGTTTGCATGGAAGACAAACTTTTGCACTAGAAGATGGTTTATCTTGGGCTGTCAAGCGGAGGTATTCTTCTTGCAAATCAGGCGTGAAAGGATTACTGTTTTTAAAAAAATTCAATTGTTCACAAATTGCACATGCAATGGAATGAGTGTCTTTAATTTGTTTCATGTACTTTTGTCTTGCATTTTTCTTTCGTAGGGAAGTATTCGTAGAAATTGTTTCCTGGTTTTCATTGCTACTACTGCATGGTGTTTCTTGTAGATCACGAATTCATATAATTGCATCACCATTCTGGGATATGCAATCGCACCTATTTATTCTTTGTTCTGCACGAACAAATTTCTTTACATTTTCATATGTGAGTTTCTCTCTAAAAGGAAGTGTAGCAATGTATTTTTTTCTCTCACGCATGACCTTTTTCAAGTTGTGGTAACTTAGTCTACATTTCTTGCCCAAGGTAAGGATGGGCTGGTGGAAACTAGGATGAATTTCACTTTCACCCAATTTTTGAGAAACTACTTTACGTTTTTTGTTCAAGGTCTCTATGACTTTATCAGAAGTCAGGCGAATTTGACGAATAATTTTTTTCAAATGGTGATAAATTACTCTACATTTTTTGTCTAATTCATCTATGGCCTCATGACAACTGTCATGAATTTTACGCATGTTTTTTTTGTTCAAGCCCTGTCTGCCCATATCGCAACTGGAAGGACTTTCATTTTCACAAAAAAACATTCCATGTGTATGCAAATTCGATGTTGTATGGGTGGCATGGAAAATCAACCCTGAACTACCGATATGTGAAAGCAAAGGTTCATAATGGATATGTGTTGTATATGTTTTCAATGAAAGGATTTCAATTGTTCAATCGCAAGTTGAATCAATAACTCAGGAATGGACAGTGGCATCTGGCAAGGGCAACCACACCTGGATAATAACCTTGAATATGACAGACAACCATTGCAAATAGAATCTGCAACCCTCCATATGCCCTTTTTCATATGGAAGCACCATGTTCACAAGGTATTCCTTCCAACTTCCAACTGCCGACATATTTTCTACGAGATATGGGCAAAGGTGCTGATGCAAGAACCTAAAAGCCTGTTGGCTGCCGCCTATAATTGCATTGCAAAATGACTGTACAGTGTAAATACACAGTGACTAAACATCAAATTCTATTGTTACCAAACATCAAATTGCATTGAACAGACTATCTCCATAGTTAGACACAACATTTGTTTCCAGTTGTAAACTATGACAATCTATGCCATGCAAAATCCCTTTGCATTGGGATTGAAGGTCTTTGAAAATAACGAACAAGTAGATACGAGGACCTTCTATATTGCATATGGGCATTTTTATATATACCAGTGGTTCATAATGGCCACTGAGGACATTGTTGTTGTAGGAAAATATCCCTGCGGACAGGTAGATTGCCTCAAAGAGCTAGACCCTAACTCTAAGACAGAAAGTGCTTAACGTGGACACTGAATTCCTTTCAAATCTATACAAACTAACACATGAGAAGGAAGGAGAATAGCAGTACCTATTTATCAAAGTTTGTCCCTGCATGCTCCAAATCAAGCTCCAAACTCTCGCTCCTCACTGATTCCTATAGACAAACAAAGTACGACCGCTTCCTACTCTATTGATGTTAGCTTGAAAACATATCTATCTATCAATGATAAGTTCATGTAAGATCAGACACAAACTAGAAAGAAACAATCCAAGAATGTCATATTAATGAGAATAATGACAACAATACTTACAATCGTAGATGCGAATGCGACAGCTTCATCAAGTCCCCTTCATCTAACCCTTGCTTGAAAGATCCACAACCTGGATGATAGCAGCTTCACTGATCACTCTCCTTTGACTGACTATGTGTTTCCTATGAGATCATAGGTTTCATGCTAGCAATTCTTCCTCCCCTTTCACCACCATAGAGCCTGCTTATATAGGTTAAGAGGAGCTTAACCTCTTGAGTTATCTTTAGAACAAGTTGAGGAATTCCCTCCTTGGATCAGGGATCTCTTGATGGAACCAAGAACTCGAATGCAACTGCCTTCCGAACTTGAAAGATCCTCCCCTTATTATCCTCAACGGGCCAACTACTACCTCAGATTAGATAGCGCTCCCTCAAAAGGGGCATCAGAGTGCTATAGCGCTCCCTAGGAAACTTGAGGGGGGCGCTAGCGCTCCAAGGATGGATAGCACTCCTTCAGAGGGGAAGATAGGTGTTATAATTCTCCCTAAAACCTTATAGGAGAGCACCAATGCTCCTAGGGTTGATGTAGGGGAGCGCTCACCTTCAAAACCTTTGTTTAAGAGCTCTTCTCAGGTGATAAAAGTTCCTTGACTTCAGTTAGTCATTTCCCTCCTCCAAATCAAGTGTATGATATGTCTTAAGTGCCTCCTTAGTGTCATTATTGTGGAAGTATGCTTAAACAACATTTGTGACACTTGTGAACAGCTTGTGACACTTGCAAAAGTTGTAAGGAACATGCGACACTTGCGACAGTTGAGAGGATCATGCGACACTTATGACACTTATCGAAGTGAGCAATATTGAGGTGTAACAGATTGCCCCCCAAAGTATGAAGTTAGAAGATGTGAACTGATAACTGAAATGATTTGTAGACGCTCTAGCAAGGGTATAGACTTGGAAAACCTGATGGAAGCTATACACAAACACCCAACAAATATCATGACATATTTCAAAACCCAAGGTAGGCATACCTATGCTTGGGTGATCAAGACTTTCAAGATATGGCCGCCATAAAATACATTGCAGATCCATAATTGCATTGATAAGAAGGTATAGCCATCGAAGATACAATGTGGATCTATACTCTGATGACTCAGACTGATCGTAGACATGAAGAATACACAGTGGATCTACGAGATGACAAGATATAGCCATGACCAATAAAAAGTGGATCTTTGTAACAGTGTGTTAGCGATATTTCTTGCATAGGGCGGTAGAACACAAGAGAAGGGGTAAAAACCCACTTGTCCAAAGTTTCGGGCGATAACGCACCCGTGGTAAGAAGCAAGCAAGACCGGACGGTCCAGATTTGCGCGCCCAGATCGACGACGCATATTGGATTTCGGACCCCCCTTGCCTTCCGATATTTAAGCAGGGGGGGGGTCCAAAATCGGGGGTGCACCTCTCCAACGGTCCAGATGAGCGTGCCCGGATCAACGGCGATGAAGACCATTTCGGACCCCCCCCCGCCCTTCTACCTTTAAGCGGAGGGGGGGTCCCGAAATCGTAGGTACAGCTTTCGACGACTACGATCGAAACGCCCAGATCAACGGTGCTCCTGCAGCCTCGCTCTCCTCAACTGCCATGTGATTAACCAGTGTGGGCCCACCTCCTGTCATCTCATTCCTCCTTCTGCCTTTCCCATGCTGCCGTGTGTCATCCATTCACCTCTCCCCTTTGGTCCGTGTGGTTCTCCCTTCTTCCCACCATCCGCTCATTTCCTGCCACGCGTCCCTTTCCTTTCCACGTCAGTCTCTCACCCAAAGACGAGTTTGTTTCTCCTGTCTTCTCCGCATATTACCTGGGTGTCTCCCGCCATGGATCATCCTTTGTTCCCCCTCTCTGTTATCACTCTCACTTCCTGTCGCTCCTTCCACGTGCTTCCCCGATGCCATCACTCCTACCATACATCATGTCCTCCACGCTGACCCTCATGTCCGTCCTTCAAGCTATTCAGTTGTTCCAGGTGGCAGCGCGAGAAGTCTTCCCTATCCCGAAATGCTGAGTTGGCCTGGCCGTTTTCAATCCCAAGAAGCAGTTATTGAAGCGGTTGAGGGTGGTTAGACATCGTCTCCGCCATAATGGGGACGTCCTGCATGGAATTAAAGGCACGTCGATTCACCGAATAAACTGTCAGAAGACTGATTGCATCTGCCATAAGTTGCACGATCATTCAAAGATTGCAGCTCCGTGTTGTCAGAAGCCATGCAGACGCAAAAATTTCAATGCATTTCCTTGGTTCCGCTGCTGTTGTAGTTTTGAGTATATGTAGGCATTTTTTCCATTTTTGTATCTATCGATGGTAGAGCTAAGCTCCCGACTGTAAAGTTTCAGCGATACTCTGGTTTCCTGGTTATGCCTCTGTGTTTGAGACTTCTTGGTTTATAACAAACAGTTTCCTTTCTTTCCATCTTTGTTTCATCTTTATTGGAGGGTTCACAGTTGAAGGATTCACGTGGACTTCACAATCTTGTTGCGATAAAGGATTTGTTGTGACATCTTTGTAATCTCTGGTACTTGTGTTTGAATGTAAAAGGATTTTGTGTTCAAATACATTTCTTTCTTAGTCTGTTGCATACCTGATGTCTGTGATAGACCATTGCGCCCTTCTTGCCTAAGTCTTCCATCTACTCACCCTTTACTACGACTCACTGTTTGGAGTTTATCAAGACCTCACTCTTTCATGCATGACTAGTCTGGTTTCTGAGTTGACGCGATGCTGTTCTAAGTTTTCCTCCATTTGATCACCCTTTAAACAAATCGTGACATTAAACTGATGGGCTTTGGGCTCTGCTCCCGCTAGCAATCCAGGAGTGACTTCCGAAAGCCAACATTTCTAGCACCGTTGCCGGGGACGATGTTGAATATATTCCTTGGGATTGAACGACAAAGATTAGCTGATTTCTGAAGGTGCATCAGATATCAGAACTTGAAGATTGCTACTGTGCACCTGGCGACTCCACTGTGACGACTCCGCTGGGGAGAACCTGTTTTATCAGCTGTGGCTTCGAGAGGTAGACACACGAGGTCTAATCCAAATTTGCCTTTGGCCACACCAGAAGAAGACTTGGAAGTAGTGTGCAGAAAGGGAAAGAGCTCTGCCAAAAAGGTTTCTTCTGTTGAAAAAGGTAATACGCCATCCCCTTCTGTGAAAACTCCATTTTCTGATTTTCAGCTTCCTAGTCGTACTTCCTCTGAGGTTTCCCATTTTCTGAACTTTGGGAGTGTTCCTGCTGAGTTTTCTCCTCCTGGTCTAGTATCAGAGGGAGAGATCCTTGTCACTCCCCCCTCAGGAGGTTTCACTACTCCTCCTTTGACTACTACTGCTGCGCAGAGAGAAGCACCTGCACACTCAAGTTCCTTAGACTTCTCTCTGTTTTCCCCATCCTCTCCTGTGAGGACCCCGTTTCCTAACTCGCCTGTTCACACTCCGTCTCCTCCGAGTTCTCCCCCACTCAATGTCCCTATGGCTGGTATTAATCCCCCATAGAACAGAATGGATGCTATAGTTGCTGCTAGATATGCTCCTTTGGTCTTGCCTCATCCTATGAACCCTCTCCCTGCTGGAGACTACTTGAAGTATATGCCCAAGTTCACAGGGGAGGGAGACATAACTGTTGAAGAGCACTTGGCTTCTTTTTACAGTTATGCAGATAACCTCAATATTAAGAATGAATATGTCTGGATGAGAGTCTTCGTCCAGAGTTTGGATGGTGAGGTTAGAAAGTGGTTCAGGGGGCTGGCCCCTGGATCTATTGTTGGTATTGAAGCCTTGGATAATGTTTTCCTGAGGCAGTGGGGAGATAGAAAAGATTACATATATTACATGACTGAGTTTGGGTCCCTGAAGAAGCAAGAAGGAGAGTCAGTCTCTGACTTTTCCAAAAGATTCAATAAGATGTATAACAAGATTCCTGCAGAAATAAAGCCTTCGGAGGCATCTGCTCAAATTTCATATGCTAGTGCGTTTGACCCTTATTTCTGTCTCGTATTAAGAAAAAGGAGAGCCACTTCTTTAGCTCAGATGCAAGATGCAACTATAGAGGTGGAATCTAACATGCTAGCTGCTGACAGACTAAGGAACAAGGCCAACATAGACAGAAGAAAATGAAAATCAGAGGTCTCGACTTCTGACCCCACCATCCCTGGCCCAGCCTTGCCCCATCCTCAAGTAAATGAGCTGGACCAAGTGATGAACTTTCTTAAAGAAGAAGTGGAGAGATTGAAGGTGGAAAGGAGCCAGATGTATAAGGGCCCTCAGAACACCGAAAGCAGAGCAGGTTTCACGAAACCCAACAATTTTGCTCCCCCTACTATGCATAAAGAAAAAGAAAGAGATAGAGATGACCAAAGGATTCAGGCCCCCTTCCAGAACAATTTTGTAGCTGATGAAGAGGAAGCAGAAGCAGATGAGCCTGAGCCCAAAATCCACTCTCTAGAGGTCATTCCTCCTTTCCCCCACCTAACTAAGTCAGCATATGAGGAATCCCTCATGAACGGTCAGCTACATGAATTGAGCAGAGGAGATAAAGCTGGAGGTGGCCGAGGCAGGTATAATCTGAGATCTGACAAGAAGGTAGCAGCACCTGATGTTCCTGAGTCATCCACCAGAGCGAAGAAGCTTACTGAAGAGATAATAGACAGTGACAGAGGTAAGAAGGCCCAACCTCCCTCCCCTATTATTCAAAGTCATGCTCCTGAAATTAGAGAAATTCCAAAGCTTGCATCTTCCTTTAATTTCAAGCATGAGATTCAAAAGATCAGAATCCCTGTGCCCCTCACTGAGTTAATTAAACATGGGGAATTCAAAAAATGCTTCTCCGACCTGTTGAAATCTAAAGCCTCCAGCCCTTCCACAGACTTCATAAGCCTCCAAGATGAAAGGCCTGCAGTGGTCCTAGGTCCCATGGTAGAAGACAGAGATGATTCTTCCCCTCCCTTCTACACCTCCCTAAACATACATGATAAAGTGTTGCATAACTACTTAATGGATTCAGGGGCCTCCCACAACCTCATGCCTAAAGCCGTCATGGAAGAACTAGGATTAGAAGTCACTAGATCTTATCATGACCTTTATTCCTTTGACTCCAGGAGGGTACAATGTTTGGGAGTTATCAAGGACCTGGCAGTTTCCCTGTTTCAGCTACCCATGAAAAGTATGGTCATGGATATAGTGGTAGCTGATGTTCCCCCCAAGTTTGGCATGCTGTTGTCAAGATCTTGGATTAAAATACTGGGAGGGATGTTACAGATGGATCTCACGTATTCCACCATTCCCGTCTTTGGGGGGGAACATAGGAGATTGTACAGAGAAGCCCAGCTAGCCTACATTTTCAGTGATGAAGCTAACCCCACTAATCATCCAATCTATGACTTAGACACTGACTTAGGATCTAGCCTACTACAGGTCACTAATGAATCTGAGACCCCTTTACAGATTAGAAAGCATCTTAGTCTTGATGAGGATATGCTTTCTCCAACCACCTCTGTTTGGAAGATGTTCTTCGATGGAGCTTCTTCCAGTATAGGTGCGGGTGCTGGAGTAGTATTCAAATCTCCTTCTCAGGAAACTATAGCATTGTCATACAAGCTAGAATTTGAAGTCACCAACAATGTGGTAGAATATGAAGCTCTGTTTCTGGGATTAAGGGCTGCAAAAGAAATGGGAATCAGGGAGATGGCTGTGTTCGGGGATGCAGAATTAATTGTCCAGCAGGTCAAAAACGTCTATCAGACCAAGCATCCTCGCCTCAAGAACTACAAGAACGAGGTATGGGACCTCATTGACAGTTTATTCTTGGCTTTTAACATATCTTTCATTCCAAGGGAATAAAATGCTCCAGCCGACTTTCAAGCTTTCTCAGCTAGTCTGTTCGAAGCTCCTGCGCTGCCTGCTGACGAATCAGAGGTGGAAATAAGATACAGGCCCTCTGTACCGGACAATGTCAAACATTGGAAGGTATTTGAAGATGATCAGGAGATTGAGAAATTCCTCCAGTCCATTGATGACTTCTCTGCATTGCATATAGATGAGGACCCTGATGAGGAGTCTGATCATCACCCTGAGGAGTTATTGAACAAAGTTGCTGACCATCAGATTATTCAACTGCCGAGCAATCATATACCAAGAGGGATGATCCCATTAGAAAGATTGTTCGATGGGAACGATGTGGCAGTAAAGGGCAGGATTTCGGGTGATGATGCTGATACGGCTGAGTGCAACATAGGCACACCAGAGGAGCCCAAGTTGGTCAAGCTGTCAAAAAGTTTGACTGAAGAGAAGAGGATCGGATATACTGATTTGCTGAGAGAGTTTGCTGACGTGTTCGCGTGGACCTACAAAGACCTCAAGACATACAACACATCAGTCATTGAGCACAAGATCCCACTAAAGGAGGAGGCTAGACCTTTCAGGCAAAAACTGAGGCAGATAAATCCTACGTTGCTGCCTGTCATGGAGAGGGAGGTAAAAAAGCTGTTGGATGCCCAAATCATAGTCCCCTTGAGATACTCTAGTTGGGTGGCCAATCTGGTCCCAGTAAGAAAAAAGAGCGGAGAAATCAGACTCTGTGTCGATTTTAGGAACCTGAACAGGATTTCAAGGAAGGATAACTACCCCCTGCCCAACATGGAACACATATTGCAGAGGGTCACTGGCGCATCTAGGATATCTATGATTGATGGATTTTCTGGCTACAATCAGATATCAGTCATGCCTGAAGACAGAGAAAAGACCGCCTTCACCATGCCTTGGGGCACATTCATGTATGCCAAGATGCCATTCGGGCTGATGAACGCAGGAGCAACATTTCAGTGAGCCATGGACATAGCCTTCATCGGGGAAAAAGATAAGTTTGTGGTGATTTACCTGGATGACATAACAATCTTCTCCAAGACTGATATTGAGCACCACTGCCATTTGAAGAGGGTTTTCCTGAAGTGTCACAGGTTTGGCCTTTCCCTAAATCCCAAGAATTCATTGTTTGCCATGCAAGAGGGGAAGCTGTTAGGCCATATAGTCTCAGCAAAGGGAGTGAGAATTGATCCAGACAGGGTAGAAGCAATTCAGGCCCTGTCACTTCCCAGATCCAAAAAGGAGGTCCAAGCATTTTTGGGAAGGATTAATGTCCTGAGAAGATTTGTTTCGAATTTTGCTGAATTGGTGAAACATATCACAGCCATGCTCAGGAAGGGCCATGAAATAAAGTGGACTGTTGAACCCAGGAAGTCTTTTGACCAGATAAAGAAAGCATTGACTGAGGCTCCTGTGCTGATCAGTCCAGATTATTCTAAAGATTTTATGGTATTCTCTTTTTCTTCCTTCAATACAGTAGCGGCGGTTCTGTTACAGAGAAACGATCAAGGGCAAGAGCAGCCTATTGCCTTCTTTAGCAAGGTGCTGAGAGATGCAGAGCTCCGATATGAGATCATGGAGAAGCAGGCGTATGCCTTGGTGAAGGCTCTCAAAGTTTTCAGGGTCTATGTCTTACACTCAAAGATCACTGCATATGTCCCTTCAACCTCTGTGAAGGACATTCTTATACAACCTGACATAGACGGAAGGAGAAGTAAATGGATCGCCAAGATCCTAGAATTTGACCTGGAAATCAAGCCCACCAAGCTAATAAAGGGGCAGGGTTTGGCCAAGCTCCTGGCCGAGTCCAATTATAAATCTTTGGAAATTAACCTTGTCAACGAGCAAGCTGAGTCATCCAGCCAGAGTTCCCAAAGCACTATGCCTCTAACAGAATGCCCCTGGTATAAAGATGTTTTGTATTTTCTGCAGGAGTTGAGACCCCCTGATGGGATGGAAAAGAGCAAGGCAAGAGCTTTAAAGCTCAAAGATGTCAGGTATTGCCTTATTGGCCAAACCTTATATTGGAAAGATCCCCAGGGGATATTACTGATGTGTCTGGACCCGCAGCAGGCCCAGAAGGTTATGGATGATTTCCATAGCGGTTTGTGTGGAGGCCATTATTTTTGGAAAACCACTGCTCACAAGATCCTCCGAGCTGGGTACTATTGGCCCACCTTATTTCTAGATGTCTGTAGGGAAGTTAGAGCTTGCATCAAATGTCAGAAATTCTCAGGAAAGCAGCAGCTCAAATCCCTGCCGTTGAAGCCTGTAGTGGTCTCAGCGCCCTTTCAGCAGTGGGGATTGGACTTAATCGGGGAAATTCATCCTCCCTCAAGTGGTCAGCACCGATGGATTTTGACAGCAACCGACTACTTCAATAAATGGATAGAAGCTGTCCCTACCAGAAGCACTTCTCACAAAGTAATCATTAGTTTCTTGGAGGACATCATTGCTAGGTTTGGCTGCCCTAGCAAGATTGTCACTGACAATGCTTCCCCATTTCGGTCTGAGCCTCTGATCAAATTTTGTGACCAATTTGGGATTTCTCTGATTCACTCCACTCCCTACTATCCTCAGGGAAATGGACTGGCAGAGTCCTCTAATAAAATCTTAATCAAGCTTATCAAAAAGATATTAGAGGATAATAAATGGGCCTGGGATTCAAAGCTCAAATTCGCACTTTGGGCCGACCGAGTGACAACGAAGAAATCCCTGGGTCTCTCACCCTTCCAGCTTGTTTATGGGATCGAGGTCGTATTCTCCACTTAGCTTGCCTTGCCTGTGGTAAATATCCTCCAAGATTATGAAGGGGAACCTAACCATGTGCTCAGGAGAATTCATCAGATGGTGGAGGTGCAGCAGATCATAGAACAGGTCCTGGACAGAGATTACAACCGTCAGCAGAAGATCAAGCAGGCTTTTGACAGAAAGAACAAGAAGAAAGAGTTCGAGCAGGATGATCTGGTGCTCAAGTGGGATGCACCCAGACAGGAAAAGGGCAAACACAGTAAATTTGATGCCTTCTAGTTCGAGCCTTTCAAGATCCTTGAAGTGTTTTCAAACAACATGTACAGTTTGCAGGATCTGGAAGGAAATGAAGTCTTTTATGGCCCAGTCAATGGGCATTTCTTAAAGAATTGTTTTTTGTGAGCTGCAGTCGGCTCGTTTTGTTTTGTTTTGTAAATATTGTTTTTTTGTTTATGTTTTGTTTTTCAGACTAATAAATGACTCCATTTCCCAACAACAAAGGCACTAAGTCTGCAAAAGAGTTCTTAGAGCATCACAGGGATGACTCTATCCCCCATGGAGCCAAATGTTAGCGATATTTCTTGCATAGGGGGGTAGAACACAAGAGAAGGGGTAAAAACCCACTTGTCCAAAGTTTTGGGCGATAACGCGCCCGTGGTAAGCAACAAGCAAGACCAGACGGTCCAGATTTGCATGCCCAGATCGATGGCGCATATTGGATTTCGGACCCCCCTTTCCTTTCGATCTTTAAGCAGGGGGGGGTCCGAAATAGGGGGCGCACCTCTCCAACGATCCAGATGAGCGTGCCCGGATCAACGGCGATGAAGACAATTTTAGACCCCCCCCACCCTTCTACCTTTAAGCGGAGGGGGGGTCCAAAATCGTAGGTGCAGCTTCCGATGGCTACGATTGAAACGCCCAGATCAACGGCGCTCATGCAGCCCCGCTCTCCTCAACTGCCATGTGATTAACCAGTGTGGGCCCGCCTCCTGTCATCTCATTCCTCCTTCTGCCTTTCCCCTGCTACCGTGTGTCATCCATTCACCTCTCCCCTTTGGTCCGCGTGGTTCTCCCTTCTTCCCACCATCCGCTCATTTCCTGCCATGCGTCCCTTTCCTTTCCACGTCAGTCTCTCACCCGAAGACGAGTTCGTTTCTCCTGTCTTCTCCCCATCTTACCCGGGTGTCTCCCGCCATGGATCATCCTCTGTTCCCCCTCTCTGTTATCACTCTCACTTCCTGCCACTCCTTCCACGCGCTTCCCCAATGCCATCACTCCTACCATACATCATGTCCTCTGCGCTGGCCCTCATGTCCGTCCTTCAAGCTATTCAGTTGTTCCAGGTGGCAGCGCGAGAATTCTTCCCTATCCCGAAATGTTGAGTTGGCCTAGCTATTTTCAATCCCAAGAAGCAGTTATTGAAGCGGTTGAGGGTGGTTAGACATCGTCTCTGCCATAATGGGGACGTCCTGCATGGAATTAAAGGCACGTCGATTCACCGAATAAACTGTCAGAAGACTGATTGCGTCTGCCATAAGTTGCACGATCATTCAAATATTGCAGCTCTGTGTTGTCAGAAGCCATGCAGACGCAAAGCTTTCAATGCATTTCCTTGGTTCCGTTGTTGTTGTAGTTTTGAGTATATGTAGGCATTTTTGCCATTTTTGTATCTATCGATGGTAGAGCTAAGCTCCCAACTGTAAAGTTTCAACGATACTCTGGTTTCTTGGTTATGCCTCTGTGTTTGAGACTTCTTGGTTTATAACAAACAGTTTCCTTTCTTTCCATCTTTGTTTCATCTTTACTGGAGGGTTCACAGTTGAAGGATTCATGTGGACTTCACAATCTTGTTGCGATAAAGGATTTGTTGTGACATCTTTGTAATCTCTGGTACTTGTGTTTGAATGTAAAAGGATTTTGTGTTCAAATACATTTCTTTCTCAGTCTGTTTCATACCTGATGTCTGTGATAGACCATTGCACCCTTCTTGCCTAAGTCTTCCATCTACTCACCCTTTACTACGACTCACTGTTTGGATTTTATGAAGACCTCAGTCTTTCATGCATGCCTGGTCTAGTTTCTGAGTTGACGCGATGTTGTTCTGAGTTTTCCTCCATTTTATCACCCTTTAAACAAATCGTGACATTAAACTGATGGGCTTCGGGATCTTCTCCCGCTAGCAATCCAGGAGTGACTTCCGAAATCCAACACAGTGGATGTGTTATTTGTCCAATAGAAACTCCTTCACAACCTGGGCAAAGTATATATCAAAGTGGTCAATCAACCCAGGGTCTTCTTACCAATCCCAATGTGGCATGAATCTAACCATGTGAATAGATGTCCTGATGTCGAACATGGCATAAACCACTTGATTACCGGTCAATGGTGTGAACCGTTAACAAGTGCGAGGGAGATCACCATTAATGTCAATGATTCCCAAGGTACCCTAGTACATTCCAATGAATGTGAATGGATGAGATGGAGTCGAACATCCATGGAATCATCCGATCAGAGGTCAATGATGTAAACCTACCTTCGAATGTGAGGAGGCCTGCCATTGAGGCATGCAGGTCCCAAAGTACTAACTGGTTTCTAAGCATGATTCCCGAATAATGTGTTGAAGTCGACAGGAATAGACTCATTGAGGGAGGGCCTTGATGTATCCCCCATCAACGACATGAAACGAACATAGAGATGTAATTGGTAGATTGAATGGACATGGACTGACACGTTTTGAGACAAGATATTTGGGATGGTTGAATCTAGAGGTGGATACTTCCCTTGAACATTGAGGCACAACAACAAAACATGACATGGACCAAAACTATGCAGTGGACACTGTGACTTCTGTCATGTGACCCAAAGGAGTGAAAGGAACTCAAAGGATTGGCTTAGTGCAGAGGTTCAGTGGATTATGATGTGTGCAAATAACAAAATTTCGTGTTCAAGGGCGACTCTAAGAATTGCTGGATAATATTCTCAAGAGACTGCTTGGCTTGCTCCTTTCAATTTTTTTTCCCCATCCAGATAGACGAGTACCTCTTTTTGATTTAATGAGCTCAAGGAGGATAACACATGCCTGATATAACTCACCTTCGGTAAGTTCCTCTTCCTTTATTTAACGAATTGGAAGAAGTAGGGGATTGGTCCCATATGGGTCTGTCGATGTGTGTTTTAACGAGTCCAAAGACAAAAAACTAGAAGTTTTTTTAGGATTATAGAGTTTGGAGAAACACTTAAAAGAGAACTCTCTTAGTTCCTTTTTCGTACAGTAGTCTAACGAGACCGAAAAAGAGATAAACTATCGCTCAAAAGACGCCCTTTCTAACCTTTTAACGAGTGTGAAAGGAAGCAAGGTCACTCGACAATCTTTTCATATTTAGAGAGTCTAAAAAGTGTTTAAATATGACTCCATGGGGGGCTCCTTTTTCGTGTGTTTGTGTATATGTATGGGTCCAAAAAAGAGATAAAATTTTACCCGGTTGCGTTCTCATATTGTCGAGCTCGAGAATGAACTAAGACTATGCTCATAAGTGCGACAAGGTAAATAATCCATTAGAACTGCCGGGAAACCTGTGATGCCAAAACTACAAACCAGGGGTTTAGTGAAGCCATTATATTGTTAGAGAAACCCATAAATGACTATACCTTATAAAAATGGAAATTTATAAATAACAATACAATGAAAACTTCATTTACCATTTCATTTTGCATAAGGATTTTGGAGTAGTGGAGATTCTCATTTTGAGGTGGATCTTATTTTGCTCATTGTCGGAGCTACGGGTGACCATTTTTATTGCCATTTAGACCAGGTAGGTATTCATCTCTCCTTCCTTCAATTACATGGTTTAATATTCATTTTCATAGCATCATTTAATTTAAAATATGAAGCCCTAAGTTTCCCCAAACAAAACCAAATCGGCCTGTTTTAAAAATGATAGAAAAGGGGGATTCTTTTTGCAAAAATGTTCTAGAAGGGGATGTCCAATATACCAATGCCCCAATAGCCAATTGGATGGGTCATTTTTGGTAAAGAACCCATGAAAAAATCCCCATATATGCCCACACAGCCATAAAGAAATCGTTTGCATTTAAAAACGTTTCATTGTTGTATGATGAACATTAAATGGCTAAGAGAGGGTGTGGTGATTGTAAAAGAGGGCGTGGTCACTTTAAATGATGTGGGCATTATATTTCATGTTTTTTGATTGATTTTGAAAATTTCCGAAATGCCAAAACGTTCAAATAATGAAAATTTTTATTTGTTTTGTTTTGTTTTGTATGTGGTTTCGGCGACCATGATCGAGTGGAAAGAAAGAGAACATGAGATTGATGACTTATTTGCCTTGAGGAGTCCCCACACACAGGCCGCATTGCGAGCTTGTGGCTTACTCAAATTCTTCAAGTTGAAAAAAATGAAGAAGGAGATTTTGTTGCTTGAGCATATGATCGGCCTATGGGATGTTGTTGAACAAGGATTCTGGATTGTCACACAGCTTCTAACCATCGAGTTAGAAGATGTGTATTTCTTGACTGGCCTCTCGAAAAGAGGGGTTCCCATATCTTTTTCTGGGCAGAGGGCGCTACTTGAGCAAGTGGACGTGTATATGGCATGTCACTGTGTCCCAGGAGCAAGGCTGGTAGGGGGTAGAATCCCTATCAAGGATATCCGAGAGCTACCCCTCCGGTCTATACTGTTTGCCATCATGAGCGTGACGGGCAGTACTAGTGTGCATCTGGCATCAAGATCGCAGGTGGCTTATGGTGTCCAGTGTTTGGAACCAACACTATTCAACTGGAGTGCAAGGTTCCTTCGAAACGTGAAGGAACAGGTTTCACGGTGCCAGATGGGACAAAAATAGTTTGGTTATGGCTCTTTTCTGGTCTTATTTTTCCTGGAGCGCATCCCCCGGATGCAGCCTCAGATAGCACTGGTGGTGTGACCAGTGGACGAACCAAGGATGGAGAGGTGGACCAGTCTATCTCCAAGGCTGGTAGTAGCTTCAGAGTTCCGTTTCACTGGTGATTTCTTTATCTGGCTGAGACGGAAGTATCTCTGGATAGAGGAATTCCCGTATGCTGAGGTAGATTTCTGCGGGAGCATGGATTTGATTTTACCCGCGGGGGGAAGACTGGGATGTTTCAGGTCAGAGACCGAGCCATACCTTGTCTAGTTTTTGTTTTTAAATTTTTTTAATGTATATGTATTTTTTTGGGTATATAGAAGAGTTTTTAACAGATGTATTGTTTTCAACATGCAGATAAGGGAGAAATGCGCCCGACCAATATACTGATACCAGGATGTCGTGGGGGTGTTCCGGTCACTGCAGATCCGACAGTACTAGTGATAGGTCTCCGGGAGGTTGAAAGAAACCTCCAAGGCCTCATGATGGGAATTCCTCCTCTACAGAGGGGAGAAGTGCCTTTACATCTGCAGAGGCACACTGTGGGAGTACCAAAGAATGTCAATTCTCTGTTGAGATGCATAGTGCATGCAATGATATGTTACTCGCAGCACAATGTAGTGTAGAGAGATTAGAGTCTCTCTGGTGATCATTTTGTATGCCTTGTCAGGGGACGTTGTAGGGGTTTAAAGACCCGACATTTTTCTCTTCTACATACTTTTTTGATGTAATCAAAACATTTCAGTCACGCCATATATATATATATATATATATATATATATATATATATACAGTTTCAATTTTTTATAGTGCCAAATGATTTGCACATGATGATATCTGTGATGTGTTTTAATTTACATGTGTTGTACAATTTTTCTAAATCTTATATGTGGGCGAGATACCGATCAATGATGTAATTAACTAATGAATCCAGAACACTATTAAGTTCTCTTAGAATGTGTCTATATTCAATGTAATCAAACATTCGTTCAAGGCAACGAAATTGTAAGTGGAGACGTAGCAGGATAGGACTACGGATAGCGTAGATACGGTTGAGTTGATAGACCACGAGTTGGGAGTCTAAGTAAACAATGATACAAGAGGTACCTAGGGAGGGGGCTTGGGTCAATAGTCCAATGACAACATGATATTCTGCCATGTTGTTGGTTGTTGGTCCTAGGCAGATACCTCCTGAACTCACCACCTCGTCAAATTGATAGATAACCCATGCTGTCGAAGCAATGTTCTGGGTATGTCGACTAGCGCAATCTCCAAACCTGAAAAACATAGGAAAGGAAGACGTCATATGCGCATGAAAACACGAGAACAGTCATGAGTGGCAATGGTAAAGACTCGAGCACATGAAAGAAAAAGACACACCAAACTAAAATACAATAATGTACAAAGTACAGATGCTAGGTGATCTAGGCGTAGTACTTTTTAAGGTAAAGCCCATTCCGGGGCTCTCCTAGGGAAATTCCATCATGATCTACTAATTCGTAGGCGCCTCTATGTAGGACACACTTCATGATGTAAGGACCATGTCATAGAGGTTCTAACTTTCCTGTCCCCAATTTATCATGAGCTTGGTCATAAACGAGGACTAAGTCTCCTTCTGCAAAAGTCCGAGGGTGGGTGGATTTGTCATATTGACTCTTAATTCATTTTTGATGTGCCTCATTAGTGAGAGCAGCATCACAACGTGTTTCATCCAGCTTGGATAGATACAAGAATCATTCTTCTTCAGTAGAAGTATGGGCCAGGAGTTCTACTTTAAGTTTGAGTGATGGAATCTCACACTCGATTGGTAGAACGACTTCAATGCCATATACCAACTGGAAAGGAGTGAATCCAATTGAGGTTTTCATAGAGGTTCGATAAGATCAGAGAGTGGAGAAAAGTTGTAAATGCCATGATGTCTTGTTTTCCCCTACCATGCGATGGATCATGGTTTTTAGGACTTTGTTGATGGCCTCAACTTGTCCATTGGCCTGAGGGTAGTAAGGGGATGAGTTTTCATGGAGAAAACCCAATTTGACATGTAATTCACTCATCATCTGGTTCTTGAAGTGTGCACCATGATCAATGACAATGGCACATGGTACACCAAAACAAGTTATGATATGGTTGAAAAGAAACAGAGATGCAGTACGACCATCATTCAGGAAGGTAGGCATAGCCTCAACCCATTTGGTGAAGTAGTCGACGGCGACGGTGATATAACCGTGCCCCCCGGATGAGGTAGGCTTACACTGCATGAAATCGATACCCCACTTGGCAAAGGGGATGATGGCGATAATGGGGTGCAGTGCAGTAGGGTGGGTGCATGCCTTCTTGTTAAAGAGTTGACAGGGTGGGAATTTTTTGACACCCTCAATGCAATCTCTGAGAATCGAGGGCCAAAAGTATCCGACATGTAGGATATTTTGGGCTGTGACCATCCCAGAAAGGTGACCGCCATAGGCACCAAGGTGACAATCATTCAAAATGTGTTCAACCTCCTTGTGAATCAAACATCATCGAAGGATATTGTCAATACCATGCATCGACGCTCTTCGTGAGAAATGTTGGGTGGAAAACATTGGGTTTGAAGGTAGAGGAGAATGTCTCCATACCAAGGATCGGAGGTGCTGATGAGGAAGAGAGATTCATCAGGGAGAGAATCTCTAGGTTCAATGTTTAGGGAGAGTACAGATAAGCTCTGCAAACACCAGGGATTTTTTGGCTTTGGCCTTCATAAACTCAAGATCGAATTCTTGAAGAATAACGATCCACTTAGAATATTTGCCCCCAAGTACTTGACGTGTCAAGGCATGGTACATGGGGTTGGAGTCTGCGATCACCGTGATGGTGCATAATAAGATGTAATGGCGGAATATCTGGACAACGATGACAGTTGCCAGAGCCAGTTTCTCGACATGTGAATATCAGAGTTCAGATCTAGATAGACTCTTGCTCAGGTAATAAATCACATGTTCTTCATCGTTGGGGTCCTCTTGAACTAACACCATTGCAATAGTGGAAGTGGAGGCGGCCAAGTAAAGGATATAGTCCTTTGTATACTCCCGCAGGTGTAACAAGGAAGCGTGGGTCAAGGCATGCTTGAGGGCATCGAATGACCATTGGGCAGTGTCATCCCAGATAAAAGGGGTGTTTTTCTGCAGTAACCACATAAATCCTTTAGTGATCTCGGCGTAGTTGTAGATGAAACGGCGAAGGAAGTTTGATTTGCCTTGCAAAATTTGGAGTTGGGTTAAATTGGTAGGTGGGGGTAAGGCTAGAATGGCCTTAATCTTTAAGAGATCCACCCTGATCCTATCTTTTGAGATAATGAAACCGAGGAGTCGACCAGATTCGACAGCAAAAATGCACTTGTGTGGTTTCAAGCGAATACGGTAGAACCGACACCGAAGAAAAATCCCCCACAATTGATCAATGTGATCGGATCGATTGGATGAGTGGGTAGGTAAATCATCGAGGTAAGGCTCCGTGATATGCTTGATATCATGGAAAGCATACGACATGGCCCACTGGAAAGTAGCACCAGCATTTTTTAGGCCAAATGGTAACTTTCGATAGGCGAAAGTTCCCCATGGGAAGATAAAGGTTGTCCTATGTTGATCAGCAGGTAAGATTTCAATCTGGTTATACCCAGAAAAGCCATCCATGAAAGAGAAGATTACGCTCCCTACGTAGTTATCGATGATTTGGTCGATGAAGGGTGTAGGGTAGTTTTCCTTGGGACAAGCCTTGTTGAGATCTCGATAGTCAACTCAAACACAGATGGTCCCTTTTTTTTTGGCAGCCAGAACAAGGTTGGAGACCCATTCTGTCAAAGGGATGGGATAGATAAAGCCAGATTTTAGAAGTTTTTCAACTTCTTCCTTTATAGCTGCGATTTTCTTGGGATGAACCGGGTGAAGCTTTTGTCGAACAGGTTTCAAGTCAGGGTAAGTCTTGATTTCGTGCACGATGATTGAAGGGTCGATTCCTGGAATTTCCTTGTAGCTCCAAGCGAAGATATCGCGGAATTCTTTAAACAAAGCGGTGTAAGAGACCACTTCCTCGGGTGCACAATTATCACCAAGGTTAATGTTTTCCACGACACCTTCTTTGATCGAAATATCAATAACGATCGTAGTAGAGATGTTACCCATATTCCCCTCAGAGAGAGTATCTTGTGTGAGGGTAGGAGATTGTGGAGCATCAGTAACATCGGGAGGGAAGACAGAGCATATGTCTTGGTGAATTTCTTCCAAACGTGAAAGAAAAGAGGATCGATGATGGTTATCATCCCAAGGCATATCGTCAATTCTAAGCATTTCCATAATAGATTCATCAGAAGGAAAAATTTGGGAAATGTAATCGACGGCGGACGATAGGGAATCCAACCATGAGGGCACTGAGTAGGCATCTGATGCTAATAAATGTGAATTGTTCGAAGAGGGAGAGGCAGATTGAATAGCTATGTATGCGGCCTCAGCTGGGCTAAGTGGCATAGTGTCACCGAGCACATCGAATTCCATAGTACTAGGTACAATCCAAGGGTCATATGATTCCAAGGATTGATAAGGCATAGTCGAGATCATATTGACGGTGACAATATGATGTGCAGTAGGTGGAAGTGGTGTAGGGAAAGTACCCATAAGGCTACAATATTTCAATAAGCCAACACCAATGCTTTCATACGTAACTGGGTGGTCTCCCAAAAAGGGAATGTTGTTGGTAGCAGGGATCCGAGCATCGGGTGTACAGAAATCAAGCTGATCGACGGTGAAAATTTTTCCTTGATGGGGGAATTTTACACATCGAAACATCAATGAGGTGATGGCAGTCATAGCATAGAACCAAATTCTTCCGAGTAGTATGTTGTAATCGAGGGGAGCATCGACCACCTCGACATCAATGGTAACAGTTTTTCCGCCTAACTGAACGACTAAGGATTGTAATAATCCGTGAGGATGAAAACCTTGTCCATAAAAAGCGTGTAACATCGTAGAGGATTTTTTAAGGGAAAGTGATTTTAAGCCTTTCCAACAAGATAAGGACATGACACAAGTAGAGGCTCCCTCATCTAAGATAGTTCGGTGGATTTGTTGATTGTGAACAACAACATCAATTTGAAAAGCTAACTGGTGGGACAGTCACGGTTGATGATCATCCAGATTAAATGTGAGGTTGTTTGATGACTCAAGATCAAAAGTGCCAATAGTAGCTAAGAGCGTTCTACGCTGGCTGGGACAGTATTGAAGAACTTCCAAGGTGGACATAGCACATGGTGCTTGGGCCAAATCTTCTACAATGTTGTAGTTTTGGGAAGCCCGTGAATTAGGATTGAAGGTATATTTTTGGATGGTGCTCTTAGGAGGGCATAAGATGGAGTCAAACGAAGGTTTCTCAATCTGAAGTGGCCCGGATGGAGGGCTAACAGACGTAGCGTTAACAGAGGATGGTAACGGGTCCGATGAAGGACCGTTAGTAGTCTTCGGCTTATCAGGTTTAACTGGCGTGCCATATGTTGCAGAGCGAGTGGTTAGATTAACCCCATTGAACAGGTAAATGTGGGCACTTGTCGAGGCTTCATCATTGGGTTAGTTGGAGCTGCCCCCTAGAGTGGGGGTTTGAGAAACCAAAGATTGTTGTTGTGGGAAAGGCTGAGTAAGCATAGCGGGTTGTGAATTTCCCTTGAAAAGATTGGCCACTTCATCGCGATGTGGATAGTCTTGGGATTAGTGATCATCACCACAAATGAGACATGGGAATTTCAATTTCCATTGTGGTTTTTTCCCGATAGCAGGGGTTTGCGGTTGGTTTTTTGGTTGTTCGTTGTTATTGTTTTTCTTTGGTTTATTTCTCGCTTTCTTCTTGCCCCCAGGTTGTTGTGAAGGGGTCGATTGGACCACATTCACCTCAGAGACCTGAGTTTGAGGGGGGGTAGAAGAGGGTGCAGTCAGGCTGGGAGCAGCCGTCAAAGCGGGCCACTAAATCGTTCCATTCGACTGGGTAGTAGATTGGGTTTTGACAGAGCCAATAACTCCATCCGCGTGGGAAGCAGACGATGGTTTGGATGGATCGTTAGTGGCACAGGTAGCATTCAGTATCAACTCATACAAAGTACCGGATTGTGAATATACTAAGTCTAAGTACTGAGCTCGGGAAATAGCTTCTTCCTCAGTAACTACACCACCCATGGCAACATCACGAGCAATCTGGGGTAACAATGATTTAGTGAACCATTCTGCTAACAATTGGTCAGGAATGACCGCTTTGATTAGCCTTCGTCATCATCTCCATTCATGAATATGATTGGAGATATGTATGGACGTTGTCTAACAAAGGGAGGTTAATAGTTCAGTACCCGTCTCATATCGAATGGGTAGTTGGAAGTGTGTGAGGAAGGACATGGCGAGGGAGTTGAAATCGTGAAAAGATGCACATGGTAGTTCAATATACCATTTTTTTGTGGAAACCATAAGCGTTCGTTGGAAAAGATGCAAACGTATAGAATCGTCCATGAGGGAGTTGGATGAACACCACAAATGGAAAGTCATCACGTGGTTGTTCGGGTCTTCTCTTGACTTTCCGTCGAATTTTGGGATAATAGAAGGAAGTTTAGCTGGAATAGTCGGCCAAAGCAGAGAATGATAAATAGGATCATTCGTTAACCGGGACAAGTCTGGAAGGTCCAGGGTCACTAGAAAAGGTAGTTGTCGGTTAACCTGTGGGTAATGCTGGTGTGGCATAGGGACACCAGTAGGGCCAATCACTGGGTTATGTGGATAATTGTAACTAGTGGGCCCTCTTGTATGAGGTTGGTGTTGACCAGGGTACACAGGATTTGAGGTGTTTTGAGAAGTATGTGTAAGCGGAGGATAACCGGATGGGTTTTGAGGGTTATAGGTTGGATTCGACATTTTTCCATAAGGGGGTTGTTGCAGAGCTTGAGGATTGTGTCCTGTCGAGGACTGTGGATTTCCCGGAAAAGGGACGTTCCACGGATTGGGTGTGGCGGACACATTTTGTCCGTATGGTGGATGGTGGGCTCCGGATTTAGGTTTCCCCCCAGCATGAGGGTGTCCCCCAAATGGAATTTGTCCTCCTATGGGATGATGCCCCCTAGCTTGAGGTAGAGTTCTCAGAATTTGAGAACTAGACATAAATGACTGACTGGTGCCACCGAGCGGATTAGGACCACCAAGACTGGTCCCTCCGGGTTGTTGGATCAGTATGGAACTTCCCGGTACAACTTGGGTAGTAGTGGTAGTGGGAGTATTTAGTGCTCTATACCCAAAAGGGAGTGTAGGTATTGGTGTTATAGGTGTGCCAGTTGCAGCTTGACTAACCACCGCATTACCGGTGGGAATAGTCGGAATGTGAGGGACTATTGTAGAATGGGCCGTCTAGAGGGGAAGAGTAGACCTTGGGCCAACGGACGGTATGTTTGGACCAACGAGCGGTGTGGCTGTAAAAGTGGTGGTACTGGTAAAATGGTTTAGGGGTACAGTGTAGGAAATGGGTGCGTCAACACCCATCCCTGTTCCATAAAGGTCTTGCACCATGCGTGGTGGACTTCGAACAATGTCTGTGGTCCAAAAAGGGTCATCGGCTAAATGATTTTGATGAGACCCAGTCGAGATGTCAGAAGGATTGACGATGACGAATTCACCAGCAGAATTTAGTTGGAGGACACGTCGTTCATATCCCTCTGGAATGCAGAAATCTTCCGGAGACTCTGAAACAATTTGAAAATTCTCTAAAGGAGTGGGAACTTCTTCCTGGGAAGTGGTAGTGTCTTGAACCTCGCTCTATTGAGGAGATTACTCCGTAGAATGAGGGGGTGAAATGGTGTTTCCTTCCATATTTTCTATAGGAAGCCCCTGTAGCCTCCGCGAATGGCGTGGAGGGTCGATGTTGGTGAAAAAGAGTCGACAAAAGAGATCCATGGCCAACTACCGAAAAGAAACAGCATACGCTAATAAAATCTAAGAATCACAACCAAGTAAACAGGACCTTCTCTCGATGACCGTACTAGTTGGTGATGAAATCCAATGTCGTGTGATCAAGTCCAGAAGGGGCGAGGATAGGGTGGAACAGTTTCAATGGAGACCTGCTTAACGAACTTACGCCTTGGTGCAAGCTTCGACGTAGTAATTGTGGATTTACCCTCCAAGGAGCCCGAGTGAGTTTGACCAATGTCTTCTCCAGGTATAGTGAGACTTCCCTTCACTGTCACCTTGTGTAAGACCCTAAAGATTATGGCCACTAAGGTTACCAATTCACAGTCAGCCCCTGGGCGGGAATAGTCGACAGTCCGATCCGAACGTACGGGCAGGGTATCGAGCCCGAAATCAACTAAAAGGCTTCCACATAGTAATTGTGGACTTACCTTTAAGCGATCCCCATAATATTATTTGACCACCACAATCAGTTAAACCACGGAGGGATAATCTCTGTAACTCACCCGAATGCGACCTTGTGCATAACCCCTGTGTGAGAGGGGGATCCCAGGCAAACTTATACGATAATTGGATTTGACTCTCCTTAACTCAGGATGCTACTATTTGTTTCAGAAACTTTGGAGAGTTATTCTCATAGCCTAATCCAAATACTAAGCCTAATCTACTGTTGGTTGAGGATCCTAGAAAAGAAAAAATTCTAGATAATTTTTAATTAGCATTCATTTTATAGATGTTCTTTACTCAAAAGGGGTGCATGGAAGTGAAACGAATGGAATTATGACTCAGTCCCAAAAATGCATCAAATATGATAAGCAGTCATTTCCTTTCGATGAACATCTATTTATGGGAGAGAGAGAATTATTTTCACTAACAAGCACTAATAAAGAATGTCCTCAAACAAATTTTCTTCAAACAAATCCTGATGTGATGCTAAAACTTTTGAGATACCTTATAACATGCACAATCAATCACGAATATGCCTTTTATTGTTTTCATATGAATAATGATTAATTCAAAAAAATGCTCGTCTTGCTAATTGTCTTCTTGGATGAACAAAAATCAGACCAGCACAAGCAAGAATCATACAAACAATACACCCTCTCGTTGTGATCAAAACAAGAAGAGAAAGAAAAGAAACAACCAAAGAGAAACAAAAATTCACACCAAAAGAAATGTCAAAGAAAAATGATCTTAACCGAAACCAAATGGAAAGATCTGTAGGCCTTTGATGAGTTTCACCAGACTTTTTCATTCAGTCGAAAAAGAGAGAAAGACAATGCATGGGTTTCAAACTCCAAATGGCAGAAAAAACTCAAAAAAAACAATAGTGAAGAAGGCTACAAAAATCCAAACAACAAGATGTTTGTTCTTCAAAAAGACAAATGTCAAAGCTGGAAAGGAAGAAGGATTGACCCACAAGGTGACCCATCAAGAGAAACACAGAGGTAAAACCCCAAAAAATAGTTCTGGAAGGTTTATTGGCCAAAGGAGGGCTGGCGCTCTGTTGGCAAGGACAAGGAGCGTTATAACACTCTGTGTAAGGCACTCAGGGAGCACTGGTGCTCTGTTAACACTGGGACAGGGCCGCCAAGTTCAAAAGTCTCTTAAAAGGGTCAAAAATCCAAAAATTGCAGTTCAGTTTCGACAATTAGGCTGAGTGTGATGGGGTAGGGAGTCAATCAGCTCATGAAACCAATCAAAAGAGCAATGAACTAGGTCTAAAACAATCAAGGGGTAAAACAAGGTCTATGAGGAGAAATCAAAACAAGAAGTTTCGATTTGAGGACTCCCCAGTGAATTGGCTAGTTTCTATTGTAGGAAAATCTCCCTGGGGACAGGTAGATTGCCTCAAAGAGCTAGACCCTAACTCTAAAACAGAAAATTCTTAACGTGGACACTGACTTCCTTTCAAATCTATACAAACTAACACATGAGAAGGAAGGATAATAGCAGTACCTCTTTATCTACGTTTGTCCCTGCATGCTCCAAATTGAGCTCCAAACTCTCGCTCCTCGCTGAGTCCTGTAGACAAACAAAGTACGACCGCTTCCTACTCTATTGATGTTAGCTTGAAAACAGATCTATCTATCAATGATAAGTTCATGTAAGATCAGACACAAACTAGAAAGAAACAGGCCAAGGATGTCATATTAATGAGAATAATGACAACAGTACTTACAATCGTAGATGCGAATGTGACAACTTCGTCAAGTCCCCTTCATCTAACCGTTGCTCGAAATATCCACAACCTGGATGATAGCAGCTTCACCGATCACTCTCCTTTGACTGACTGTGTGTTTCCTATGAGATCATAGGTTTCATGCCAACAATTCTTCCTCCCCTTTCACCACCATAGAGCCTGCTTATATAGGTTAAGAGGAGCTTAACCTCTTGAGTTATCTTTAGAACAAGTTGAGGAATTCCCTCCTTGGATTAGGGATCTCTTGATGGAACCAAGAATTCGAATGCAACTGCCTTCGAAACTTGAAAGATCCTCCCCTTATTCTCCTCAATGGGCCAATTACTGCCTCAGATTAGATAGCGCTCCCTCAATAGGGGCATCAAAGCACTATAACGCTCCCTAGGAATCTTGAGGGGGGCGCCAGCTCTCCAAGGATGTATAGCGCTCCTTCAGAGGGGAAGATAGGCATTATAACTCTCCCTGAAACCTTATAGGGGAGCGCCAGCGCTCCTAGGGCTGATGTAGGGGAGCGCTCACCTTCAAAACTATTGTTTAAGAGCTCTTCTCAGGTGATAAAAGTTCCTTGACTTTAGTTAGTCATTTCCCTCCTCCAAATCAAGTGTATGAGATGTCTTAAGTGCCTCCTTAGTGTTGTTATTGTGGCAGTATGATTAAACAACATTTGCAACACTTGTGAACAGCTTGTGACACTTGCGAAAGTTGTAAGGAACATGCAACACTTGCGACAGTTGAGAGGATCATGCAACACTTACCACACTTATCGAAGTGAGCAATATTGAGGTGTAACAATTGTCATCATGGAACAAGATGCAATATGGATTGTCAGAAGCAGTTTTATTGAATAGTAGATATCTTGTTTTTCTTGTCAATGACCAAATGGCAACTGGTATATTCATCCAGTTAGACAACCATTGTATACAAAATGTATCTCCCCAAAGTCCCCTCTCATGCAGAGGCAGAACTGGAGATTCAGACAACCACATTTTTGAAAAATACGTACTGAAATCTTGTATTCCATGCAACTGCCGAAGAAAATCAGATTCCAGTTCATATTCATAGGATTGCAAAGCCTCGGCATCGCCATTTTTAAAATAGGTTAAGAAATAATCTATCAATCCATTGCGCAACTTTGTCGACGAATAGTGGAAATGCAATAGAACCTGGAATGTATCAAAAAGGTAATCCCCAAAAGTATACCAGAATGCATCCAATCTAAAAAGCGCATTGCTATGCAAAACCACATCAATGCTTTCATGTACAATGGACTGTGCAGCTATTTCATACGACTCAACATCTATTACCTTTTTCATCTCTTCAATTGCCAATTTGAAGCTAGTTGCTACATAGTTTCACTTTTTATGAAAACATAGAAAAACAAGAGAAAATAATAAAAGGTAGAAAAATAGAAAAAAAAAACAAAGCATGGAACCAATTCCCATATGTATCTTTGAACCTTCTTCTTATCAACTTCAATCCCCCCTAGTCCCCACAACAGATGACAAGAAAACAGAGAAATAAATAAAAAAATAAATTTACTCAGAAGAAATAGAATAGGTAGACGTAGTGTTCCCACACAAAGAATGAAAGCATACCCCGCGTACATACCTCGCCCGATGGTTCCCTCTTCTGATGGCTCCCAACTACTTTTCGTAAATCCCTCTGCATTACAAGAAACATGCTTTCCAGGAATAGAAAATAAGAGAAAAGACAAATATAGTGGGACTACCACCATTGAAAAACAACAACAACAGGGAAACTTACCCATCAACAAAGGATGACAAGAGCTCAGCCCCAAAAACTGCAAACTGCAACAACAGGTCCAACAACTTGCAAAGTTGAAAAACAACAAACCAGTGAACAACCACGAAGAGATCAAACTACAATTGTAGGACCTCAACTTTGCAAAGTTGAATGAAAAAAGAACTAGAACCATGGAACGAAGCATCGAACAAGGATTGAACACTCGAGAACTGATGTCGACCATGAACGAAACTGTATTGCAACCCATCTGTACAATAATCATTTAACACTGCCAGAGATGTTAGGTAAACAATTAAGAGTGTCAGGATGGTTGAAGGGTATAGGCCTGTGCAAGCATTTAAGAAAATATGTAGCGTGGCAATCTTGTTCTCTCAAAGAACGCAACAATATAGCAAAAATCAGACATAGTAATATGGTAGAGATTGTATTCTACCCAGTAGAAAATGCTAAGGGAGACATTTGAACTAATACTAGCATTAATCCACCGTCAACCAATGCATAATAAAATATATAATTCAAAAAGACCATATACTACCAAATACTTTGGACAAGTCAAGATATTTAACATTGGGAATAGCGAACGCTGCAATAAGACCTCAAATCCTTTGTCCAATCAGATCTTGACAAACATGATACTTTTTATTATATTAAAATCGATGTCTTCACTTCCCTTGTTCCAACAATAGACAATATGGAAATATTTCTGGTCAATGCACAATCTAATACCAGGTCAACGATTTATCGATTGCTATAGTCCCTCTACATCTATGATAGGGACTAATAAGGAAAATAAATAATAGTTATTATCTTTCGAATTAAATTACGAAAATCCAGAAGTTATAGATGATTCGACCTTCAATTATTCCAGCATACTGTATTTCCCGTGTACTTCAATTGGTTTGTGGCGGTTTGACCCTTATGGATGGATGGGATACTGACTTTAATGATCTGTGTATCTGAAAATATTTTACCACTGATCATTGGAGGGTGACATTGTGGGAAGCATAAACAAGTTTGTGGAACATTTCACCTATGCTAAAATCGCATCCAACAAGGTGTGAACCCAATACGTTTTGCAGAGATGAGCTCAGAGATTATTATTGTGGAGTCAAGGTCTATAGTATGCAGTCTCACGAGATCATCCTTGTTAGGTTTACATCTACGAGCTACAAATTTGTTGGTTGTGGGATTTTAGATATGTTGATCTCAATTCTACCAATTTGGTTGGATAAAACTCGCAAAGATTTTCTCTCATAGTCTGTGGCTTGCATGTTTTTTGGAAGGTTACATGGCTAAGTCATTATGCATTTCCTATTGAATATAATTGCATGCTAGGTCCTACCATTCTTGAAAAAAGGTCAGTGGGTTTCTTTGAGAATAAGGTGTTGAGATGCGGAGCCGCAAACAAGGTTAGGACTTTGGTAGAGTTGGTTTCAGTAAAGGTATGGCCTTTAAAGGTGGGGTCTGAATGCCTTCTGGATTGCAGGTTTTGGTATGTTATACATTCAAGTTTTACAATGCCTCTGCAAATTTTGACACTAACAAAGGTAAAGTTTGCACATTTTTGAAGACCACAATAGTTTCGGCATGTGGCTCGCTGAAAAGAGTTACCAAATATTTCCATGACATATCCACAAAAGATAAATACTGAAACCTTTGGGTTGTGGGTTGCAGGAAGGTTACACAAACAAATTTATGATTAACATTGCAATCTTGCAAACGTGATCCAATAAGGAACATTTTGAAGACACATTTACAAGATTTCTCTTGGTTCGTCAAAATGGATCGAGTATCCTTTTCGAAAAGAATTTTTTTTCCATTAATCACTCTTAAGAACTAAGATCTGAAGCATCTGAGTTGTTCGTCATTTTCTTCGAATGATGATTTTCATAAACTTGGAAATATGAGATGGGGCACCTACTAAAATCTTGATTTTATGGTTTTCTATCCTTGTGGTTCCAATCTCTCACATTTTGTGTGTAACATAAAAGATGTCATTCGCATGGGCTTCAATATCCAAAAAAATTTAAGCAATACACATACATTTCTTTAAAATCAATATTTCTATATCATCTCATCATGACGCCGAATATGTTATAGTCTAGGAAATATATCGTTCATTTTATAGGACACTGATGATAAGTAACATTTCTCTCATCCTACTTCTTTAAGCCTACACACTTTTACTCTAATACTCTATTTGCCCATATGATTACCTCTCATTGGAAACATCAGGTATAAGGAAACTAACAAGTATACTAGAGGAAGAATATATGATGTTAGATTATATTCATCCCTTACACCATAAATGTGAGTACTGTGATTGCTCCGCATAAGAAGAAGATACATATTTGTGAAGCGCATCCTTGTTGAAGAGGAAATATTCACTCCTATATAATGCAATGCATAATATCACAAGAGATTAATCAACCGCCCTCTAATTCCGTGGAAGATCATGGATGAAGCATCGAAATTTATGGTTAAGGAGAGTTTTCTGATATCTATCTCTCTTGAGATTAGCTAATGCAAACGAGCTAGGATGTTCAAATTTAGGAATTCTTTGTAACATATAATTAGGTGAGAACAAATGAGTTTATCAATCTAGGAACCGAATTAGATCATTCTTCAGCTCTTATTACAAGTAATTATACCTCACATTTGAATCTCAAAATTCTAATATCACCAACAATTTCAATGATATCAAGGGAAATGTTTCCATATATGTCAAATAAAGAACCAAGAAGATTGTTTTAGCCTTTGTTTTTTCTCGATTTCTTTAGTATGTATTAATAGTTTCCCGAATTGATTAAAGAATGTTGATTCTTTATTTGTTATGGGAGAATTTGTGACTTCGTAAAATTCAACGCCACCCCCTTAACCTTAGATATAATATAGGGTAAGAAGTGATCAATTAATTCCATTTCTAAGGCACCAAAACAATAATCATTGATGAAAAATATTCCAGCAAAATATTTTAGCAAAATATTCCCATGCAAAATTCTCAAAGTGAGAATGGGATGTCAAAAAAGATTGGCCTAGTATTATGTAGTCAACAAAGAACCCCTAAAGGGTAATGCATGTTCTAAGTAAGGATAGGTTATGATTTAGATTTAATATCAATTTGGGACTCATTTTATTTGGATTATAAAAGAAAAAGAAGAAAGAGGGTTGTTGTGGTCATAACACGTCACCCATTTTCCAAAAACAAAAAAATTGAGAAAATTTATCAAGAATTTCTAGTGGCAGGTGTTATCTGTCCTTGTACCAACCCTTATTCTTCTCTTGACATAATGTTACTCAAAAAATAAGGCACATGGTGCATGTTCCCTTATTTTCACACCCTGAAAAAAATTATCATTAAACATAAATTCTCCATTCCTATCATTAATGACATTTTGGATGAAATGAGTGTTGTTGTGTACTTTATGAAACTTGATCTATGTTTTTCCTACCATCAGATGCATATGAAGGTGGTCTATATTCCCAAAAATACCTTTTAAAATCATGAGGGTCCTTATGATTACTTGGTCATGCCCTTCAACATTTGTAATGCACCTTCCACCTTTCAAAGTCTCATGAATCGTGTATTCTTCCCTTTCCTCTGTCACTTTTTCTTATTTTTATTGGATGATATCCTTAAATATAGTAAAACATGGAAAGACCATCTAGCCCATGTTGTGACACACCTAACCCCCTGGGCCCCTAATCCTTACCTAGGCTTATGGGGTGTCAAAATTTCCTCTTTTTCCACTGAGTTCATTTATCTCAATGAATCAAATAGATGGATTATGCTCATCAAGAGCTTTCCAACAACTATAACTATACTTGATTCTTAGATCTGGGTCAAAAGTTACAACCTCCCAAAGTTTCCAGGATCCCATTGTCAAAATCCATCGTACTTCCACATGACATCCACATGACTTACTATCACTCGCACCATAGGATGTGGTAGTAGCATAGTGCCTACCACTTGGCTCCTTAATTCAACATTTCCGATCTATCGGGACCTTATTTGTCATCAAAGGGGTTCAATATCCATTGCAGGGATATAATTCACCCCCATCCTTGAGTTACAATGACAAACTCTATTGAGTCTTGTCTCCAGATCCGATGGCTCTTAGACTTTTACTCTCAATGCCTCTGATTGCATTGGCACCCCAAATTGACAGTTATAAATGTTGCTTCCACCATTTCTTTTCTTTGGTGAGTAGGTGGGTTCTACATAGATCCACGGTTGATATTTCATCTTGCCTCTCCACCTATCAACGATTGACATTTGGAATTAAGATCTCATTGTCGTTGGCACATGCTCATATCCTCACTTCTGGACCCATGCTAGGCATCCTATGATGAATGGATGAGATCTAACCACATCTAGGTCTAACAATTTAGGTTGTAATCGAATACATAAGAAATTCCATCTCTTCAAGGACCACTCTCGACCCATTAGCCATTCAACCGGTGACACCTGTCACCATCAAAGGAAATATGGTTGTCATGTCAGCATGCCATGTCAATATGACATCATTCTCCCCTCTTCTCACTCAACGAAACCTATAGTAATATACAAAGGAGATCAACTCTTGCATATATTTTGATCAACAACTCTCATTCCTTTCAAAGCCTTCATCATTGTTGGCACTCGTCAAAACCATCATCCAACTTTTCCAACCTCCTGTACCTCGATGACGATATGACTGGTACCAATGGTAGAAATCTTTCCAAGGTCACTCCCAACAGATCAATAATCCTTGTCTCACCTCAAGGTCTTCCTCTCCATTGGACTTCACACAAGTCCTAACACTCGATCGCTCCCATTGGCGATGCCTTTCTTGACGAAGGGTTGAAATCTACTAGCCCCACCATATTGACAGTTGGAAACTCTCTCGACTCTCACAGGGATTTTTCCACTAGTTAACACTTTTATTTTGGTACTTAGCCAATTTCAAGGTCTCTTTAATAATTTTACCAAGGTATTCAAGTGTCATAAAACCACTCTAAGATTGTCGAACACTCCCAGACCTCATCTAAGGTATTTTTCTTGCATATCTTGCAATCTCTCCATTTCAAGTTTGAGGTTTCTTCAGGACACAGAGTCTCCTAATTGTTGTGGTGAATTCCTCCTGCATATAGGTGAAATCCCCCTTCGATTGGGTTTTCTTCAATCCGAGGCAAAAGGAAAACAAATGGACACTAACTTCCCCTTAAGACTATTTTATATGTTGATTAATGAAATCATAAGAGAAAGAGAAAGAGGAAAATATAGATGGCTTACCTATTTCCTATAGGTTGTCCTCGTTTCTCCAACTATTGAACTTGATCTCCAAGTTCCTAGTATGGAAGTAGCCCTCCTACAAGAGACGATATAATCCCCTTCTGCTACTATGTATCGTTAGAAAAAACTAGATTTATCTATGTTGGACTTAAACAAGACAAAGATAAACATTCATGAAATGAATAATGTATACATTAAGATAAATAGGCCAAGTTATATATTAAAAGTGGAAATAAATGAAATATTTACAACCTCAATGATGATGCTGCAAAAATCCCTCCAAGCTCTCCTTTCTACATCTCATCCGTTCCACAAGACTATAGGTATGATGCTCTGAACTAATTCCTCACAATATCGAAGGTTTTATATTCCCAAGTTCCTATTTTTTCACCTTAGAATGCCTTCATTATATAAGAGTTGGAGACTTAACCACCATAGAGAATATCACTCACTAGATCCACTAAATTGGGATCTCCAAGATTTTTAGGGAGAAAATATCTATCAAGAATTTTAGGGAGAAAATATCTCTCAACGATTTTAGGGAGAAAATACCTCTCAAGATCCATATAATTAGGATATTGGTTTGAGAAAATATTTTAACCATCTATGATACTCTCAACGTCTCCTAAAGATTAAGAAACTAGATGTGAGGTGGATTCTCACACTAAATTAATTTCCTTTTTTCAATAAAAAATGAATAATACATGTGCACATAGTATTTTGACCTTCATATGTTAAATTTCTCCCCAAACATGTATAGGGATCATAACAAACACTCCCTCACTTAAGTGTGACAAATAGGTGTGTGACATATTCCCTCTAAAGTGTGAGGTCAGAAGAGAAATGGATGGTTGAAAAACTTTACAAAAATATTAATGCAAGGGCGCTGAAGTAGGAGATGTTGGCGAAAGATACAAAAAAAACATCAAACAATATATATGTATCAGACCCAAGGTAGGCATACCCATTCTTGGAATAAACTGACTCAAATCATGGTCGACGACCAATACACCACAGATCTATGGAATTACTGATTAAGGATATGGCCACCAAAGATACAATGTGGATCCATACCTTCCATGACACAATTAGGTTGTAGCCACGAAAGATAACACAATGGAGCTACGATATGAGAAAAACATATCCATGAACCAATACAAAGTGGATCTATGTTATTGGATAAATCGGTAGGTGTGGACACTAACTGATCTCCCTAGATCTACCTAGATCTAGAACAAAACACACCAGAACATGATGCTTTCCTTATGTTTTAAATCTTGAATTTACTAACTAAAGAGGGATAGGTGACATACCGTTTAAACGTCACTTCCTCTTGTTATTTCCATCCTAGCTCCATTCCAACACTCATACAATGATGATCCTGCAAAAGAATGCAACCAACCAAAGTGATAGTAATAGCATAAACTCAATATAAACCTATGTATGTGATCAAGGAATCATACAATAAAACATGATAAACTTTATAGGAAATAATCATATTACTGTATCATATTAAATGTGAAAGAGATATTACAACCATGGCCTTGATGTCGTAAGGTCCCTTCCAACCATCCTTCGTTCCCCACACACTTCCATTCCAATAATTATGAGAGCACAGATCTGATGATATTCACAATCTATCTTGAAAAAGGAAAAACGCAAAGACACTCCAACCAAGATAATAATTCCAAGCCAAATCCAACTTATCCCTTCTCCATGAGAGCTCCTCTCCTTTTATAAGTTGAAGAGGATAAGGTGATGAGGTTAGGATGATCCCACTAAATCATGAAAGAGATTAAGATCCAAACCATTCAAATGCCACCTCACCATGGAAGTTTCTCCTTCTAAAAGCATCGAAAAGATGCTTGTTTTTCCCACGTGTAATAATTCTCACACCCTGCCTATAGAAAATACTTCGAACTCCTCGCAACCTAGCTATGATGCACCCTGCGAGAATCATTCATTCTCACACCCTTCCTATATAGAAACCTACGAACATCCTCTTTAATAGGGTTTTTCTCAGGAAAAGTTCTCCTCCCTTATTTCTTCAAGAACTCAGGCCACTGACCCCTCTGAAGACTATAGATAGATTTACATCATTAACGGTCATAGGGATGACAAAAATAATGTGTAACAGAGAGACCCCCAAAGTATGAAGTTAGAATAGAGTGATAGCTGAAATACTTTGTTGAGTGTGTGTCGGGAACAAGGAACAGTCGACGTGAAACCTGCCAACAAAAAAGGAAATACAATACAATAATATATCATCATTGAGGTAGGCATTCCCATACTCAGAATACAAATGACTCAAAGAATAAATGATGACATGAAAAGATCCATGTCAAGTAAGACAAGGTCATGGCCACCAAACATACACTGTGGATCCATGCCATTATGAATCAAATCTTAACATAGCCACCAAAAGTACACTGTGGATCTATGTGTTAAAGACTCAAATTTGAACATAGCCATGAGACATACAATGTGGATCTATGCAACAATACAAACTAAATATACTCCAACACAACCTGAATCTGTCAGAAAAGATCTAGGGTCTTCATCTCCACCACTCTATAGTACGAATATAACCATGTGAATACATGTGTTGAAGTCGAACATGGTAGAAACCACTTGATTAATGGTCATTAGTGTATACCATTAACAAGTGCGAGGGAGATCACCATTAATGTCAATGACTCCCATGATTCACTAGTACAATCCAATGAATGTGAATAAATGAGCTGAAGTCGAACACTTAGCGGAATCTCCCAATCAGGGGTCAATAATGAAAACCCACCGTCGAAAGTGAGGAAACCTACCATTGAGGCATGCAAGCTCCAAGGTACCAATTAGTTTCTAAGTCTAATTCCTGGATAATGAGTTGAAGTCGACAGAAAAAGACTCGTCACAGAAGGGCCTTAATGTATCCCATATCAATGACATGAAACAAGTGACAAGATGTAGATCAGAGTGACAAGTGGTTCAGGACTGACTCAGGGATGGTCGATTCAACAGAAGTCTTAAAGACTACAGAAATGGCCAACACAATAGAAGGCTTTCCCTTTTGAATTTCTCTTTGAACAAATTGATGACACAAAAACTGTCTTGGAAATACTGACTCAACAACAAGGATCACAGACCAATTTGTAATCTTATAGGAGTATGATCAAGAGACAAATGGATTTTCCAACCTAGACACAAGGTGAGTTAAAGGGTGTCATGTTCAAAAGACACTCTTCCATAGAATACAGGTTTAGATACATTTCTTTCCCAATTTTCCCACCACCATTTCTGGCAAGTACCTCTTTCTTTTTACGCAATCTTGAGGAGGATAACATATGTTTGTAATGTAAGATCATCCTTCAGATGAGTCACTCGGATTATGTTTAACGAACCCTAGGAAGGAGTGGTTCAGTCCCATATGGTCCTGTCGATGTTTGTTTAACAAGTCCAAAGATAGAAAATTCAAAGGTTTTTCATGATTATAGAGTCTGGAAAAACACTTAAAAAGGAACTTTCTCAGTTCCTTTTTCGTAAAGTAGTCTGATGAGACCGAAAAAGAGATAAACTATCACTCAACAAACGTTTTCTTCAAATACTTTAATGAGCATGAAAAGAACAAGGTCTCTTGGCAATCTTTTGATGTTTAGAGAGTCTGAAAAGAGCTTAAAGGGAACTCCAGAGGGTTCCTTTTTTGTATAACCTTTACGAGTCTGAAAAAGTGATAACAGTATGCTCGGTTACATTCTCACATATTTACGAACATGAGAAAGAACAAATACTAAGCTCGTTAACTTATTCTCATGTATTTACAAGCATGAGAAAGAACAAAGACTAAGCTCGGGATTGTTTTCATTTTTACGCAAGCTTTAAAAACAAAACAAAACTATGCTTGGGATAGATTTTAATTTTTACACAAGATTAAAAACTAAACAAAACTATGCTTGGACTTGGTTTCATTTTTACACAAGCTTGAACCAGAGGAAACTATGCTTGAGGTAGGTGGTTTCATTTTTACACAAGCTTGAACCATAGAAAACTATGCTTGTGACTTCCCAACGCATAACACATGGAATGGTTGGTACTTATCCCCCAGCTTAAGAAACTAGTGGTTTTAACTTCAACATGAAGTCCAGAGGCTGTAAGCAATGTCCCTCAAGATTCTTTTCGCCCAACTTCAAAGGTGGATGAAATGAAGTTTCAAACAATAGATGAAGGAATTGACTCAATAGAGAGGGGGAAGTTGTTTCATTTTTTAATGTGCTTGACACAATATCAAAACTATGCTTGAGACTCTATGTATAATCCCCAGACCCCTATTTCATTTTTTAAAGAGCTTGACACAGAAACAAGAACTATGCTCATAACCTCTATTTCATTTTTTAGCGAGGTTGCTATAGAGATGCAAAAAGTATCCTCAAAACTCTCTTCTTGATCATGGATTCCAAGAGGACAATGCTCCAGAAGGACACCATGTCAAGGGACAAAACTCGATCATAGCTTCCAAGAGATCTTCACTAGATGGAAGGAACACACTCTGGAAGGAACACATGTCAAGGGTTGTGACATGGGTAAGGAGATCATGCTCTAACAACCTTATCGAAGAGATCACCATGTCAACTACTGGATTTACGTCATCAAAATTTGAAGCGATGGACGACAACGCCACATAATTGACCTGTGGCAGGAGCGATACCATCTACATATAATAACCATTTAGGGAGGTAATCCAGTCAGGGTCAATGAATGAAAGTTGATTAACATTCACAACTCGTCCATCGTGAGGGAAAGATATCACACAAAAAAAAGTAGACACAATACCTTTCATGGCATAGACATAATCCTACCCAAGGAGTAAAGCGAAATCCAAGGGGTCTTGGACTACCATGACATCAATAAAGACAGTTTTCCCTCCCAAAGTTACATGAAACTGAGGAAGGGTCTGTTGTGGGGTAATCTACCCTACGGACCAATAAGCTAGGGTTCTAAGCTTATACGCAGATCATGACCCTTCAGATTTAACCTTTTACCTTCTACCCAAAATTCCAACCCCTTTTCTCAGACAAGCACTGGAAGAATGAACTAACCTTTTTTACTGAAGGTCGAAGTAGATCCTCCGTTGAGTTGTTGTCTCCTTGCTGCTCCTTCCACAAAGCTTTTCCTGCAAACAAGACAAAAACATATATGCATGCTACTGACCTATTAGGGGGTTAGATGTAAAACATAAATCAGATGACATAGATGAGATTTATATATTTCGGGACGGGAAAAGTATCTTTTTCATTAGCATCAATACAAATCAACTTACAATGATTTCTGAGATTGGCCACCGTTCCACGATCCTGATCCTGGGCTCTTCCTCTTCTTTCTTTCCTCCAACTGCTGCTGCATGAGTTTCTCCTAGAGCTTGAGGCAAAGCTAAAGGGTTGGGGACAAAATTGGCTTGGCGATTTGGCAGAGTTTCTTTGCTATGATTTTCCCCCTTTGATTAGTACCCCTACCCCTCCTTTTATAGGCTAGGAAGATCTAGGGTTCTAGGCGAACTCTCGGCCATGCATGGCGGAGAGTTTCAGTTAACTGACAAAAATCCTCGTGTCCCGGCGTAAACTTCCCTGATTTTTTGCTTTGTTAGGTATCCGCGGGCTGTAGTGGGCCTGCTAGCGGGGCCCCCGTGGGCTGTAGTGGGCCTGCTAGCGGGGCTCGCGGGCTGTAGTGGGCCTGCCAGCGGATGCTTTTTAAAAATGGAGTTTTTAGAAGAGTTGTTCAGCATGGCTTTGGCAATGAAGGGCAATGAGTTGGCCTGATGCCAGGTAAACATGTGTGGTGCAATTTAGGGTTATAACAGATGCCCCCTAATGTGTGAGGTCAGAAGAGCATCTGATGGATGAAATACATTACCAATCTTTACCAATCTGTACTGATATGCTGAATGAGTGAGCCTAGGAATCAGAATCAGGAAGTGTCGTCTGCAAAAATATCAAATGTCTCACCAAGGCGGGCATACCCATGCTCAGGATAAAATAGAACGCATGGCTACCAATCAAATACACTGTAGATCCATGTCATATAACTATGTAAAGTGTAGCCGCGAACAATACACAGCGGAGCTACATCTCGAAATCAGAAAGATATGCATAGGAAGTATCCATCTTTCAGAAGCTGGCTTAGCCTGATGGCTGTACTTCAGAACTCGAGCAACAAATTCAAAATCTTCTAACTCGGGTAGGAGTGTAATCTGAGTGTACGACTGCACTACCCAGAGGTCTTCAACGGCTCGTCAATGACGGACTTGATAATCTTGATGATCGGACTGAAGGCTTCAGTGATTTCGAACAAAGACTTGATTGGACGTTCAGGGTGGCCGGGTATGCAGACAAGAGACATATTGCAAAGTGGCCGACTCAGGCTAAGTAACAAACTTCCCTTGGATAAAAGCACGACAAGTGATAAGACTCAGGCAGCATATCTGTTAATCATAAGTCTATGAAGCAGGAGGCAACGCAAACTCTCCATATGTTTGGAAGAGTAACCAAACGGTGGAGGACACAACTCTGTAACGAGCAAAGCTTCCTAAGGTCGTACTACATCCCAAAGTCTGATGAATCAAACGGACCGATGTGCTTTATCCAAGGGCGACTCATAATGCTGCCAACCAAGAAAATACTTTTCCCATCCTCTTTTTGGGGTATATTTGATTTTTTTGTTCTTTTTGAAATTTTGGAAAAAGAATAAAAGAATATTACGTTACAAGGGAGGAACGAGGATCGCAAACATACAAGTTCAAGGCCAAATGACAA
>ML779072.1:442755-457828 GCA_009831015.1 Picea engelmannii | reverse complement strand
TCGTGTTTAGCCCCTGTGTTAGAGGGGGGTCCCGAATAGCTTTCCGTAACCGGACTTCTACACTCCCTAATGACAGACTCCAATGTTTGTTTAGGTGGCCTTGGAGAATTTACTCTCCAACCTATTCCAAGGCCCTAGCCTGAACTAATGTGTGCACCCTACAAACAAAAACAGTCTACTTGATTTTATTAAGCGTTGCTTTTAGTGGGCTTTTTAAATGTCAAGGTACGGAAGTGAAACTGATGGTGTGTAAAACAGACTCAAAGCAAAAATGCACAAGAATGCTGAAAATAAACTTTTTCTAACATGCAAAACCAGTAACTTTTCAAAAAGAGTCTTTTTCTTTTCAAGTATGACAAGATTTTTCAAGCAACAATCCTACAAAATTTTCACTCAGATTTTCGAGCTACTTATGTTTCGAACTGTACTGAAAAACTTATACCACAAAAACTTCTTTCCGAGCTACTGACCTAAACTATGAAATAAATATTTTTCGCTTTTGTTTTTTCTATCAAAACATCAAAAAATCAAGCGCAAGCTAAGGGAGGAATGCCTTAATCTTGCTGACTGTGTAGTCCCAGACTCTAAACCTCTGAGAGGAGCTCTTCTCACCACAGGAGGGGATGACTTCCCCACCCAAGATGAAAAGTTTCCTAACAGACCCGCGACTGTCACCAAAACAGCCCGCGTGTACCCGCGGGCTGAACCAATACAGGGCGCGGGTACCCGCGTGCTACACTTAAGCAGGCCACGGGTATATTTAAAAGCTAAGAAAAAATCACACATAGCCAATCTAGTCCTGAAAAAGACTTCTGGTACTGACAACCAGAGTCCCTGACAGGCTGAGATGCTGCTACTTTAACAGAAAAACAAATTTTTGCAAAAAGGAAAGGCTAAGGTGAAGAAACACACCACAAGATAGACTGAAACACCAGACACCAAACCACCCAAGATCCAGACAGGATCCAGAAAGCCCCCTGAGAAGGTAAACTTCTGACAGGGTAAGAGGGGACTGCCTCTTACACTTTCTGGTTACTACACGCTACTGAAACCACTACAGGGCGCGGGTATCCGCGTGCTGTAGAAGGTTAGGGCGCGGGTCACCCGCGGGCAGGGCTTCAGCAGGCCGCGGGTACCTCTGTGTGTCCCGAAAAGAAAATGTCGAGCGTCAGTCAGAGAGAACTGGTATTAATCACCAGGCTCTCTGCTAGCTTTTGACTAATAGAAAACAAAAATAAGCAGAGAAACTAAAACTTAATTCTCTAAACTACCAAGCCCGGAAACCCTAAGAGTAAGACGTTCCCCAGTGGAGTCGCCAATTCTGTTGTGGGGTAATCTACCCTACGGACCAATAAGCTAGGGTTCTAAGCTTATACGCAGATCATGACCCTTCAGATTTAACCTTTTACCTTCTACCCAAAATTCCAACCCCTTTTCTCAGAGAAGCACCGAAAGAATGAACTAACCTTTTTTACTGAAGGTCGAAGTAGATCCTCCGTTGAGTTGTTGTCTCCTTGCTGCTCCTTCCACAAATCTTTTCCTGCAAACAAGACAAAAACATATATGCATGCTACTGACCTACTAGGGGGTTAGATGTAAAACATAAATCAGATGACATAGATGAGATTTATATATTTCGGGACGGGAAAAGTATCTTTTTCATTAGCATCAATACAAATCAACTTACAATGATTTCTGATATTGGCCACCATTCCACGATCCTGATCCTGGGCTCTTCCTCTTCTTTCTGTCCTCCAACTGCTGCTGCATGAGTTTCTCCTAGAGCTTGAGGCAAAGCTAAAGGGTTGGGGACAAAATTGGCTTGGCAATTTGGCAGAGTTTCTTTGCTATGATTTTCCCCCTTTGATTAGTACCCCTACCCCTCCTTTTATAGGCTAGGAAGAGCTAGGGTTCTAGGCGAACTCTCGGCCATGCATGGCGGAGAGTTTCAGTTAACTGACAAAAAGCCTCGTGTCCCGGCGGAAACTTCCCTGATTTTTTGCTTTGTTAGGTATCCGCGGGCTGTAGTGGGCCTGCTAGCGGGGCCCCCACGGGCTGTAGTGGGCCTGCTAGCGGGGCCCCCACGGGCTGTAGTGGGCCTGCTAGCGGGGCTCGCGGGCTGTAGTGGGCCTGCCAGCGGATGCTTTTTAAAAATGGAGTTTTTAGAAGATTTGTTCAGCATGGCTTTGGCAATGAAGGGCAATGAGTTGGCCTGATGCCAGGTAAGCATGTGTGGTGCAATTTAGGGTTATAACAGGGTCCCTAAATATTGACTGGTTCTTCTGTTAAAATCTAACAAATTCTATGTAACTGGTGCAAGATGAGGACAACCCAAAGTCTGCCAAGCAATAGAGGACAAAATACTAACAGGTGAACGTTCATCTATCAGTGTTTGAGGAATGTCCCGACCAAAAACTTATACTATAATCTGGAAAGGAATGTGAGAGGAAAGATGAGGTCCAGTTAGCATATCCCAATTAAAAAGGATGACTTCATTACTTGGAGGAGGTTCCACAGAAGAAGGAGGAATGCCCCTCGGCATGGTAGATTCTGTGTCAATGAGAAAAATGTGAGCAGTATCGGGTTTCTCTCTGGTGGGAGAGTAGGATAAACCGATGACAAGATTGGATCGACCACTTGGGTTTCATTCTCCAAGGGGATAATGGGGTTGAGAGGTGGAAATGGATCAACCACTTGGGTGACACTCTCTAACGGGAGAGTGGGATCGATCGAGGATGGGATCATATTGACCGCTTTAGTTTCACTCTCTGAGGGGAGAGCGGGATTGACCGAGGATGGTATCAGATAAAACACTTTGTCAACTGGTTCAACTAAGGATGTGACCAGATTGACAACATGATCAACCGGATTGATCGATGAAGGGACTAGAGTGATCATTCCATCAACTATAGGGGGGTTTAGAGAAAGCTTACAGTAAGCAGGTGGAAGTTGAGGTTGTGAAACAGTCATGTCTTCCAGTAATTTCAAGGCTTTTTCCATATGAGGACAAAGGTGAGTGAGATGACTCCCTTTTCATAACATACATAGGAACTTGACTCTACTTTTCTTCTTCCCAACGATATCGTGACTAGTTGAAGGGAGGTCATCAACATGTTGTTTAGAGGTTGATGACATGGGATGGTCAGGGTGTGTAGACCATACTTCTATAACCTTGGATAGACCAGGGCAATCCTTAATAAGATGGATACCCTTACAAAGCCTACAAGGGTACTTGGGCTTACGAGTTGTTTGGGTGATCTTGACATCATCAACACTCCCAGCACGATTAACAGTAACTGGTTGTTTTCCAACATGTTTTACAGGGGTTGGAGGTTTTGACCCTTGTTTATATTTCTTCTTCTTAATCTTTCATTTCTTCTTCTTCTTATTCATCGGGTTACTAGCTTCAGAACTTTCACTTGACGAAGAAGATGAAACAAAAGGTGACCTTGCAAGTGAAGAAGGAGAAGAAGACCTTACTGGTGAAGAAGGTGAAGGATCAACATGAGGTTGATGTTCTTGGGGGGAAGTTCTTACGAACGAAGCACTTACTGCATTCGGGATTACCTGAGGGGAAAACAACCACACCAACAATCCAATCATGAGACCTGGAAGGCTCAAAGTAGCGATGTGAGGAGGTCCAATGTCTCCATAAAAAGGAGAAACAAAAGGTTCCCCTGGAGAAGGGGTTCTTTCATTGGTAATTTCAGGAAATGACACCATTAAAATAAAGATCCAACCTAGAGTCTACTAGGGAAAACAAACAACACATGCTAAAAAATCTAGTAAGAAAACAAGCAAACAAAAGCTTCTCGCAATGAGCTCACTAGTTGGTGATGAAATCCAACATCACGGGAACAAAGTAAGAAGGGGCTAAGATAGAGCAGGTGGAAAAGTTACGTTGATGACCTGCTTAACAGACTTACACCCTGGTGCAAGCTCCCACACATAATCATGGGTATACCCTCCAAGGAGCCCGAGTGAGTTTGGCCAATGTCGATTCTAGGTACCATGAAGACTTGCCCCTCCACAGTCACCTTATGTAAAGACCCTAAAGAGATAGGCCACTAAGGTTACCAATCACTACAGTGATGCCTGGGGAAATAGTTGACAGTCTGATCTATGCGCAAGGGCAGGGTATCTAGCCCGAAATCAACTTGAAAGGCTTCCACTCATCATTGTGGGTATACCTTCAAGCTACCCCCATAATACGTGCAATCTCTACACCAAGACCGACAAAGCAAGGTGAGTAACTCTGCCAGTCTTAATGTGACCTTGTGATTGACCCTTGTGTGAGAAGGGCTTCCCAAGACAAAATGAAGTAAGTGGATTTAATTCTCCTTATCACAAGATACTATGTTTCTTTGTAGCTTTGGACATTTTATCTTTCACATGTATTCCAAATCCCTACAACTAATCTAATGTAGGTTTGCTACTAGAAAATATAAAAATGTCTAATAAATTTTTATAAGCACTTTATTTTTAAGGTTGTTGTTACTCAAAAGGAAAATGGCGTGAACAATATGGTGTTTTTTGACCAACTGGAAAGTTATGGAAAGAGATGAAGATGCAATCTTTTCATTTCGGTGAAATCTATGCTACGAGAAGGAGAAAACATTTATCAATCCCATATACACTGTTAGCATCAATTCTCGCAAGTCATGAGCTTCGAGCGCAACACAGAGAAAGGGTCCATTTCGGGTGTAAAATCAAGTGAGTGGGAATTTTGTTGCCAATGGTGAGAATCCATAGATGGAGCATATCGACAGTCATCGAGTAGGCTTGAGTCATGGAATTGCACGAGGTATAGCACATGGGCTCATTTCTTATCACCAAAGTCATGAAATGAAAAGTTCCCATGAGCCATTTCAGTATTTCGGCTACCGGGACTTCAGAGGACAAAGGGGTCACCCCTGCACTGCATTGGGAATCCCAAAAACCCAAAATGCGAAATGAAAAGTGCCCAGGAGCCATTTCAGCATTCCAGCTACCGGGACTTCAAAGGACAAAGGGGTCACTCCTCCACTACATCGGAAATCCCAGAAACCCGAAATGTGAAATGAAAAGTGCCCGGGAGCCATTTCGACATTCTGGCTATCGAGACTTCAAAGGAAAAAAGGGTCGCTCCTCCATTGCATCGGGAATCCCCGAAAAATGAAACATGAAATGAAAAGCGCCCAGGAGCCATTTCAACATTCCAGCTACCGAGACTTCAAAGGACAAAGGGGTCACTCCTCCACTACATCAGGAATCCCCGAAACCCAAAATGCAAAATGAAAAGCGCTCGGGATCCATTTCGACATTCTAGCTACCGGGACTTCAAAGGAAAAATGGGTCACTCCACTACATAGGGAATCCTCGAAACCCGAAATGTGAAATGAAAAGAACCCGAGATCCATTTGGGTATTTCGGCTACTGGGACTTCAAAGGACAAAGGGGTCACCCCTTTATTTTTTCAGTCTCAGCCACCCTCCATGGAAAAAGCAGTTAATGAATATTGAGCAGGTGGTTGAGACCTCAGCTCAAGCCATGAATGTAGGGCATGGAGGTTCTAGCAGGCAGTCTACCCAAGATCGTCCTATGTGCAGGTTTTTCTAAAAGAGCCATGTCGATCTGATGTCCTCGACTGATCAGAAGAACTTGCACATGCTAAGTTAGACTTTAATGTCTCATCTACATTTTTTCTACCAAGAGAGTGAATTTCTCTGAGTATATATACTTAGTTTTTGTATTTTTGTAAGGATCGATGGTAGAGCAAAGCTCCTGACTGTAAATATTTAACAAAGCCTCTGGTTCTTTGGTTATATAATGATATTTTGAGATTTCTTGTTTAATGGAGGCCAGCCTCCTCCTTTCCTTGTTCCTCTGAATCTGAAAGCCCAGGTATGGATGATCTAGTCGGGTGTTGTTGTAACTATATGATGCATGTTTGATTGTATTAGTTTTGGAATGTTTGAGGTTTACTTTGAAGTTTCTCCTATCTGGGAAAATCTCATATCTGATACTTTTCCCCTTTCTTTCTCTCCACTTACTCACCACTATGAAAATTTACTGGCTTAAGTTAATTCAAGACCTCACATGTCCTTATTTTTTCAACCTAGTTTTCTGAGTGAGCGATATTGTTCTGAGTTTACTTCCATTCGATCATTCCCTTTATAAACAAATCATGACATAAACTAATGGGGCTCCAAATTACTCCTTTTGCAATCCATGAGTGACTTATGACGCCAACATTTCTAGAGCCGTTTCCAGGGAAAAAGTTGAAAATTTTCCCTGGGATTGAACGACATTGAGCCTCTGATTTTGAAGGTGCATTAGGCATCAGATCCTTACAAGATTTCTACTGTCCACCTGGAAAATACATTGTGATGACTCCACTATGGAGAACCTTCTTTTTTAGTTGTGGCTTCCAGAGGTAGACACACGCGGTCCCATACACAACTGCCTATAGCTACACTTAAAGCTAATCCAGAGGTGATTTTCAGAAAAGGAAATGCCTCTAAAGGAGAAACTTCCACCTCTGAACTAGGTAATTTTCCATATCCTTTTGTAGGAACTCCATTTTCTTCTTCTCAGCTTCCTAGAAGACCTTTTTCTGAAGTTTCCCATGTCCTGAATTTCGGGAGTGTTCCTGTTGAATTTTCCACTCCTAGTCTGGGATTGGAGGGAGAAATCCTTGTCACTCCCCTGTCCCCTGAAGTTGTACCTTGGTGTAGACCCAGGACCACAAAATATTTCCCCACTCCTAGCTTTACCACTCCTCCTCTTGTTACTATTGTTGCTACTGCACAGGGAGAATCATCTGGTGACTCAAGCCCTTTAGCCTTCTTTTTGAATCCCCCATTGTTTCCCCTTCCACCTGGAAGCTCATTTCTAGTATCCCCTTTTTGAGATCCTTCTCCTCCGAGTTCTTCTCCACCTAATATTCCTGTGGTAGGAGAAAATCCCCCCATGACCAGAATGGAGGCTATAATAGCTGCTAGGTATGCTCCCCTTGTGTTACCTCATCCTCTCAATTCCCTTCTAGCAGATGGATACCTTAAGCAACTGCCCAAGTTTACAGGCGAAGGGGACATAGTTGTAGAAGAACACCTTGAAGCCTTTTACAATTTTACATATGATCATGTTATCATGGATGCAGACGTATGGATGAGAATTTTTATCCATATCCTTGAAGGCAAGGCTAGAAAGTGGTTTAGGACCCTGCCTCCTGGATCTATTGATGGGATTGAGGCTTTGGATAATGCCTTTTTGAGACAGTGGGGAGACAAAAAAGACTTCATGTATTACATGACAAAGTTTGGGTCTTTGAAGAGAAAGGAAGGAGATTTTGTCTCCGACTTCTCCAAGAGATTCAATAAAATGTACAATAAGATCCCCGCTAAATAAATCCCTCAGAAGACTCTACTAAGACCACTTATGCTAGTGCTTTTGATCCCAATTTTTTCCTTCTGTTGAGGGAAAGGAGAGCCACTACTTTGGCTCACATGCAGGATGCTGCCGTGGAAGTAGAATCTAACATACTGGTTGTTGAACGACTCAGGAATAAGGATGATAGAGACATACCTAGGAAGAGACCTGAAGCATCCCCATCCAATTCCTCTCCCCTTCCCCTTCATACGGATGAGGTAACTCAAGTGCTAAAATCTCTTTCAGCTAGAATGTAAAGGTGGGAGTTAGAAGGGAAGCCCATGTACATAAATCCCCAAAATACTGATAACAGAGGCTTCAGGAGGCCTAGAAACAATGTGCCATAGGCTTTTCCAAGGGAACAAAGGAGCAAAGACAGAGATGAGTAGAGGATTCAAACCCCTCTCCAAAATAACCTAGTTGCTCATGAGGAAGGAGAGGAGATAGATGAGCTCGACCCTGAAATTCATTGTATTGAAGACACCTTCCCTTTTCCCCATTTAACTCAATATATATACGAAGAATTCTTTATGAACAATCAAGTCAATGAGTTGGGTAAAGGGGAAAATGCCAAAAACACTCCTAACATATATCATCTCAGGTCAAAAAAGAAAGAAGTAAATTTTGATAGCCATGATTAGCCTCTCACAGCGGAAAAACCTGCTAAGCCTGTAACAATCACTACTAAAGAGAAGAAAAATCAAAATACTTTTCCAACAACCAAAGAACCTGTCTCTGAGGTAAGGGAAGATCCTAAGCCTTTTCCGTCCTTTAGTTTTGAGCATGAAATTCAGAAGATTATAATTCCCATACCCCTCTCAGAGCTAGTTAAAAATGAAGGTTTCAAAAGGTCCCTCTCCAAGCTGCTACAATTTAAGTCCCCCCAGCCTTCTACAGACTCAGTAAATCTTCAATATAAAAATCCAGCAGTCATCCTAGGTCCCATGGTAGAATACAGAGATGATTCATCCCCTCCCTTCTACACATCCCTAAACATACATGATAAAGTGCTGCATAATTGCCTCATGGATTCAGGAGCTTCCCATAACCTTATGCCCAAAATAGTCATGGAAGAATTGGGACTGGAAGTGACAAAGGCTTATCACGATTTATACTCTTTTGATTCAAGGAGGGTGAAATGCCTTGGAGTCATCAAAGACTTGGTGGTCTCTTTATTTTAGCTGCCAATGATGAGTGTGGTCATGGACTTTGTAGTAGCTAGTGTTCCCCCCAAGTTCGGCATGTTGTTGTCAAGATCTTGGATTAAAAAACTTGGAGGAACACTACATCTCATAGATGCCACTATTCTAGTCTTTGGAGGGGAACACAGGAGGTTGTATAGAGAAGCTCAGCTGGCCTACATTGTCAGTGACAAAGTAGACCCCACTAATCACCCCATCTTTGTGCTTGACACTGATTTGGGGTCTAGTTTATTACAGATCACTGAGACTCCTGAAGACCCTTTTCAAATCAGAAAGAAACCCATATTTAATCATGAGATATCTCCTCCAACCACCTCTGTTTGGAAAATGTTCTTCGACGGAGCTTCTTCTAGCGAAGGCGCTGGCACTGGAGTGGTTCTTGTGTCCCCTTGGTAGGAAACCATATCCCTGTCATACAAGCTAGAATTTGAAGCTACCAATAATGTGGAAGAATATGAAGCGCTTGTTCTGGGTATGAGGGCTGCAAAAGAAATGGGAATTAAGGAGGTAGTAGTGTTCGGAGATGCTGATTTGATAATCCAACAAGTCATAAATGTTTATCGGGATAAGCATCCTTGGCTCAGGGGTTACAAAAATGAGGTGTGGGACCTGATTGATAATTTCTTCTCGGCTTTCAACATTTCTTTTATTCCTAGAGAGGAAAATACTTTGGCCGATTCCTTAGCTATCTCAGCTAGTCTATTCAAGATCCCTCTGCTGCCTAAGATCAAATATGAGGTTGAGATAAGATATAGGCCATCCATCCTAGACAATATCAATCATTGGAAGGTATTCGAAGACGATCTTGAAATCGAAAAATTTCTTTAGTCCGTCGACAAATTTTCTGCATTGCACATTGATCAGGATCCCGATCTCAAAAGTCACCCTCACCTTGAGGTATTTTTAAATAAAATTTATAATCACCATATTATTCATTTGCCTAGCAATCACATTTCGAAGAGACTAGTCCCTTTAGAAAGATTGTTAGATGGGAATGATGTGGCAGTAAAGGGTAGGGTTTCAAATGGAGATGATGATACAACAGAGTGCAATATCGGCACACAGGAGGCGCATAAGTTTGTCAAGTTGTCAAGAAGTTTGAATAAAGAGCTTAGGGTCGAATATACCAAGTTGTTAAGGGAATTTGTTAATGTGTTTTCATGGACCTATGAAGACCTCAAGACATATGGCACATCTGTCATTGAACACAAGATCCCACTGAAGGAAGAGGCTAATCCATTTAGGTAGAAGCTAAGATAGATAAATCCCATGTTACTACATGTCATGAAGAGAGAAGTGAAGAAGTTTTTAGATGCCCAAATCATTGTCCCCTTGAGATATTCTGAGTGGGTGGCCAATTTGTCTCCCGTGAGGAAGAAAAGTGGAGAAATCAGGCTCTGTGTTGATTTTAGGAACCTGAACAGGAGCTCAAAGAAAGACAACTATCCCTTGGCCAACATGGAACACATATTGGAGAGGGTAACTGGTGCATCTAGGATATCCATGATCGATGGTTTTTCTGGCAATAATCAAATATCAGTCATGCCTGAGGACAGAGAAAAAACAACCTTCACCACTCCTTGGGGCACATTCATGTATGCCAAAATTCCTTTTGGATTAATGAATGCAGGAGAAACATTTCAGCGAGCCATGGACATAGCCTTCATCAGGGAGAAAGATCAGTTTGTGGTGATCTATCTGGATGACATCACAGTCTTCTCCAGGTCTGATAAAGAGCACCACTGTCACTTGAGGAAAGTTTTCTTGAAGTGCTAGAGGTTTGGCCTATCCTTGAATCCCAAGAAACATTTGTTTTCTATGAAGGAGGGGAAGCTGTTAGGCCATATAGTATCAATAGAGGGAGTGAGAATTGATCCTAGTAGGGTAGAGGCAATTCAAACCCTGTCATTTCCCAGGTCTAGAAAGGAATTTCATGATTTTTTAGGGAAGATTAACTTTTTGAGGAGGTTCGTCTAAAATTTTGTTGAGGTGGTGAAACACATCACAACCATGCTCAGAAAGGGAAATGAAGTAAAATGGACTACTAAACCCAGGGAATCTTTTGTCCAAATAAAGAAGGCATTGACTGAGGCACGTGTGTTGATCAGTCCTGATTATTCCAAGGATTTCCTATTTTTTTCTTTCGCTTCTTTTGATACAATAGTAGTGGTCTTATTGCAGAAAAATGGGTAAGGGTGAGAGAAACCCATTTCCTTCTTCAGTAAGGCATTAAGAGATGCAAAAATCAGGTACGAGATCATGGAGAAGAAGGCCTATGCCTTGGTGAAAGCTCTCAAAGATTTCAAAGTCTATGTCTTGCACTCAAGAGTGACTGCATGCGTTCCTTCAGCCTCTGTGAAGGACATCCTTATACAACTTGACATAGATGGTAGAAGAGGTAAATGGATTGCCAAGATCCTAGAGTTTGACCTGGAGATAAATCCCACCAAGTTGGTAAAAGGTGAGTGTTTAGCCAAGCTAGTAGCTGAATCCAATTGCAAGGCCTTGGGGGTTAGCTTCATCAACGCTTACTCAGAAAATCAACAAGATGAGTCACCCAACAAAAGCTCTCGGGGTGGCTTATCACTAGCATAATGCACCTGGTATAGAGACATTTTGTACTTTCTGCAACAGTTGAAGCCTCCTGATGGAATGGTAAAAAGAAAGGCAAGGGCTTTAAATCTCAAGGCAATCATATATTTCCTTATTGACCAAATCTTGTACTGAAGAGATCCTCTAGGGGTGTTTCTAAGGTGTCTAAATCCACAAGAAGCCTAGAAAGTTATGTTTGATTTCCACAATGGCCTTTGTGGAGGGAATCATTTCTTGAAGACCACAACCTACAAAATTCTCAGGGATGGGAACTACTGGCCCACTTTATTCACTGATGTCTGCAGAGAACTTAGAGCTTGCATCAAATGCCAAAGGTTCTCAGGAAATAAGCAGCTCAAATCTCTGCCACTAAAGCCTGTAGTAGCTTCATCACCCTTTCAATAGTGGGGGTTGGAATTCATTGGGGAAATTCATCCTCCTTCAAGTGGCCAACATAGATGGATCCTAACTACAACAGACTATTTCACCAAGTGGATAGAAGCTATCCCCACTAGGAGTGCTTCTCACAAGGTGACTATCAGCTTCTTGGAGGATATCATAGCTAGATTTGGTTGTTCTAGCAGAATTGTCACTGATAATTCCGCTTCTTTCAAGTCTGAGCCTCCAGTTAAGTTCTGTGAGTAGTTCAAGATTTCACTAATTCATTCCACTCCCTATATCCTCAAGGAAATGGACTGGCAGAATCTTCCAATAAAATTCTAATCAAACTCATTAAAAGATTATTGGAAGACAATAAGAGAGCCTGGGATTCAAAGCTCAAGTTCTCTCTATGGGTCGATCGAGTGACAACAAAGAAGTCCCTGGGCACCTCACCTTTTCAACTTTTTTATGGGACAAAGGTTGTGTTTCCCACTCAGCTCACTTTACCTGTAGCTAAATTCTTTCAAGATCATGAAGGAGAGCCAAACCATATGGTCAGGAGGATTCATCAAGTGGTGGAAGTGCAGCAAATCAAGGATCAGGTGATGGACATAGCTCATAGTCATCAGTAGAAGATCAAGAAGGCATTTGACAGGAAGGTTAGGAAGGAGGAATTCAAGCTGGGAGATTTGATGCTTAAGTGGGATGCACCCAGGCAGGATAGGGGCAAACACAACAAGTTTGATGCCCTCTGGATTAGGCCCTTCAAAATATCTAAAGTATTCTTAAATAACATGTACAAGTTGCAGGATTTGGAGGGTGAAGAAGTATTTAGCGGCCCAGTAAATGGGCATTTCCTGAAGAAATGTTTTGTTTGAGCCTTAGACGGCTCCTTTGTTTTGTAAATATTGTCTTTATTGTTTTTCTGTTTATTTTCGGCTTAATAACTGACTCCATAACCCAACAGAAAGCAATTGGAACTGTAGAAGGAGTTCTTAGAGCATCGCAGGGATGAATCTATGCCCCATGGAGCTTAATGTTAGCGCCAATTCTCACAAGTCATGAGCGCCGAGCGCAACACACAGAAAAGGTCCATTTTGGGTGTAAAATCAAGTGTATGGGCATGATTTTGTCAATGGTTAGAATCCAAAGATGGATCAGATCGATGGTCATCAGGTAGTCTTGAGTCATGAAATTGCACGAGGTATAGCGCATGGGCTCTGTTAGCGATATTTCTTGTTAAGAGGGATAGAATGTAAAAGAAGGGGTCAAAGACCCACTTGTCCTAAGTTTTATGCGCAAATGAGTCCAAGATAACAGTAGATTAGTTCTGGACGGTCCAGATCCGCACGCCTGGATCAAAGGCGCGCGTTGGATTCCGGACCCCCCCCCGCCTTTCTACCTTTAAGCAAAGGGGGGGGGTCAGGAATCGCAGGCGCAACTCTCCGATGGTTCAGATTGGCGCGCCCGGATCAACGGCGATGAAGACCATTCCGGACCCCCCCACCTTTCTACCTTTAAGCAGAGGGGGGGGGTCCGGAATCCCATATGCAGCTTCCCGACGGCCATGATCGAGGCGCCTAGATCCACGGCGCTCATGCACTCCTGCCATCCTCAGCTACTCTGTGTTTAAGCTTCCGTGGGCCCTCCTCCTATCATTTCATTTTCCCTTCCGCCTTTCCTCTGCTTCCGTGTGTCATCCATTCACCTCCCCTTCTCGGTCCACGTGGTTCTCTCCCTTCTCATCATCCATCCATTGTTTTCCACGGGACCCTTTCCTTTCCATGTCAGCCCCCCGTCCGAAGACGACTCCGCTAGCTCCCGTCTTCCTCCTCCACCTGGTATCTTATGCCGCGAATCATCCTCCGTCATCCTTCCCTCAGTCCGTTGTTCCTTACACTCCCTTATAACCCGACACCACCACACCTGTCGTGCACTCATCCTCCGCACTGGCTTCCATGCCTATCCCTCAAGCTATCCAGTTGTTCCATGTGGCAGCGCGAGAAGTCTTCCATATCCCGAAATGATGAGTTGGCCGGGCCATCCTCAATCCCAAGAAGCAGTTATTGAAGTGGTTGGTGGTGGTTAGACATCGCCTCCGCCATAATGGGGACATCCTGCCATGAATTAAAGGCACGTCGATTCGCCATTGGAACTGTCAAAGATTCAGATTGCGTCTGACATAAGTTGCACAATCTTTCAGAAGTTGACTGTCAGAGAGCCATGCAGACGCAAAGCCTTCAATGCATTTTCTTGGTTCCGCTGCTGTTGTATTTTGAGTATATGTAGGAAGTTTTTCCATTTTTGTATCTATTGATGGTAAAGCTTAGCTCCCGACTGTAAAGTTTCAGCAAATACTCTGGTTCCTGGTTATGCCTCTGTGTTTGAGATTTCTTGGTTTATAACAAACAATTTTCCTTTTCCATCTTTGTTTCATCTTCCGCTAGAGGGTCTACAGTTGAAGGATTCACGTGGACTTAACAATCTTGTTGTGATAAAGGATTTGTTGCGGCATTGTTGTGATCTCTGGTTTTTGTGTTTGAGTGTAAAAGGATTTTGTGTTCGAATACATTTCTTCTTCAGTCTGTCACAAACCTGATGTTTGTGATAGACCCTTGCACCTTCTTGCGTAAGTCTTCCACCTACTCACCCTTTACTACGACTCACTATTTGGAGTTTATCAAGACCTCACTCGTTCATGCATGCCTTGTTCTGGTTTTCGAGTTGATACGAAGCTGTTCTGAGTTTTCCTCCATTCGATCACCCTTTTAAATAAACCGTGACATTAAACTGATGGGCGTCGGGCTCTGCTCCTGCTAGCAATCCAGGAGTGACTTCCGAACGCCAATGTTTCTGGCGCCGTTTCCAGGGACGAAGTTGAATATTTTCCCCAGATTTGAACGACAAAGATCAACTGATCTCTGAAGGTGCATCAGATATCATTGAAGATTGCCTACTGTGCACCTGGCGACTCCACTGTGACGACTCCACTGGGGAGAACCTGTTCTGTCAATTGTGGCTTCGAGAGGTAGACACACGAGGTCTAATCCACATTTTCCTTTAGCCACACCAGAAGAAGACTTGGAAGCAGCACGCAGAAAGAGAAAGAGCTCTGCAAAAGAAGTTTCAGTCGATGAAAAAGGAAAGACCAAAGCTGCGGGGTTATGCTTTGGTCTGAAGAATGCTGCAGTGCTGAAATCCCCAAATTCTGAACCAGAGAGTATTTACTTAGCAACCCGAATACAGATGCGGTTTAATAGATCTCGCCGATGTAATTTGTTTATATTGTTGTTTATGTTCCCCAAGGGCTAGGTATTCAAGGGTTCTACAGACAAGGGTTTGCCCTGTGTTATAGCTCTCTGATATACATGCGGGGTCCAACAGTAGTACTCAGCCCAATATCTCAGGGCACTAACTAAGGAGGATAGACCGTACCCTTAGCCGTACTACCCGACTACCCAGGTACTAGAGAGTATCTTCCCGAGTGC
>ML779072.1:420077-442286 GCA_009831015.1 Picea engelmannii | reverse complement strand
ATTCTATTTTATTGAAAGGTCTTATTAATATTGACCTTTATTACATCCGAATACATTGATCTACCTATGTGCGGGTTAGGACCTTAACACTCCTCCTGTCATTTCATTTTCCCTTCCGCCTTTCCTCTGCTGCCGTGTGTCATCCATTCACCTCCCCTTCTCGGTCCACGTGGTTCTCTCCCTTCTCATCATCCATCCACTGTTTGCCACGAGACCCTTTCCTTTCCACGTCAGCCCCCCGTCCGAAGATGAGTCCGCTAGCTCTCGTCTTCCTCCTCCACCTGGTATCTTACGCTGTGAATCATCCTCCGTCATCCTTCCCTCAGTCCGTTTCTCCTTCCACTCCCTTATAACCTGACACCACCACCCCTGTCATGCACTCATCCTTCACGCTGGCCTCCATGCCTATCCCTCAAGCTATTCAGTTGTTCTAGGTGGCAGTGCGAGAAGTCTTCCATATCCCAAAATGCTGAGTTGGTCGGGCCGTCCTCAATCCCAAGAACCAGTTATTGAAGTGGTTGGTGGTGGTTACACATCGCCTCCACCATAATGGGGACGTCCTGCCATGAATTAAAGGCACATCGATTCGTCGTTGGAACTGTCAAAGATTCAGATTGCGTCTGACATAAGTTTCACAATCTTTCAGAAGTTGACTGTCAGAGAGCCATGCAGACACAAAGCCTTCAATGCATTTTCTTGGTTCCGCTGCTGTTGTATTTTGAGTATATGTAGGCATTTTTGCCATTTTTGTATTTATCGATGGTAGAGCTTACCTCCCGACTGTAAAGTTTCATCCAATACTCTGGTTCCTGGTTATGCCTCTATGTTTGAGATTTCTTGGTTTATAACAAATAGTTTTCCTTTTCCATCTTTGTTTCATCTTCCGCTGGAGGGTCTACAGTTGAAGGATTCACGCCGACTTAACAATATTGTTGCGATAAAGGATTTGTTGCAGGATTGTTGTGATCTCCGTTTTTTGTGTTTGAGTGTAAAATGATTTTGTGTTCGAATACATTTGTTCTTCAGTCTGTCACAAACCTGATGTTTGTGATAGACCCTTGCACCTTCTTGCATAAGTATTCCACCTACTCACCCTTTACTACGACTCACTGTTTGGAGTTTATCAAGACCTCACTCGTTCATGCATGCCTTGTTCTGGTTTCCTAGTTGATACGAAGTTGTTCTGAGTTTTCCTCCATTCGATCACCCTTTTAAATAAAGCGTGACATTAAACTGATGGGCGTCTGGCTCTGCTCCTGCTAGCAATCCAGAAGTGACTTCCGAACGCCAACATTTCTGGTGCCGTTGCCATGGATGAAGTTGAATATTTTCCCCAGATTTGAACGACAAAGATCAACTGATCTCTGAAGGTGCATCAGATATCAGAACTTGAAGATTGCCTACTGTGCACCTGGCGACTCCACTGTGACGACTCCACTGGGGAGAACCTGTTCTGTCAATTGTGGCTTCGAGAGGTAGACACACGAGGTCTAATCCACATTTGCCTTTAGCCACACCAGAAGAAGACTTGGAAGCAGCACGCAGAAAGAGAAAGAGCTCTGCAAAAGAAGTTTCAGTCGATGAAAAAGGTAATACGCCCTCCCTTTCTCTCAAAACTCCATTTTATTATTCTCAGCTTCCCAGTCGTTCTTCCTCTGAGGTTTCCCATTTTCTAAACTTCGGGAGTGTTCCTGCTGAGTTTTCTCCTCCTGGTCTGGTATCAGAGGGAGAGATCCTTGTCACTCCCCCCTCAAGAGGTTTCACTACTCTGCCTTTGATTACTACTGCTGCTCAGAGAGAAACGCCTGCACATTCGGGTCCTTTAGACTTCTCTCTATTTTCCCCGTCGTCTCCTGCGAGGACCTCTTTTCCCGCCTCACCTGTTCACACTCCATCTCCTCCGAGTTCTCCTCCACTCAACGTCCCTATGGTTGGTGCTAATCCCCCACAGAACAGAATGGACGCCATAGTCGCTGCTAGATACGCTCCTTTGGTTCTGCCCCATCCTATGAACCCTCTCCCTGCTGGAGACTACTTGAAGTATATGCCCAAGTTTACCGGGGAGGGAGACATAACTGCTGAAGAGAACTTGGCTGATTTTTACAGTTATGCAGACAACCTCAATATTGAAAATGAAGATGTCTGGATGAGAGTCTTTGTCCAGAGCTTGGATGGTGAGGTTAGGAAGTGGTTTAGGGGACTGGCCCCTGGATCCATTGCTGGTATTGAAGCTCTGGATAATGTTTTCCTGAGGCAGTGGGGAGATAGGAAAGATTACATTTATTACATGACTGAGTTTGGGTCCCTGAAGAAGCAAGAAGGAGAGTCAGTCTCTGATTTTTCCAAAAGGTTCAATAAGATGTATAACAAGATTCCTGCAGAAATAAAGCCTTCAGAAGATTCTGCTCAAATTTCATATGCTAGTGCATTTGACCCTGATTTTTGTCTCGTATTAAGAGAAAGAAGAGCCACCTCTTTAGCTCAGATGCAAGATGCAGCTGTAGAAGTGGAATCCAACATGTTAGAAGCTGACAAATTGAGGACCAAGGCTGACACAGGCAGAAGAAAGGAGAGGTCAGAAACTTCAACATCCGGACCATCATTGCCCCATCCTCAAGTAAATGAGCTGACCCAGCTGGTGAACGTTCTGAAAGAAGAGATGGAGAGAATAAAGATGGAAAGGAAACAAATGGGCAAAGGCCCCCAGAACACCGAGAACAGAGGAGGTTTCAGAAGACCAAACCATTTTTCTCCCCCAACTATGCACAAAGAGAAAGAAAGGGAAAGAGACGACCAAAGGATTCAGGCTCCCTTCCAGAACAATTTTGTAGCAGATGAAGAAGAAAGAGAGACAGACGAGCATGAAAATAAAATCCACTCTGTAGAAGTCACTCCTCCTTTCCCCCACCTAACTAAGTCAGCATATGAGGAGTCTCTCATGGACAACCAACTGAATGAATTGAGCGAGGGAGACAAAGCTGGCGGTGGCCGAGGCCAGTATAGCCTAAGATCTGACAAGAAGGCAGCAACACCTGATGTTCCTGAGTCATCCACTAGGGCAGAGAAACCTGCCGAAAAGACAGCTGACAACCACAGAGGTAATAAGGCCCAACCTCTCTCCCCTATTATCCAAAATCATGCTCCTAAGATTAGAGAAATTCCAAAGCTTACTACTTCTTTTAGTTTTGAGCATGAAATTCAAAAGATTAGAATCCCTATGCCCCTCATTGAGTTAATCAAACATGGGGAATTCAAAAAAATGCTTCTCTGACCTTTTGCAATCTGAAGCCTCTAGCCCTTCCACAGACTTCATAAGCCTCCAAGATGAAAGGCCTGTAGTGGTCCTAGGTCCCATGGTAGAAGACAGAGATGATTCATCCCCTCCTTTCTACACCTCCCTGAACATACATGACAAAGTGTTACATAATTTCTTGATGGATTCAGGAGCCTCCCACAACCTCATGCCTAAAGCCGTCATGGAAGAGCTAGGATTAGAAGTCACCAGAGCCTATCATGACCTCTATTCCTTTGATTCTAGGAGGGTGCGATGTTTGGGAGTCATCAAGGACCTGGTGGTTTCCCTGTTTCAGCTGCCCATGAAAAGTATGGTCATGGATATAGTGGTAGCTGATGTTCCCCCTAAGTTTGGCATGGTGTTGTCAAGATCTTGGATTAAGAGACTTGGAGGGACGCTGCAGATGGATCTAACGTATGCCACCATTTCGGTCTTTGGGGGGGAACATAGGAGATTGTATAGAGAAGACCAACTAGCCTACATTGTCAGTGATGAAGCAAACCCTACAAATCATCCCATATATGCCTTAGACACTGACTTAGCATCTAGCTTATTGCAGCTCACTGATGAGCCTAAGACCCCTTTATAGATCAGAAAGCAGCTTAGTCTTGGTCAGGGGATGCCTCCTCCAACCACCTCTATTTGGAAGATGTTCTTTGATGGAGCTTCTTCCAGTATAGGTGCAGGTGCTGGAGTGGTATTCAAATCTCCTTCTCAGGAAACCATAGCACTGTCATACAAGCTGGAATTTGAAGTCACCAACAATGTGGCAGAATATGAAGCTCTGGTTCTGGGATTAAGGGCTGCAAAAGAAATGGGAATCAAGGAGATGGTTGTATTCGGGGATGCAGAATTAGTTGTTCAGTAGGTCAAAAATGTCTATCAGACCAAGCACCCTCGTCTCAAGAATTACAGGAATGAAGTATGGGACCTTATTGACAGTTTCTTCCTTGCTTTTAACATCTCTTTCATTCCAAGGGAAGAAAATGCTCTAGCCAACTTTCAATCCTTCTCAGCTAGTTTGTTCGAAGCTCCTGCGCGACCTGCTGACAGATCAAAGGTGGAAATAAGATACAGACCCTCTTTACCAGACAATGTCAAACATTGGAGGGTATTTGAAGATGATCAGGAGATTGAGAAATTCCTCCAATCTATCAACGACTTCTCTGCATTGCGCATAGATGAGGACCCTGACGAGGAACCTGACAACCACCCTGGGGAGTTGTTGAATAAAGTTGTTGACCATCAGATTATTCAACTACCGAGAAATCATATACCAAGAGGTATGATCCCATTAGAAAGATTGTTCAATGGGAATGATGTGGCGATGAAGGGCAGAATTTCAGGCGATGAGGCTGATGCGACTGAGTGCAACATAGGCACACCAGAGGAGCCCAAGTTGGTCAAGCTATCAAAGAGCCTGACCGAGGAGCAGAGGATTGGATATACTAAGTTGCTGAGGGAATTTGTTGACGTGTTCACGTGGACCTACGAAGACCTTAAGACATACGACACGTCAGTCATCGAGCATAAGATCCCACTAAAGGAGGAGGCTAGACCCTTTAGGAAGAAGTTAAGACAGATAAATCCTACACTGCTACCTGTCATGGAGCGAAGGGTGAAAAAGCTGCTCGATGCCCAGATCATAGTCCCCTTAAGATACTCTAGCTGGGTAGCCAATCTGGTCCCAGTAAGAAAGAAAAGTGGAGAAATCAGACTCTGTGTCGATTTCAGGAACCTGAACAAGAGTTCAATGAAGGACAATTACCCCCTGCCCAACATGGAGCATATATTGCAGAGGGTCACTGGTGCATCCAGTATATCTATGATTGGCGGTTTCTCTGCCTACAACCAGATATCAGTCATGCCAGAAGACAGATAAAAAACAACCTTCACCACCCCGTGGGGCACATTCATGTACGCCAAGATGCCATTTGGGCCGATGAATCTGGGAGCAACGTTTCAACGAGCCATGGACATAGCCTTCATCGGAGAAAAAGATAAGTTTGTGGTAATTTACTTAGATGACATTACATTCTTCTCTAAGACTGATATTGAGCACCACTCCCATTTGAAGAAGGTTTTCCTGAAGTGCCGCAGATTTGGCCTTTCCCTGAATCCCAAGAAATCATTGTTTGCTATGCAAGAGGGGAAGATGTTAGGTCATATAGTCTCAATAGAAGGAGTGAAGATTGATCCAGACAAGGTGGAAGCAATTCAGGCCCTGCCACTTCCCAGATCCAAAAAGGAGGTCCAAGCATTTTTGGGGAGGATTAATTTCCTAAGGAGGTTTGTCTCAAATTTTGCTGAATTGGTAAAACATATCACAACCATGCTCAGGAAAGGCTATGAAATAAAATGGACTGTTGAACCCAGGAAGTCTTTCGACCAGATAAAGAAAGCATTGACCGAGGCTCCTGTGCTGATCAGTCCAGATTATTCTAAAGATTTTATGATATTTTGTTTTGCTTCCTTTGATACAGTAGCAGCGGTTCTGTTGCAGAAAAATGATCAAGGGCAAGAGCAGCCCATTGCCTTTTTTAGCAAGGCGCTGAGAGATGTCGAGCTCTGATACGAGATCATGGAGAAGCAGGCTTATGCCTTGGTGAAAGCTCTCAAAGATTTCAGGGTCTATATCTTACACTCAAAGATCGTTGCATATGTCCCTTCAACCTCTGTGAAGGACATTCTTATACAACCTGACAAAGATGGAAGAAGAGGTAAATGGATCGCCAAGATCCTAGAATTCGATTTGGAAATTAAGCCCACCAAGCTAGTAAAGGGGCAGGGTTTGGCCAAGCTCCTGGCCGAATCCAATTATAAAGCCTTGGAAATCAATCTCATCGATGAGAAAGTTGAATCATCCAATAGGGGCTCCCAAAGCACTATGCCACTATTAACATGCCCCTGGTACAAAGATATCTTGTATTTCCTGTAGGAGTTGAGACCCCCTGATGGGATGGAAAAAAGCAAGGCAAGAGATCTAAAGCTCAAAGTTGTCAGGTATTGCCTTATTGGCCAAGCCTTGTATTGGAAAGACCCCCAGGGGATGTTACTAATGTGTCTGGACCCACAGCAGGCCCAAAAACTTACAAATGACTTCCATAGCGGTCTCTGTGGAGGCCATCATTTTTGGAAGACCACTGCTCACAAGATCCTCCGAGCCAGGTACTACTGGCCCACCTTGTTTCCTGATGTCTGCATGGAAATTAGAGCTTGCATCAAATGTCAGAAGTTCTCAGGAAAGCAGCAGCTCAATTCCCTGCCATTAAAACCTGTGGTGGTCTCAACACCCTTTCAGCAGTGGGGATTGGACTTCATCGGGGAAATTCATCCTCCCTTGAGTGGCCAGCACCGATGGATTTTAACAACAACCGACTACTTCACTAAATGGATAGAAGATGTCCCTACTAGAAGCACTTCTCACAAAGTGATCATCAGCTTCCTGGAGGACATCATAACTAGGTTTGGCTGCCCCAACAAAATTGTCACTGACAATGCTTCCCCATTTCGGTCTGAGCCTCTGATAAAATTTTGTGAACAATTTGGGATTTCACTGATTCACTCCACTCCCTACTATCCTCAGGGAAACGGATTGGCAGAGTCCTCTAATAAAATCCTAATCAAGATTATCAAAAAACTATTAGAGGAAAATAAAAGGGCCTGGGACTCAAAGCTCAAATTTTCACTCTAGGCTGATCGGGTAACGACAAAGAAATCCCTGGGTCTTTCACCCTTCCAGCTTGTTTATGGGATCAAGGTTGTATTCCCCACTCAGCTTGCCTTGCTTGTGGAAAATCTCCTCCAGGACTATGAGGGTGAGCCTAACCATGTGCTCAGAAGAATCCACCAGATGGTGGAGGTGCAGCAAATCAGAGAACATGTCCTGGATAGAGCATACAATTGTCAACAAAGGATCAAGCAGGCCTTTGACAGGAAAACTAAGAAGAAAGAGTTTGAGCGGGGTGATCTGGTGCTCAAGTGGGATGCACCCACGCAGGAAAAGGAAAAACATAGTAAATTTGATGCCCTCTGGTTCGGGCCTTTCAGGATCCTTGAAGTGTTTTCAAACAACACTTACAAGTTGCAGGATCTGGAAGGCAATGAAGTTTTTAGTGGCCCAGTCAATCGGTATTTCTTGAAGAAATGTTTCCTGTGAGCCGCAGCCGGCTCGTTTTGTTTTGTTCTGTAAATATTGTTTTTGTTTTTATTTTTGTTTTTCGGACTAATAAATGACCCCATAGCCCAACAGCAAAGGCACTAAGTCTGCATAGGGGTTCTTAGAGCATCACAGGGACGACTCTATCCCCCATGGAGCCAAATGTTAGCGATATTTCTCGTTAAGAGGGATAGAATGTAAAAGAAGGGGTCAAAGACCCACTTGTCCTAAGTTTTATTCGCAAATGAGTCCAAGATAACAATAGATCAGTTCTGGACGGTCCAGATCCGCGTGCCCCGATCAACGGCGTGCGTTGGATTTCGGACCCCCCCACCTTTCTACCTTTAAGCGGAGGGGGGGGTCCGAAATTGCAGGCGCAACTCTTCGACGGTTCAGATTGGCACGCCCGGATCAATGACGATGAATACCATTCTGGACCCCCCCCCACCTTTCTACCTTTAAGCGGAGGGGGGGGGTCTGGAATCCCATATGCAGCTTCCCGACGGCCACGATCGAGGCACCTAGATCCACGGCGCTCATGCACTCCTGCCATCCTTAGCTACTCTGTGTTTAAGCTTTCGTGGGCCCTCCTCCTGTCATTTCATTTTCCATTCCGCCTTTCCTCTACTGCCATGTGTCATCCATTCACCTCCCCTTCTCGGTCCACGTGGTTCTCTCTCTTCTCATCATCCATCCACTGTTTGCCACGGGACCCTTTCCTTTCCACGTCATCCCCCCGTCTGAAGACGAGTCCGCTAGCTCCCATCTTCCTCCTCCACTTGGTATCTTACGCCGCAAATCATCCTCCGTCATCCTTCCCTCAGTCCGTTGCTCCTTCCACTCCCTTATAACCTGGCACCACCACCCCTGTCGTGCACTCATCCTCTGCGCTGGCCTCCATGCCTATCCCTGAAGCTATTCAGTTGTTCTAGGTGGCAGCGCGAGAAGTCTTCCGTATCCCAAAATGCTGAGTTGGCTGGGTCGTCCTCAATCCCAAGAAGCAGTTATTGAAGCGGTTGGTGGTGGTTAGACATTGCCTCCGCCATAATGGGGACGTCCTGCCATGAATTAAAGGCATGTCGATTCGCTGTTGGAACTGTCAAAGATTCAGATTGCGTCTGACATAAGTTGCACAATCTTTCAGAAGTTGATTGTCAGAGAGCCATGCAGACGCAAAGCCTTCAATGCATTTTCTTGGTTCCACTGCTGTTGTATTTTGAGTATATGTAGGCATTTTTGCCATTTTTGTATCTATCGATGGTAGAGCTTAGCTCCCGACTGTAAAGTTTAAGCAAATACTCTGGTTCCTGGATATGCCTCCGTGTTTGAGATTTCTTGGTTTATAACAAACATTTTTCCTTTTCCATCTTTGTTTCATCTTCCGCTGGAGGGTCTACAGTTGAAGGATTCACGTGGACTTAACAATCTTGTTGCGATAAAGGATTTGTTGCGGCATTGTTGTGATATCTGGTTTTTGTGTTTGAGTGTAAAATGATTTTGTGTTCGAATACATTTCTTCTTCAGTCTGTCACAAACCTGATGTTTGTGATAGACCCTTGCACCTTCTTGCGTAAGTATTCCACCTACTCACCCTTTACTACGACTCACTGTTTGGAGTTTATCAAGACCTCACTCGTTCATGCATGCCTTTTTCTGGTTTCCGAGTTGATACGAAGTTGTTCTGTGTTTTCCTCCATTCGATCACCCTTTTAAATAAACCGTGACATTAAACTGATGGGCGTTGGGCTCTGCTCCTGCTAGCAATCCAGGAGTGACTTCTGAATGCCAACAGGCTCATTTTGTATCACCAAAGTCATGAAATGAAAAGCGCTCGAGAGCCATTTCGGTATTTCGGCTACAGGGACTTCAAAGGACAAAGGGGTCACTCCGCCATTGCATTGAGAATCCCCGAAACATGAAACATGAAATGAAAAGTGCCAGGGAGCCATTTTGGCATTCTGGCTACTAGGACTTCAAAGGACGAAGGGGTGACTCCTCCACTGCATCGGGAATCTCCGAAACCCAAAACACGAAATGAAAAGTACCCAAGAGCCATTTCGGCATTTCGGCTACCGGGACTTCAAAGGAAAAAAGGGTCGCTCCTCCACTACATCAGGAATCCTTGAAACCCAAAACATGAAATGAAAAGCGCCCAAGAGCCATATCGACATTCCGGCTACCAGGACTTCAAAGGAAAAATTGGTCACTCCTCCACTGCATCGGGAATCCCCAAAACTTGAAACGTGAAATGAAAATCACTTGAGAGCCATTTCGGCATTCTGACTACTGGGACTTCAAAGGACAAATGGGTCACTCCTCCACTGCATCGAGAATCCCCAAAACCTGAAACGTGAAATAAAAAGCGCCCAGGAGTCATTTCGGTATTTCGGCTACCAGGACTTCAAAGGAAAAAGGGGTCACCCCTTTATGTTTTCAGTCTCGGCCACCCTCCATGGAAAAATTAGTTAATGAATATTGATCAGGTGGTTGAGACCTCAGTTCAAGCCATGAATGTAGGGCATGGAGGTTCTGGCAAGTAGTCTGCCCAAGATCGTCATGTGTGCAAGTTTTCCTAAAAGAGCCATGCCAATTTGATGTCCTTTGTTGTTCCAGAGTCTGTACTTAAGGCTTAGAAGTACAATGTCTAGGCATATGAAAGTGAGTAAGGGGTAGAGAAGGAAGAAATGTCAACCTTCGGCAAGGGAAACTAGGGTTGATTTCTAGGTTGTTGTCTAGCTTCCAACTGTTCCTGGGTATTTATGTCCCTTTCAATCGCTTCCCACGAACGTTCCAGTTCTACTCGGTTAGTGGTTGTTTTAAGAATAGTATAAAAAATATTCAAGGCAATATGTGTTTGATCTGATAGTCCGGGTTCAATACTAGGATGTCATGTCACAGGGACAGTCATAGAGGAACAGAATGATAAGAAAATCTCAAAGAATTTTTTTAGATGTTGTCTCAATTTCGGTTGTATAAAGGAGTGTTATAGCTCCGATGGTGAAAACAGGATGCAAACCAAATGCTCTTTCCTGTAACTGAGTTATATTTTAATAAATGTGTATGAGGTGTAAGAAAAACATTAAGTTGTCTATCATGTAAGGCTCCTATCAAGGGAGAATCTCACTTATAAACAGAAGAAGAAAAAGATAAAGAAATAACCTGATGAAGCATAAAATATATATAGAAATCTAAAATGTTCACTGGTCTTATACCTGTTGATAGCCGGTATAGAGGAAAAATGGTAAACAATATAGAAAACTAAAATTTATTCACTATAGTAGAGGTTGTACTAAATTATATCGAAACATTCATTAGATACATATATGAAATGAAATGAAATATGAAATATAAGGAAACAAACTCATAACACGGTCATGACGGAATTGAGAATCTTCAGATTTTTTTTATATTAACTCTCGAGGGAGAAAAAATATCTATTACAATCGACCCAAAAAGTTCCAACCCTTTTTTCCCTCCTTCCATTGTATATTTATACAAATTTACATATGATGGAATCCCAATCGTTCCTAGATTTTCAGTTACAATGAGAAGGAGATCAATCGTTTCATTTCTTTATCCTATGTCTTTATTTGGTACCAGAAGCCTACCCTCTCGCATGCTCGGTACAAGTGACACATTTTTCCACCAGCCGAGATATCAACCTTGAAGGTTCCACTTGACAATTGGCCTAAAAAATGTAACAATCTCTGACTAATTGTGGCAACCTTTCTTCCATCTATCAGTCTAGGGTGTCGATAGCACACAATTGCACACTTGGTTTAATAATCCATTTATCTATTTGAACTATGTCTGCCAGAGTTACTTGTGAGACTTCGACCAAATCTCTTTCTTCTTTCTCATTTATATAAAGAGAGAGTTTCGCCATATTCATTTGGCCCAGTGTCTTAGCGTTACTCTCGCTATCAATGCCTAACAAATTTCCATCTATAGAACTGAAAGCCTCTTCACAGTATTTACTTACCTTCTTGGCTTACAATTTGCCTTCTGATATGCTGCGTTCCCATTCTTTCAACAAAATATTACCTCGGGTCTATTCCGAAATGGAAAAATTAGAACTTTTTTCTTGATTCCCTATTTGTTGTAGCTATTACAACCTCTTGAAATGCAACCCGAGCTACTCCATATTCTCTCTCTCTGACAGATAATATTTCTAATACTTGATCAATAAGCAGACAATTGTCCTGAATTGTCTCTACCTTGGCAAGTAAACTTCGCTGGGCTGCAGAAACCTTGCTCCGAATCTCCATAGCCTGCAATTGTTCGTGTCTGAAAGTTCCAATGGTGACCCTCTGCTTGTTGAAGATGGTTCTGGTTGGTATATCTACATGGTATAACGCCCACCGAACCATATCGTAGTAAGGGAGAAGACGTGGCCTAGCCATTACTTTATGCATTTGAGCCTAGACGACGATATTATATTTGGTGATCAAGTCATCTTTTTCATTTTCACTGGAATCATCCGAAACATCTACCAATTTGGACTGTAGAACCTCAGAAATATACGACCAAGTCCTGACAGAGTCAACACTTCGAGGTGAAGTATCATAAATGTTATCTGAACCTTGTCCTGAAACCTCAATAGTGGCTTTAGATGCTTTTCACGGGGCCATGGCGGTGGATTCTACTTTAGCTCTCTTGTGATAACAATATGTATACATACATAAATTAGTTCGCTCTAGAAAGGTTTGCTCTCTGTAGAATAGGAATGAAATTTGTGACAACAAATAAAAGATCCATGCCTTCGACCATTTAAAAATAGGTCATCCTTAGGAACATAATGGTCAAATCATTCTTCAATATAAATTTAGAAATAAAAACCAAATCCTTACTTGTCGATTCGCCTCATCACGATCTTTCACTTTAACTCTTAAAGCCTCTAAAACCCGAGGTTGCGATAATTAGCTTTGGTTAATAAAAAACGTAACCAGAATTAGGTGTTTAATTAATTACGTTGTTATTTATATCGCGACTTCGCAACTCAGGGCTTTGAAGGTATATCTTTTGAGGGAAAATATGCCGAGTTACGAATTCCCAACAGAGCTTAACCGTGGCTAAACTTTTTACCTTTAACATTAACCTGGGTTACTAAAACAAGAATCTCGCAGTTTCGGCTATCGAGTTTACGATAGTAAAACTTTGGGAGCTAGAAAACGCCGAGACACAAAATATCAATGATTCTTAACTACAATTTAGAGTATATTTACTCTCGGTAATGATCAGGGTAAACTTTTTTGAAACTAGTTTGCCGTCTCGCCCCCCAGGACTTGTAAACTATGTGATCTATAACTCCCAACATGCGACATCCTGAGGTAAAAAGGAGAGACTCATTTAAACGATAAAAAAATAAATCTTCCCTTAAGAGTATGATAACCGTCGCTGTTTGCGTGATGAGACTTTTGAGATTTTGGGAAAAATAAAGGAAAATACGAAAACCAGATTCGATTTCAAGCATTAAGATATGAAATTTTAAACAAGCTAAAAAAAACAAAGGCGGCTCCAACATAGGCTCCAACTAGGGATCCCGTTTTCCTGCAAGACGGGAAGAATAATAGACCATGTGCCTATATTGGGTAAATGGAGTCAATGGCTTTAATCCATCGAAAATGTTCCCTAGAATAGGATACCGAAGAGGAAAAGGACTTCATTTTTTACCTTCGAAAAGCTTTCAAAACTCATATACTTTTTAAACTCAGTTGTAGTCCCCTTCATGACTTTCTCCTTCCCGTTACTGAATTTAGGTCTGCATTTAGACAATCAAAACAATTCTAGGAGACCCAACAGATCTTGTGGCTATCAGCTTGCATCGAAAGAGACAAATTATATGTTTTTAATTAGGAAGCCCTGCCTGAACTTGGGATGTTGATCGGGTCTTGAAAAAAATGGTTACCAAAGCAGAGTGATATTCATGTATAACAGCCTTACAGATATCTCAAATATTACTTCACTTCTAGCCAGCCTATTCAGTACCCCGGTGAAGTTATCTAGCCCTTTTTTACTGAATTTCCTTTCACTACTTCGGAATATATTTATGAATTTAAATGTTGAGACAAGGGCAATCATTTTTGAATTTCCTTTCATCATCTTTTGGACTAGATGGGGGCAATCATTTCTGAATTTATTTTCACCACCTGTCTTATAATTTTGTTTTTTAGAGTGTGAAGATGGGGGCAATCAATTTGTATGAGGGATGATATCTGTGTAATATTTTGCATTATAGGTCTTTCAAGTTACTTTGATTACTTGGTACCAACCTTTCCTTAAATTTCACAATACCTTCATTCGCAGGGAGAAAGGGAAAAAATAATTTTTGGAGTTTACTATTTGAGCAAGCCTCAATCTCCCGAAACTGTTGAAAAACCTAGAAAATTCAGGATCACTTAAGCGTCACTTTGTTTAGTAAGGGACCGAGGAGTTGTGAAGACTAGCTTACTTTTCACAATCTTCTTTGAATCTCTTGAGGTTAAAATGTAATCTCTTCTCCCTACGTATGCTAAACCAGAAAGATGTTGGTTTCTCAAAGGTAAACCAGAAAACAGAAAAAGGTGACAGATGGAGATCTATAAACTGAAAAACAGAGGTCAAAAAATCAAAACTAACTCTAGAAAATCTTTTTCAGGGGTGCTTTACTTTGAGTGACTTGTTTATTTCATCTTATTATTTCGTAAACGATTAACCATGGAAATGTTCTTTTATTTATTATTTTAGATGATGTTGTTGTATCTTATGAGGTTATCTTGGTTTTCTTTGATAGCCCTTCAGAACAAGTCTTTTAGGAAATCTCACCTTTACCTTACCGTTTCATTTTCTTTCCAAAATATCAAAACATCTTTTTTATCACCTCTTTAAGCCAATTGATTTTTCGATACATGACTTTCTATGTACCTCTCCTTCTCATTTTGTTTGCAGCTGGAAACCTGTAAAAAGGCAAATATGAAAGTTATCGAGGCTTTTTAAAAGGTGTCAAAAATTTATGAAAGGAAAAGGAAATTGAAATAGCAATGCGTAATGAAATATATATATATATATATATGAAAAATTCTATATATAAATATACACATCTTTTTTTTTTTTAGGCGACTGCTTATGTCATATAATGCTTCAGGTAATTCATGTTGACAGGGGCGTTGAGGATTTCATCATCTATATTTTCTAGTAGGAAAGAATTTTTTCCTTCGAGAGCTAAGACTCTGAATGGCCCATACTAGAGGTTATTGAATTTACCATGTTTCTTTGTTTCTTCCCTTCTTGCATCCCACCTTAAAACTAAAACACCTGGGAGGAAATCCCTATCCTTTCCCCCATGGTCGAATAATGCCTTCATGTTGTCTTGATACTTCTGCAACCTTTCATCTACTTCGACCCTATGTTGTTGAACCTCGATTAGTTGGTTTATCCTCCTGGTGACATGATTAGGTTCTTATTTATGATATTGCCACAATTTCATCATGGGGAGTGCTTAATTTATAGGTAACACCGCATCTATCCCATCTACCATCTGAAAAGGGGAAATGTTGATAGACTTTTTAGTGCCTATGCAATTCACCCACAAGGCATACTTTAAATTCACATGCCAAGACCTTTTGTTTTCATCCAACACTTTCTTAATTATATTGATCAGTCTCTTGTTAGACGACTCAACCAATCCATTTCCTTGGGGGTAATACGTTGTGGAATGGCCAAGAATGATATTCTACTTTTGGCAGAAGCTGATCATAGCCATAGATTTGAAATCCTGGGCATTATCTGTGACTATCTTTCGGGGGCAGCCAAATCTTGACAAGATATTGTCTTCTAAGAAATCTATTACCACCAAGTCAGCTGCCATTTTGCTTGGAATAGCTTCCACACATTTAGTAAAGTAGTCTGTGGCAGTTAAGATCCACTTGTGTTCGAACTTGCAAGAGATGTAGTCAGGGGAACCAATGGGTGTGGAAACTGGATGTGTGAAATATTCTTTGAGACTGTGTGAGGTCATGAAATTCAACTGAAGAGTCGATAATATATCAACAGTAGATAAATTTTCTACAAGAATTTTTCCTTTATGTTCTACAGAGGTTATCAGACGAGTTTTGCTTCTAACTTCATAGCAGTTTGATGTTAGATCCTTAGTGTCAAAAATAGGGCTACGTGAATTTGAAGGTTCACAAGAAATATTGGTTTTCATTTGTGGGTATTTAAGATGATAGACTATAAGTGATCTAGGTGGATATTGGGGGCCACCCACCTTTTCCAAATGGATCAAAACAGTTTTTTGGCCATTTTGGCAATTTACTATTTTTAGCAGGTTTTAACTTCCGAGGCCATTTTGAGGGCCTAAATGAAGTTTTTTCAATATTGAGGTTCTCATTGATAGACTAAGGCATATTGAGCACCCAAAATGAATCTCCTCTATGATACCTTTCCAACGAGCTATCACACGCCTAAAACGGAGATCGTATGCAAAAGTTACGACCCTGGGAAGTTGATGCACCAACTTACCCAAACAGGGCCCACATGACTTTTGGCGCTTCATCTCCTAGGGTTAGGTTTTTGGATGTCTAGGACTTTTGGCATTCCTGTATATTGTAAAAAGGCCTTCCGAGCCTCATTGTAATCATATTCTTTCGAATGCGAGTAGCCGTCACATCTCTTCTCAGAGATAAGCTGCCACCATTCTAGCGAGTCTTTCACTCTGTATTTTTACAGTCTCTGTACATTTCTTTCATTAATAGAAATCGTGTATTACTGTATCTCTATGTTTATGGTTGCATATCTGATATATTTATGTTACATTATTGGATATATGCGATATCTCTATGAATTTCTTTATTATATCTCCGCTCTCATTTCCTGCCGAAAAATAATCCGGATCAGTGGTATCAGAGCAGGCTGCTCTTGATTGTCTTTTTCAGTGCATGTCCCTGACGAGGTCCAAGTATAGCAAGTTAGGTCTCGAGCTTGTCTCTCTTGAGGACAATCTCTCTCACACACCCAAGAAACCCTCAATGGCGGAAGAAAATAAAAACGATGGAGCAGATGATCCCATCAGTCTGTTGCTTGAGCAAGCTCTCACACAACAGAGGGACGAAATGATGGAGAATTTTTCCCACATCCTTCAATGCCTGCCGATAGCATCAGGTGCATCTTCATCAAGCGACCACTTTGGAGGCACCTCGCCTTTCAAGGTACAGGTTAATTTTGATATTCCCATATTTGAAGGTCAAATAGATGCAGATGCCCTAGATAAATGGTTAAATCTACTAGAAGGTTATTTCTCTGTTCATAATTTTTCAGACAAGGAAAATATCACCTTCGCACTCCTTAAGGCTCTCCCCCATGTCAAACATTGGTGGTAAACTTACTAGGAGCAGAGTTCCACAGAGGAGTCTGGAATATATGGGGTCGAGCCCACTTGGGATTTTTTTGTGGATGCGGTAAAGGAACAGTACTACCCTATTGGAAACTATGAGGAACAATACATGAGATGGACCATACTGCGACAAGAGAGGGGCCAAGCAGTTATAGATTTCACCAATACCTTCCATACCTTGCGCACCAAGCTAGGTATCAAAGAATCTGAACGACATTTGGTTTTGAAATACCATGGGGCTCTACACAGATACATCCAAATTGAAATGGATTTTCTGGACATCTCATCACTCAGTGCTGCCTATCGATATGTTGTTAAAATCAAGAAGAAATTTAAGCACCAGAACAAACGGGAGTTCGGGTCTACAAATCCACAACAATCAAAGTATGACAAAGAAAACCCTAACAAATAGTGTCCCGAAAACCAGTCCAAGCCACAAGAAAAGAAGGGTCCCAGGAAGACAAAGAAGGACACTGGAAAATGGTGCGATTTCCACAAAATCCCCTAGAACAACACCGATGAATGTCGCTCAAAACAGTCATTGGTGGCCGAGATCAAAGACAAGGAGCCGAACCCTGATTCAGAATCTGATTCTAAAAATACTGGTAAAAGACAGATCATCGACGCAGACCCCACTGCTATTGTTGCGACCGCAACAATTCAACCAAAAGAACCAACAGATCCAGAAGAGGGGGAGCACCTTTTTCATTCACAGATGTGGGTGAAGGGGACCCCGCTGCATTTTATTGTTGATAGCGGAAGCCAGAAGAACCTCATCTCAGCAGAGGTCGTCAAACAGTTGGGATTGTCGACAACACCACACCTGCAACCATACAACATTGGGTGGCTTCGCCAAGGACGAGATATTCGTGTCAGCCAGTAGTGTCGATTGTCATATGGCATCAAAACCTTCAAGGATGAATTATTATGTGATGTTTTCCCACTGGATGTCTGTGATGTTCTCTTGGGCCAGCCATATATGTGGAAACACCATGCTATCTATGATTCTCTACCCCGTAGTGTCATTATTACTCTAGGGGGTCATCTCTATAGAATACCAGAGGTAGTTCCAAATACTGCCCCACCTAAACAGTGCTGCAAGGTAGTATCTCATACTAGAAAATTCATCTTCTCCACAATCTGTTCAAATGGTGAACATAAGGATATTGCAACCACCGCAGCTTCGGCCAAAGCACCTTCTTTCCAACAGAAGTAGGTCAACAAGGTTGCAGCAAGGCATGAAGATTCCTTCTGCACACATTCATATAAAATATCCAGACTGGTTAAAAAGGTCCAAACCTTCGAGCCATAGGTTCGTGACAGATTTCCACAAACTAAGCAGCGTGACTTCTCCAGCAAGACAAGTAGCTCACCAAGATGCAGATTCAACAAATGCTTTTCCCTCTCCCCTGGGAACTTAATGCAATGGATACCATTGCTTCCTAAGGATGGAGGATTGATCCAGGTGGATATCGGGGGCCACCCACCTTTTCCAAATGGCTCAAAACAGTTTTTTGGCCATTTTGGCAATTTACTATTTTTAGCAGGTTTTAACTTCCGGGGCCATTTTGAGGGCCTAGATGAAGTTTTTTCGAGATCGAGGTTCTCTATGATAGCCAAAAGCATATTGAGCCCCCAAATTGAATCTCCTCGATGATACCTTTCCAACAAGCTATCACACGCCTAAAACGGAGATCGTATGCAAAAGTTACGACCCTGGGAAGTTGATGCACCAACTTACCCAAACAGGGCCCACATGACTTTTGGTGCTTCATCTCCTAGGGTTAGGTTTTTCGATGTCTAGGAATTTTGTAATTCCCATCTATTGTAAGAAGGCATTCCAAGCCTCATTGTAATCATCTTCTTGCGAATGCGAGCAGCCGTCACATCTCTTCTCAGAGATAAGCTGCCACCATTCTAGCGAGTCTTTCACTCTGTATTTTAATAGTCTCTGTACATTTCTTTCATTAATAGAAATCGTGTATTACTGTATCTCTATGTTTATGGTTGCATCTCTGATATATTTATGTTACATTGTTGGATATACACGATATCTCTGTGAATTTCTTTATTATATCTCCGCTCTCATTTCGTGCCGAAAATAATCCGGATCAGCGGTATCAGAGCAGGCTACTCTTGATAAAATTTTTCAGTGCATGTCCCCGACGAGGTCCGAGTATAGAAAGTTGGGTCTCGAGCTTGTCTCTCTTGAGGACAATCGATCTCGCACACCCAAGAAACCCTCAATGGAGGAATAAAATAAAAACGATGGAGTAGACGATCCTATAAGTCTGTTGCTTGAGCAAGCTCTCATGCGACAGAGGGACAAAATGATGGAGAATTTTTCCCACATCCTTCAACACCTGCCGATAGCATCAGGTGCATCTTCATCAAGAGACCACTTTGGAGGCACCTCACCTTTCAAGGTACAGGTTAATTTTGATATTCCCGTATTTGAAGGTCAAATAGATGCAGATGCCCTAGATAAATGGTTAAATCTACTAGAAGGTTATTTCTCTGTTCATAATTTTTCGGACAAGGAAAAGATCACCTTCACACTCCTTAAGGCTCTCCCCCATGTCAAACATTGGTGGGAAACTTACTGTGAGCAGAGTTCCATAGAGGAGTCTAGAATATATGGGGTCGAGCCCACTTGGGATTTTTTTGTGGATGCGGTAAAGGAACAGTACTACCCTGTTGGAAACTATGAGGAACAATACATGAGATGGACCACACTGCGGCACGAGAGGGGCCAAGAAGTTCTAGAGTTCACCAATACCTTCCATACCTTGCACACCAAGCTAGGTATCAAAGACTCTGAATGACATTTGGTTCTGAAATACCGTGGGGCTCTACACAGATACATCCAAATTGAAATGGATTTTCTGGACATCTCATCACTCGATGCTACTTATTGATATGCTGTTAAAATCGAGCAGAAATTTAAGCACCAGAACAAATGGGAGTTTGGGTCTGCAAATCCACAACAATCAAAGTATGACAAAGACAACCCTAACAAACAGTCTCCCGAAAACCAGTCCAAGCCACAGGAAAAGAAGGGTCACGGGAAGACAAAGAAGGACACTGGAAAATGGTGCAATTTCCACAAAATCCCCTGGCACAACACCAATGAATGTCGCTCAAAACAGTCATTGGTGGCTGAGATCAAAGACAAGGAGCCGAACCCTGATTTAGAATCTAATTCTGAAAATACTGATAAAAGACAGATCATCGATGCAGACCCCACTGCTATTGTCGCGACCGTAGCAATTCAACCAGAAGAACCAACAGATCCAGAAGAGGGGGAGTGCCTTTTTCATTCATAGATGTGGGTGAAGGGGACCCTGCTGCATTTTATTGTTGATAGCGGAAGCCAGAAGAACCTCATCTCAATAGAGGTCGTCAAATAGTTGGGATTGTCGACAACACCACACCCACAACCATACAACATTGGGTGGCTTCGCCAAAGACGAGATCTTCATGTCAGCCAGTAGTTTCGATTGTCATACGACATCGAACCCTTCAAGGATGAAGTATTATGTGATGTTGTCCCACTGGATGTCTGTGATGTTCTCTTGGGCCAGCCATATATGTGGAAACACTATGCTATCTATGAGTCTCGACCCCGTAGTTTCATTATTACTCTGGGGGGTCATCTCTACAGAATACCAGAGGTAGTTCCAACTACTGCCCCACCTAAACAGTGTTTCAAGGTAGTATCTCATACTAGAAAATTCATCTTCTCCACAATATGTTCAAAGGGTGAACAGAAGGATACTGCAACCACCGCAGCTTCGGCCAAATCACCTTCTTTCCAACAGAAGCAGGTCGACAAGGTTGCAGAAAAGCACGAAGATTCCTTCTACACACAGTCATATAAAATAGCCAGATTGGTTAAAAAGGTCCAAACCTTCCAGCCACAGGTTCGTGAAAGATTTCCACAAACTAAGCAGCGTGACTTCTCCAGCAAGACAAGCAGCTCACCAAGATGCAGATTCAACAAATGCTTTTCCCTCTCCCCTAGGAACTCAACGCAATGGAGACCATTGCTTCCTAAGGAGGGAGGATTGATCTAGGTGGATATCGGGGGCCACCCACCGTTTCCAAATGGCTCAAAACAGTTTTTTGGCCATTTTGGCAATTTACTATTTTTAGCAGGTTTTAACTTCCGGGGCCATTTTGGGGGCCTAAATGAATTTTTTTCAAGATTTAGGTTCTCAATAATAGTCAAAGGCATATTGATCCCCCAAAATGAATCTCCTCGACTATATCTTTCCAACGAGCTATCACACGCCTAAAACAGAGATCGTATGCAAAAGTTACGACCCCGGGAAGTTGATGCACCAACTTACCCAAACAGGGCCCACATGAATTTTGGCGCTTCATCTCCTAGGGTTAGGTTTTTGGATGTCTAGGACTTTTTGCATTCCCGTCTATTGTAAGAAGGTCTTTCGATCCTCATTGTAATAATATTCTTGCGAATGCGAGTATCCGTCACATCTCTTCTCAGAGATAAGCTGCCACCATTCTAGCGAGTCTTTCACTCTATATTTTTACAGTCTCTGTACATTTATTTCATTAATAGAAATCGTGTATTACTGTATCTCTATGTTTATGGTTGCATCTTTGATATATTTATGTTACATTATTGGATATATGAAATATCTCTGTGAATTTCTTTATTATATCTCCGCTCTCATTTCGTGCCGAAAATAATCCGAATCAGTGGTATCAGAGGAGGCTGCTCTTGATCGTTTTTTTCAGTACATGTCCCCGATGAGGTCCGAGTATAGAAAGTTGGGTCTTGAGCTTGTCTCTCTTGAGGACAATTGCTCTCGCACACCCAAGAAACCCTCAATGGCAGAAGAAAAGAAAAACGATGGAGCAGACGATCCTATCAATCTCTTGCTTGAGCAAGCTCTCACGCGACAGAGGGACGAAATGATGGAGAATTTTTCCCACATCCTTCAACGCTTTCCGATAGCATCAGGTGCATCTTCATCAAGCGACCACCTTGGAGGCACCTCGCCTTTCAAGGTACAGGTTAATTTTGATATTCCCATATTTGAAGGTCAAATAGATGCAGATGCCGTAGATAAATGGTTAAATCTACTAGAAGGTTATTTCTCTGTTCATAATTTTTCAGACAAGGAAAAGATCACCTTCGCACTCCTTAAGGCTCTCCCCTATGTCAAACATTGGTGGGAAACTTACTGGGAGCAGAGTTCCACAGAGGACTCTAGAATATATGGGGTCGAGCCCACTTGGGATTTTTTTGTGGATGCGGTAAAGGAACAGTACTACCCTGTTGGAAACTATGAGGAACAATACATGAGATGGACCACACTGCGGCAAGAGAGGGGCCAAGAAGTTCCAGAGTTCACC